>OW240917.1:260767949-260826751 GCA_933207985.1 Pelobates cultripes
CTGTGTTTTCCTCTTCTTCTCCCCCCTGTTATCTTTTCTTCTCCCCCCTTCCCTCCCTGTAATCGCTTCTTCTCCCCCATAATCTTCTCTTCTTTTCCCCCCCTAATCATCTCCCCCCTCCTTCTCTCCCATCAAATCCCCTCCCTCCCATCAAATCATCTCCCCCCTCCCTCCCATCAAAGGATCTCCTCACCTCCCCTGCCCTGTAGCGTGGCCGAGCTCCTTTCTGGTCCGCGACCCGGCGCGACTGACAGGAAGTGCACACTCAGTGTGCACTTCCTGTCAGTCCCGCCGGGTCGCGGAGCGGAAAGGAGCTCGGCCACGCTACAGGGCAGGGGAGGTGAGGCACTGTGGCAGCCGCCTGAGCGCTCTCTATAGAGCGCTCAGGCGGTTGCAGAATTTAAAGGGCCGGCGATGGGGGCGCAGGGCGCCCCCTCCTATATGGCGCCCTAGGCGGCTGCCTAGTTCGCCTTATAGGAAGCGCCGGCCCTGGCTGTCTCACCCCTGCACCCCATTTATTTAGGTACCCTTACAATGCATTATCATTCTATTTTTCCCTTTAATCTGACAAATTTGATTCATTAGTGCAGTCTGCTAGTTGTCCAATCCCTCCCATCTCATGTGTCAAACTTTAAAGCCGATTGACTATCTCTAGGCTGAGTGGAATCCCTATTTAGTTAAGTCATTGGGGAGCATAGGACCATAGGGAGCACAGGCCACTCTCCATCCAGTGCCAACTTCCAATACGTTCTCTGGATCCTAGGAGATTACCAGGAGAGTTCACCAAGGAGGAAAACAGCAGACAATGTTTCAATGAACATTCTCATTACCACCCCCACACTGTTGTGCTCGCTGCATTTCTGTGTGTGTTCTGTACCTATCCATATGTGTAGTGTAAGTACTATTTCCTCACCCTATATGAATTATTTGTAACCTAATGTTTGTTTTCATCTCCTGCTCATGGCTCCAGATTTGACCGTGTTAATATTCCTTCACACTCCTGTTATGTTCCTACCACTACCCTCTTAGCACCACTCACCACAAACTGAGAACCACATCCTTATACATCATGGCCTGCTTACTTGCTGTAATTTATCTGCTCAGTGCTGGTGGAGAGTGTTAAAATCAAGCCCCCCACACACACAAAAGTATAAGACCCTTCAATTGTCAATACTGCCAAACTAAGATTATGTCCAAATTCCTATTACTCCTGTTACTTGCCCTTGCAAATGATGTAGAGTCTAACCCTGGTCCCCCAACAGATTCCATTCCCAGCCTTCCAGCTAAAAAAGGCCTCTCTTTTGTGCTCTGTAATATCCACAGCTTACTACCAAAAATCGATGCACTGCAAGCATGGTTTTCAGATTACAAACCCAAAATCGTTGTGCTGTCTGAGTCGTGGCTAACGGCAAAAATTCCAGACTCTGGCATTGCAATACGTGGGTAAAAGAAAAAATGACAGAGCAAAAAGAGCAGGTGGCATTATTTGTTATTAAAGTTTACCCCCTTACAAAACTTTATCTCTCCTGCCACCTTTGATTTCCTTTCTAGCACAATTGAGATCCCGTGCAGTAAAATTAGCTACTGTTCCAGGAATCTACCGCCCACCTAGCTACCCAGTGCATTCCCTATACGCCTGTCCGATTCCAATCTGACAAGCAAGACTTTTTTCATTTATTACTGGCCCTTTAATTTCAATGCCTGATCTTCGCCTCTAGTGGCCTCTCTATTTACTAGACATTTCAGGCTCTTACCTGGAGATCTTACAATCAAGTCTGCTATATAAGGCCACACCCTTTAATTCAAGTTGCCTTGAAATTGAAGTTAGTGTTCCAACAAAGAACTGATCACCCTTTACTTATCTGCATGGTACCATACTGAAGCTACTAACCTGCCTCAACTACTTCAACTCTGCATCATCCAATACTTACCTGAATTACATCATGCTGAAAGTACTTACCTGCCTTATTATTTCAACCCTGCATCATCCTGTACTTACCTGCATTGCCTAATACCGAAAGGTACTTCTCTACTGGAATAACTTCAATCGTACTTGGATTTTAAAGACTCTTCTTTAACGTACAAGTATCCTGTGTTCTAGCATATTGCCTTAAAGGACCACTGTAGTGCCAGGAAAACATACTAGTTTTCCTGGCACTATAGTGCCCTGAGGGTGCCCCCACCCTCAGGGTCACCCTCCAGCCGGGCTCTGGGGAGAGGAAAGGGTTAAACTTACCTTTTTTCCAGCGCCGGGCGGGGAGCTCTCCGCCTCGTCTCCTCCTCCTCTCCTCCTCCTCTCCTCCCTTTCGGCTGCATGCGCGGCAAGAGCTGCGCACGCATTCAGCTGGTCTCATAGGAAAGCATTTACAATGCTTTCCTATGGATGCTTGCGTGTTCTCACTGTGATTTTTCACAGTGAGAAGCACGCAAGCACCTCTAGCGACTGTCAATGAGACAGCCACTAGAGGATTTGAGGGCTGGATTAACCCTAACATAAACATAGCAGTTTCTCTGATTCGGACCGAAACTAATTGCACATGTCTAGTGGATCCTGTGATTACATTGTAGCACAAATCAGCTGAACGAGTTATACAATGTATTGAGTTTATTAATGTGGCATCAGCATTTGCTGTACAATCTTTTCCTTTACTGCAGGGTTTTTCTGTACAGGGCACCTAGTTTTGGATAAAGTTTAGATGCAAGTTTTTCTATGTGGAGGCCAAATGATAGATTTGGGTCGAACAACATACCTGAATATTTGAAAGAGTGGACTGCGGTCAGTGTGCTATTTGATTTTGTTTTGATGGATAGGTGGGAATTGTGTAATTTAGGTACTGTCCCAAAGATCATTGTGACAGTTTACATTGCAGGGTTAAGTCCTCCCCAAGTGGCTGTCTACTAGACAGCCACTAAAGGGCACTTCCAGGTTTATAGCACACATTTTCGTGTGCTATAGCGTCGCTGGACGTCCTCACACTATGTGAGGACCTCCAGCATCGTTGAAATCCCTATAGGAAAGCATTTTAAAATGCGACCTATGGGGAGGTCTATTAGGTCCCGTCCCCCTGCCGGCGGCCGTGCATGCGCAATAGGTCTCCCCCACTGGATGACGTTGGGGGAGGAGCGTGGGCAGACCCTAAATCGGCACTGGATACAGCTAAGTCACTGAAGGGGTTTTAAACCCTTCAGCAACTTGGGATAGGGTGTGGGAGGGAGAGGGTACCTGCAGTGCCAGGAAAAGGGTTTGTTTTCCTGGCACTGGAGAGTCCCTTTAAAGCAAGGAGCATAAATTATCTACAAAAACAAATACTGAAATTTAGGGTTACCAGATCCAGCATGTTATTAGGGACACGTATCAACCACATGGAAAGGGTTGTCCTGCAGAATGTATAATGCATCTTACTTCATCTTATGCACTTTCTGTGATCATAGCTGGGAGTCACCGTCAAGGTCCCCTTTCCCCCATGTGTCTATAGCTCAAGTGATATAGCTCAGGGATTGTAGCGGACACACTTTAACCCCTTAAGGATCAAACTTCTGGAATAAAAGGGAATCATGACATGTCACACATGTCATGTGTCCTTAAGGGGTTAATAGCTGGATCTGAAAACAGGAGGTCCCCAGGAGAACAATGACATTGCGACATACCAGAAGCCTTGCTGTCCGTATCTGAACAGATCATTTACCTACCAACTGCAAACAAAAACCAAGTCACTGGTTACTATCTCAGTAATAGTAAATCACAAAAGAAAAGGAAAAATCGAGCCAATACATAGAGAAATATCTGAAAGAAAAATACATTTAAGGTTATAAGAAAAGAAGGGGGATAACCCCTAAATAATAAAATTCAAATAGTCAAAAGAAAAAAATAAACCAGTAAGTGCATCTTCTTGATGTGAAGAAAAGAGTAGAAAAATGAAATAAAACGTAACTTTTATTAAATTTTTCGATTAAAAGTTAAAATTAATAAAATATAATATGCTGATAAATTCCTCTCTGTATAATCAGGTACTTATAATTAGGCAGAAAATCGGAATTAATTGAATGTAGCTAATTGTAGTCAATAAATTGTTATTGTTACTATGTTTCTAATACTGATGTACAGCAGCTATGAAATTAAGAGGGAACGTAATATGAATGAACTAATACTCCTGATATGGAAAGCTTATGTGCCTTCGAGGGCACCCCTTAATAAATTCTACTCTCCCACTAAGCCACCCATCTTGCCCAATAACGGAGAAAGAATATGTGGACAGGATTGATCCAAGGACTAAACAGCCGTAATATACTGATGTAGCACTATTACTGAGTGTCAGTTAGCCGCTGCTGGATACGCGGTAGTGAAAAAATGACACCCAAGGTATACTGAGTCTGCTACCAGAGTCCCAGATGTGCGCGTTTCGCCAGTGTGGCTTATCAGATGTGTGCAGCACAGGATTTCAGTGTCTCTACGCTCTGCATGGGGGTGTTGAACATTCCCAATACAGCTGCATTAGCCCAATACATCTCTAGGAGGAGATGCTGATTGACGCAGCGCAGCGTTACGCACATTTGGTGAAGTCAGAGGTGGTGGGTCACATGATCCCAACACACACGGGAAGTGCGATAGACTTTCCATAGCCTTGGCCATGCTGGAGATGTGGCTAAGGCAGAGAGTGCACACTTCCTTCTAGCCATACCAATTCCTACCGGCATTGAGAACTGTGATAGGTTGAGAGCAGTCAGCTGACAATCTCAGCCAATCGCAGGTGCCCAAGGCAGCTGAAGCTAATTCTTCCTCATTAACACAAGCAGCACAAAGGGGATCGAAACCTGGAGACTCTCTTGTTTAGCTTCAAAGCTTTAAAAACATTTGCATGCAGAATGGAAGGACAGTGTTAGGAACCTAAACAATATAAACACTTCAATAAGATGAAGCAGTTATGGTGCCTACAGTGTCCCTTTAACCATCTAGTTTTAAATACACTAATCATCTACAACATAAAAACCATCCACCTAATAACAGGTAGGTTGCCCTCTGCTGCCAAAACAGCTTTGATGCATGATGGCATGGACTCCATGTAACGGATCACCTGGCACCCCGACTGGGTACCTCCGTTGAAGGATGCTCCTAGCGCTTCCTGAGGACTCCAAGCACTGCAGCATACACCAAAACCACCGAACCGTAGGAGCATGTGAATGCTCTCAAGCATATGAATGTTGTATACAGCCGAATAGGAAAAACCATGCGACTAGGTTTACACTCCTAGCAGTCAAACTGGAACAGCATACAATAAATCCTCCCCCAATAATGAGACGACACTACACTTTGAGGGTTAAGCAGGAACTCACTGTACTGGCACATACAGCCTCTTTTATTCCCAATCCACAAACTTGGTACAGCCCACAGGGTTTTACAGAACAACCAATCAATCTGTACAATACACACAGACACTCCCACACAAAATCCTCCCCTCTGCCTGTGATATGATTACTGAACACAATGGGTAATCTAATTATCACAGACAGAGAAATATAGTTTCATAAAACACATCACAGGGACCCCAAAACATGCAATAACCCCATAAAAAGTATATTCTTGGAACCGGGGGATCTGGGTGAACCACATATCCGAAATTCACCCAGATCGGTTCAGTACTTTGGAAGATACAGTTTAATGCAGATTCTGCAGAACATATACAGGCTAAATGAAAAACAATCACTGTATAATGTGTCCCCTGCTGTATAGTCCAAAACCACTGCACGATGTCTCTTTGCACCAAATACTGGCGAGATGGCACCGTGTTGAAAAGTCCAAACAGTGTCTGTGAGTTAAAATGGCTGCCATCCATTGTTCTCACCATGTGCTTCTGATACAGGAAATGGTGGCCACCCAGTAACTCCACAGTATGTCCCCAGATGGTTCTTAAAGGGCCAGCAGCAGCACAACACAAATCCATTATGCCCAAATCATGTCTTTAACCCCTTAAGGACCAAACTTCTGGAATAAAAGGGAATCATGACATGTCACACATGTCATGTGTCCTTAAGGGGTTAAAGGGCAATACATCCCAGGGGCCATAGTCACATGGCAGGAGGCGGGCAATCAGTCTTCTCCAATGCCCTGTGGTGAGGTCAGTTTCGCCACACTCCACAAGACCTCTGAACGTGTCCTGTGGTATCTGTCACCAAGACATTACCAGCAGAACCTTTAAGTCCTGCAAGTTGCGAGGTGGGACCTCTATAGATCCAGCACATCCCACAAATGATCAATCAGACTTAGATCTGGGAGATTTGGAGGACAAGACAACCCCTTGAACTCTTTGTAATGTTCCTCAAACCATTCCGGAACAATGTTTGCAGTGTGGCAGGGTGCATTATCCTGCTGAGAGAGGCCACTGCAATCAGGGAACACCATTGCCATGAAGGGGTGTACATGGTCTGCAACAATCTCCAGGTATGTGGTACAGCCAATGTTGTGGCTGATCAGTGTAAGTCCTATGGAAAGGCTGCATTGAATTTAATTAATCCCAATTAAATGTGGTATCTAAGTAACACTAGAGCAAGACTGGCTCAACCTGATACAGGTCGCTATGGGGCAGTGCCGATGCATGTCCTTGAGTTCTTTTAATGGAATCTGCTCATTCACGCAGAAAGAAACACTGCATTTAACTAATTAAAAATATGTGAAGTGAAACCAGCCCTGATTTATCACAATATGCCATGAAAAGTGGTGCTATGAAAACAGCCCCTTTATAATGCAATTTGGGAAGTCTAATCATCTTATTGTATAATGAAGAAAGTATCAACAGAAGAAAAAGTTCAGTGTGCGTTTAATCTTGGATGTAGTAGACTTAGCTGTCCAGCAGATGGTGCTGTGAAGTTAGATATGTTTGGTACAATTGCAGAAATGATCTCGGGTTTTGACAGTAGAGCGCGGCCGAGAGATGATTGACATGTTACTATCAGGTTCCTGACAAGCAACATGTGGGCAGAGATTACTCTATAAAATGATTATTCTAAAAATGTTCGTCGTCGCCCGTAGGGACACTTAAGACACACACAGACGTTGGATGCTCTTTGTAGGTTAGGTTACAGTTAGTTACACTGGGTAAGCTTCAGAGCCGGACTGGGAAAAAAATTTGGCCTGGGCAATTTTTGATCACAGTGACCCAATGAAAAGCATACCCCCCCCTCAAAGTGAACATGTTGGTTCAATGCTCTTCTAAGGCAGCCCATGAGCAGAGCCCTGCTAAAGAACTCTTGCATGAGAAAAAGGCCCTGTATTTGTTCTGGGGTACAGTGTGTGAGGGGGTGCAGTGTGTGAGGGGGTACATTGTGTTTGTGGGATGAGTGCAGTGTGTTTGTGTGAGAAGGTGCAGTGTTTGTGTTTGGGACGCAGTGTTTGCATAATTTAAGAGAGAAGTTACCAGCAAGTCACATGCACATGTTTTGTCTAACAATAAGTCTGTCACTACACCATTGCTAATGATTAATTAGGAAGCTCTCAGTGGACATCCTAAGCCCGATAATGAGGTAGTCAATCTAAAAAAATATTCAGCCAGTCAAACCATTTGCATGGCCTGAACTATTGCTTTTATTAAAAATAAATAAGAAATTGACAGACTATAGCACCTCTTAAAGAAACTACAGCAATATTACAAAGAAAGCCACAAAACATGTTAATACATTTAACATTTTTACAATTGTGAAGATAAAACCTTTGTTTACATTAACACATTTATTGCAGCTCTGTTCGGATCGGGTCCAAACAGGAGAAAGTCTTGTTTATAGGTACACGGTGTAATATTTACAAGCCTTATTTCATGTCTGCTTTGTAATGTAGTTACTCCCTAAATGTATAATCTGCAACTCGTGATTAAACACCGTTAACCATAATAAACCAGCCGTTAGGAGGAGATCGTACTATATAACCACTAACGAAGCTATGAAATAACGCAAAAAGCAATTGTCTCAAGTTAAACTGGTTATTGGTTTATAATCCTGGAAACTCCTAAATACCCTACTAGAATCATTTATGGATCATTACATAATACAGGCATATGTATGTATTATATAACTATGCAAACATTGTGAAGTTATTAGGGAGGGCTATGGGACCACCTTTCTTAAAGCATCCAGGAACAGAAACACTTGCGGCAAGCAAGTCTCAATTCCACTTGGATACAGAAAAGTTCCTCTAGAGGGCAGCAGCGAGTACCACCTTATAAGGGTGGCCCTAAAATGTCCATTATTGATAACTATGGAGCTGAGTATAACCCCAGCTGTGGCATTGCCATCATTATCGAGAAATAGACACATAATAGTGATGGTGTATTACAGGAAAATAATCCGGTTTAAGGTTTCTGGAAACAAATCCTACAGCTGGTTCTCCTGCCATTATTACGGCATCGTTTTCCCTGTAGTTTTATAATACTTTTTACTGCAATAACATTTTGTTTTTAATCTGTTCCACAGCTGCTGAAGTGTCAGGTTGTCTGTTTCTTGCCATTGGAGTTGTAGAAAGAAAAATACTTAAACTCGCTGGATTTGTGCATTCGGTTTTGAACAAATTGATTCGTCTGAATTTTAAAGTGATCATCAATTTGTCTGTAATTCCAATCGATAATCTATATGGACGGAACACAAAGCAAAAAGAATGGAGAATTAACAAGCAGTTTTGTTTGTTTGGTAATGCCGAGTTCTGTAAAAACAAGAATTGATTAATGGGAAGATGATTGACAGCAACTAAATGCTGAATGTATTCACAGATCTAGTGAGCAGTGACCTCTGGAGGAAATAACAGGAGGAGGGGTAAAAGAATAAATCTATATTTATTATATTTAAATTAAAATATACAATATAAACATAGAAGAAGTTACCAAGAGGAAAGAGAGGAGAAGCTGTTAAACAATCTCTCCTGATCTGTGAACCAAATTAGATACACATGAGACATTTTCAGTGTAATATAAATAATAATTATATGAGATATATATATATTGTGCAATATAATGATCCATTTTCAGTGCACTGTAATATAAATACATAATTATATGAGATGTATATGATTGATCCATTTTCACTCCATCTTTGGTTTGTCCAAATACTTTTTCCCAAAGCAAGTGTGTGAGCGAAATTCAGCCGAACGAGAACACCAGCATGGATGGACCTTGAATCACCGGAAACAAAAGTTTTTCCGAACAAATCGATTTGAACAAAAAATTTTTTTGCAGTGCATAAGTTCAATACACATAGATACAATGCATACATAGACACAAATGAATGCAGATACACCCACTCACATATACATATATATATCTTACATTGACCAACCCATTCTTCCTCTGTTTAGAATATCGTACACCAAAAAAACAAAATTAGGATAATATACTTATCAAATAAGCAGAAGACAGCTTCCCACCGTATAGCGTTACAATTATACAAGCCAAACAGTTACAAAACACGTGGAATTCAGCTGATAAATCTAAAAAATAAAATAAAAATAGAAGATAGCATAATCCAGTATATGGAAATAAAATATTCCCTGCTAAAGATTGCACTCACAGGATGTTGGAGTTATATGCGCTCAAATGGTGCCTCCCCAGATGTTTTGGGGGGCTAGTATCTCCCTCTGAGATTCTGGCATCACCCAATATCAGGAACCATGCAGGACTCCGACAGGTAAATGAGTAGAAAATAGGTATTTATTTGTATATAAAAGGACACAAACAATAAGAGGCTGCTTTTTGGGAGCATTGTTGATATTATAGTGTTTTTATTGTATACTGGTCTCTGAGGAAGTCCCATAGTGGATGAAACGCGTAAGACCACATTTCCTTTTATATACAAATTAGATTAGACTTTATAGGGTCGCCACCTGGCCGGTATTTGAGGCTGTGCGGCCGATCCCAGTATTGCAAAAACATTGCAATACTACCAGGGTGTGTAGTGTTTTCAGGTCGAGTTAGACTCGTGCTTGAGCTATGTGTAGAGAAAGGAAGCTACAGCATGTCTCGCCATTTCCACTGATCCACATGGGGGGAGCTACACAGAGCAAGTGCAGCAGCAGCTCCCAACCTACATTTTAAATAAACTAAATGAGATCTGGATGTGTGTGTGTGCATGTATGTATGTATTCAGCAGTCTGTGTTTGTGTTTTCACCAGTCTGTGTGTGTGTGTGTGTGTATTAAGCAATATTTGTGTGTATTCAGAAGTCTGTGTGGATATTCAGCAGTGTATGTGTTTGTATTCTGCACTCTCTGTGTGTATTTGGCAGTCTCTGTGTGTGTATTCAGCACTCAGTGTGTATTCAGCACTCAGTATGTGAATATTCAGCAGTTGTATGTGTGTCTATTCAACAATCTGTGTGTGTATTTGGCAGTCTGTGTGTGTTTGTATTCTGCAGTCTCTATGTGTGTATTCATCAGTCTGTATGTATTCAGAAATCTGTGTTTTTATGCAGTAGTCTGTGTGTGTTAAGCAATATTTGTGTGTATTCAGAAGTCTGTGTGTGTATTCCGCAATCTGTGTTTGTGTTCAATAGTATGTGTGTGTATTCAGCAGTCTGTTTGTATTCTGCAGTCTCTGTGTGTATTTGGCAGTCTGTGTGTGTTTGTATTCTGCAGTCTCTGCATGTACTCACCAGTCACTGTGTGTATTCAGCAGTCAATGTGTGTGTATATTAAGCAGTTGTATGTGTGTCTATTCAGCAATCTATGTGTGTATTTGGCAGTATGTGTGTGTTTGTATTCTGCAGTCTCTATGTGTGTATTCAGCAGTCTTTGTATGTATTCAGCAGTCTGTGTGTGCTCTTCAATCTGTGTTTGTGTTCAATAGTCTGTGTATTCAGCAGTCTGTGTGTGAATACAATAGTCTGTGTGTGTTTATTCAGCAATCTGTGTGTGTGTATTCAGCAGTCTGTGTGTTTGTTTATTTAGCAATATGTGTGTATTTGGCAGTCTGCAAATGTTTATAGCTGTCTGTGTATGTGTGTATGTATTTAGCAGTATGTGTATTTGTATATTTAGCAATTTCTATGTGTGTGTTTGTATTTAGCAGTCTCTGTGTGTGCATTTAGCAATATTTGTGTTTGTGTGTATTCTGCAGTCTGAGTGTTTGTGTATTTAGCAGTCTCTGTATTTGCATTTAGCAATCTATGTGTGTGTGTGTGTACGTGTGTGTGTGTATTTGGCAGTCTGTGTATGTATATAGCAGGCTGTGTGTGTGTGTATTCAGCCATCTCTGTGTTTGTGTATTTAGCAATGTGTGTGTGTGTGTGTGGCGGAACCAGCCTCACCACTGGGCATTGGAGAAGACTGATTGCCAGCCTCCTGCCATGTGACTATGGCCCCTGGGATGTATTGCCAGCTCTCCTGTACTGCTGAGGATTGCTACCAACTAGGTGGATTTGGCTATAGAGCTTGTGTAGTGCCCTCTGTTGGTAGCAACAGTAATATGTACTACCTGAATAGCAAGACTGGTAATTTGCATATTTGGGTAGATTTGCATATCGCTAATTCTGCATGCAGGAGAGACATTTTGTGTTAATTATGGTCTTCCCCACCCATTTATAAATATGTAATTATGTTCTAATAAGTCACTGTATGTTGCCTGCTATGATTTGACTGTTTGTAATTTTATTGAGTTTTCACAGCAATGTTAATGTAATGACCATATGGGCTAGTCCCAAGTAAAATAAAGTTTTAGACAGTTCTACTCCACCCTCAGTTTGGAGTGCCGTCTCTTATTGGGGGAATCTGCTACAAGGGATTGTTGTGCTCTGCATATTTACTTGCTGTAATCACTCCTAAGCTTCCCTCTGAAGGAAGAGAGGATAGGCCTACGGTGGTTGTGGTGTTGGCTAGAGTGCTTGGAATCCTCAACAAGCTCTATCAGCATCCATCAACGGAGGTACCTAGTCGGGTGCCAGGTGATCCGTTACAGTGTGCTTACAGCAAAATGAAATTGAAAGTAATTTTTCAGTGATATATGGAATTTTCCTCTTGCAAAATATTTTTCCCCTCTTATGTTACTCCATATGATGTCATGTGATGTCACTCTTATAATTAATTATGCAAATTAGAATGGTGGCAACCTGAGTTAGATAGTGTTAGAAAACCAACAGTTAGTCTCTATGATCTTCCCGGCTTCACTCCCAGCACAGAATCAGTGACGACTATAGAGACTGTTTTCTAACCCTGTCTGACCCAAGATGTACGTATATGGCTGAAGGATACTGTCATAGACTAAAGGTAAGAATGAGTTTCTCATTTATTAACATATACTCAATTTTAAAAAATCGATTTCCTCTCAAAATGTGATGCAATGATTATTGTATTAAAAAATAATTTTGAGGTGACAGTTGTCTTTTAACTGTTATGTCTTTCACATATTTGACAGGATGAGTCCAGGAGGCAGGAATCAGCCAAGGCAAAGTATCAAAGGGAAAAACAAATTCGTAGTCGAGGAAAGCAAGGGGTCAGTTCAGGCAGCACTGGTTGAGAGACGATAAAAAGCCACAGGTCAGTTCTGGTAGCACAGGTTCAGAGACGACAGAACAGGCAGAGGGTCAGATACCAGATAACTCAAAGAAGGCAGGATAGGCACACTGAAGTTGACACCACAGTAAGCACAGTAGAACTGAGCAATGAAATAGAGGTAGACTGCGAATATATATGGGAGAGGTATTCACATTTCACATTCTATTGGTTAGATGGTGATTAGTCCTGTAAGCCACTTCAGCTGTACTGCACCTGTAAGAGGCCTAGTAGACAATCACACCTGGCTTCAGTTGGAACTCCCTGTGGGTCGCAGCGTGGTGTGGAGAGCCACGGCACCGCATCCACGTGTTACAGGACCGGAGGTACATAAAGCTGTGCACGCTGGAGTCCTCGGCGTTCACCGAGAGGAGACCGATGTAGCCATGGGCAGAGACACAGCAGGGGAAATGCAGGTAAGTGCGGCCGTGACATTAACTTAGGGAAGTATTATTATTATTGTGACGGTAATAGAAAATATCCCCGTCAAGCATTCCCTTCTTCCCATAAAAGAAAAGCACTCAATATTCCATAAGCAGAAATATCCCTGGAATTGCCGAATAATCCACACAAGAGCCAAAGCTTAATGCTGGAACAAGACTGATTTACTGGCACACAGAACTCACAATTCATGTAACACAAAACTCCTCCTCTGGGCCAGGCTAGATAATTGAGTTTCTACAATACACAAAGCTCAATTATCTGCTTGCCAGAAACATTACAATTTATAACAATTTCAGAAACATACTTTTTATAAGACATACAAATATACTTTTGACATCCCTGGGTAGCTGAGGATACTGGTAGTCACATATCCAAATCTCACAAATTTCCGTTTGGTAGTTTCCGTGTCGCATCGTGTGGAAGTTTGACCGGCTTGCCATGTGGAGGTATCCGAGTTACAGTTCCATAGAATCAGTAGCAAGAGCCGGTCTCCATTCGCATCTAACTACACGCAAACCACCGTTCGTATGGTTCAGCTGGTTACCTGTGAATGTTCCCCTCATTCGGTAGATACTATCTACCGAACGCCAGTTTGATTCGTGAAGGGGAACGTATTCCTCCAGGACTTCCATGGGGACCGGGCATTCGCATGGTTCCCGTACCGAAAACAGTTCCATGCAATTCATGCGTAAGCCCCGCTGACCGCATTCGTGAGTTTTAAGATGGCCGCCATCCTTTGTTCTCGCCACGTGTTCGTATGTCGAATGGCGACCACCTAGTAGCAATTAAGTTGCGGTTTTCTCTGTGTTCTAATTGCTACTTGCTACCCAGGGTGTGTGGTCCCTGTTCCGTACACGAATACATTCATTCACAACAGTTTGAACCGAACAATATAGACATTAAAAATAGCAGGGAGAGGATTAAACTGAAGCATATAGGCAAATACATAAAAGTCCTTCACAATTATTATTTTATTATTTATATAGCGCCAGCAAATTCCATAGGATTGCCCTCTGGAGACTTCATAAATCATATGTCTGGCTAAGCTAACCTCTACCCCTAACCCTGCACTAACCCTACCCAAAACCCCTTACCCTACCCAGAACCCTATCCCCACCCCATAACCCTAACTCTACCCCAACCTTAACCCTATACGGTGGAGTTAGGGGTGGGTTTAGGGCTAGGGTTAGATTCCTGTCATCATTCCCTTAATTTTCCCTCCCTCTCCTGTTTTGCCACTTTTCAGAAATCCGAAGGACTTCGGCACTTCTGAAATTCGGCAATTCGTTTTCGGGTTTGGCACTTCCGAAATACGGCACTTCAGTAGTTCGAGACTTTGGCAATTCGGCACTACGGCAATTCAGCACTTCAGCAATTTAGCACTTCGGCAGTTTAAATTCGGACGGAAACGAATTGCACATGTCTGGACATTTCCCCACATGTTCTATAGTCCTTTACATGTATATTATAATATATGTGCTTCCCCATGTATTGTATATGTAGGTATGTATATAATATATATATATATGTTGCTTCCAACTTTACCTTTGCATTGCCCATATCATACCACAATCACATTGCAGACAGACACACACACTAATACATGCACACATATAAACACTAATACACAAATACATATACATGATGCACAGAGACACAAATATTGACTAATACAGACTGTGATGGAACGCTGGCACTCCGACTGAGTACCTCCGCCAATCGATGCTCCTAGCGCTTGCCGAGGACTCCAAGCACTCCAACCGACACCATCAGCACTGCAGACCCCACTTCCAGCGATGCAACTGCGCTGGGGTCTCTGCTGTCTCCACCCACCCTGGACCCAAGGCCAGGATCCAGCTTCCAGTGGGTGAACCTCTCTTTCCCCAGAGAGCAGGAACAGGAACAAATCAAGCTATTGCAAGAGCTTCCTCTGGGGAGTAAGTGATTATAGCAATCCCCAGAGTGTAGGTATCCCTTCCCCCAAACATGAGCCAAGGCTTAATGCTGGAACAAGACTGATTTACTGGCACACAGAACTCACAATTTATGCAACACAAAACTCCTCCTCTGGGCCAGGCTAGATAATTGAGTTTCTACAATACACAAAGCTCAATTATCTGCTGGCCAGAAATAATACAGTTTCATAAAACACACAGGGACCCCAAAACATGCAATAACCCCATAAAAAGTATATCCTTGGAACCAGGGGATCTGGGTGAACCACATATCCAAAATTCACCCAGATCCGTTCAGTACTTTGGAAAATACAGTTTAATGCAGATTCTGCAGAACATATACAGGCTAAATGAAAAACAATCACTGTATAATGTGTCCCCTGCTGTATAGTCCAAAACCACTGCACGATGTCTCTGTGCACCAAATACTGGCGAGATGGCACCGTGTTGAAAAGTCCAAACAGTGTCTGTGAGTTAAAATGGCCGCCATCCATTGTTCTCACCATGTGCTTCTGATACAGGAAATGGTGGCCACCCAGTAACTCCACAGTATGTCCCCAGATGGTTCTTAAAGGGCCAGCAGCAGCACAACACAAATCCATTATGCCCAAATCATGTCTTTAAAGGGCAATACATCCCAGGGGCCATAGTCACAGGGCAAGAGGCGGGCAAGCAGTCCTCTCCAGGCACAAGTGGCGAAGGGCACTTCGTCACACAGACATACAGTCACAATGTGTTTATCTGGCTGTGTGTATTTCTGAATGTGTCTGGCATTGTCTGCCTGTGTATGTACCTGAGAGTGTGTCTGACAATAAGTATCCTATTATTATTATTATCGCCATTTATATAGCGCCAACAGATTTCGAAGCGCTTTACAATATTATAAGAGGGGGGATTTACCTATAAATAGGACAATTACAAGAAAACTTACAGGAACGATAGGTGGAAGAGGACCCTGCTCAAACAAGCTTACAGTATATAGGAGATGGGGTATAAAACACATTAGGACAAGAAATAGCAATCAAATTAGGTGGGAGTGAAGCAGAGCTGGAGGAGAGTGCTGCCCTTTAGGAGAGATCAAGAGACAGGTATGTGAGGTAGAAGTTAGTCTGGGAGGCCATAGGCTTTCCTAAAGAAATGGGTTTTAAGGCACTTCTTAAATGATTGAAGACTAGGGGAGAGTCTGATGGCGGTAGGCAAGCTATTCCATAGAAAGGGAGATGCCCACAAGAAGTCCTGCAAGCGCGAGTTTGCCGTACGGGTGTGAGCAGCGGACAGGAGAAGGTCATGGGCAGAGTGGAGAGACCGAGAGGGGGCATACCTATATATCTAGGAGGAGATATAAGAGGGGCTAAGATTATTCAGTGCTTAATAGGTATGGGTTAGCACTTTGAATTGACTCCTATACAGGGCTGTCTATAATATGAATAGGATTCTGGGCGAAGCATTTTCTTGGGACCCCTGGGCCCTGCCCCTCCAACCCCCTCCTCACCCCCTAATTATGCCCAACCCCCAATCACACTGACAGACATACTGACACACACATTCGCAGATACATACTGACACACACATACACTGACACACAAATATATACTGGCAGATATATTGACACACATTCAGACATACTGACACACAGACACACATACATACACACATACACTGACAGATATATTGACACAGACACATACACTGAAATATATACTGACACACACACAAACACATACACTGACAGAAATACTGAAACACACACAGACATATACACTGAGAGACGTATTGACACACACACACACAGACATAATGTCATACACACACACGCACACACAAACTGACACACACCTGACACGCACACACAAACTGATACACACACCTGACACGCACAGACAGACATACTGACATACACACACAGACATTCTGACATACAGACAGACATACTGACATACACACAGAAAGACATATTGACACACAGACAGACATACATACACAGACACACTGACAGATATACTGACACACACAGACATACTGGCACACACAGGCAAATTGACATACACAGAGACAGACATACACACACACACAGACACTGACAGATATACTGACACAAACACAGACACATACACTGACAGATATACTGACAGACACACACAGACACATACACTGACAGAAATACTGAAACACACAGACGTATACACTGACAGATGTATTGACACACACACACACAGACATACTGACATCCACACACAGACATACTGGCATATATACACACACACAGACATACTGACACACACACAGACATACTGACACACACACAGACATACTGACATACACACACACACGCACACAGACATACTGACACACACACACAAAGACATACACACACAGACATACTGACATGCACACACACACACAGACATACTGACACACACACAGATATACTGACATACACAGACATACTGACACAGACATACTGAAACACACACACACAGATATACTGACACACACACACAGACATACTGACACACACAGACATATACAGACACACACATACACACACCCACAGACATACTGACTTATACATACACACACCCACACACAGACATACTGACATACACACACACAGACATACTGACATACATTTAGCTACCCTCCAGGTTCTTAACTTTTTCTGGAGGGTGGTTTTCCTAGGGTCCAGTGGCAGGCTGAGGCAGTTGGGAGTTATCCTCTGGAACTCCCCTCCTCCCTGCCTTCCTCCTCCCGCGTAGCTGTGACCTCCGGTGGGAGGAAGTTACGCACATCACTTACTTCCTCCCAGCCGGCTTCCGAACAGGAAGGGGCCCGGTCATGCTGTATAAGCATCACAGCGCCTGACCAGGCCCCTGCTGACACATGCCCACCAGTGTGCTGGCTGGTGCGGCTCTGTGCTGCCGCACCGCTGGGTCCAAGGGGGCTGCGCAAATCATGAGGCCCACAGGGCAGCTGCTCTGGGGCCCCCAGGAGCAACTGGGCCCGAGGCAGCTGCTTCGTTTGCCCCGCATTAAAGAGGGCCATGCTCCTATAGCATACAGAAAGCCAATCCTAGTATGTGAAAGTATGTTTCTGTGACCATGTGTATGTTTGTGTCTAGGACCGTATGTGTGTGTGTGTGTGGGGGGTAGCTGCTTGCGGTGTTTTGTGTATATGGGGGGCAGCCTGTGGCTCTTGGGCACTTTGTCTATGGTGAAGCTATGTTTTATAACTTTATGTGGGCTTGGAATCTCCAGCATAAATCTGAATAAATAGGATAAATCTGACAGTCTGCTGGGAACCAAATACCACCTGTTTAAAAGTTTAAAATTAATTTTGGTTAGATTTAAACAATCGACTTTCTTATTGACCCATTGTGGCGAAACCAACCTCATCACTATGTTCTGGAGAAGCCTGGTTGCCCACCTGCTGCCCCAGGATTATGGCCCCCATGTTAAAAAACCTTTATTTCTCCCTACTGAAAGGCTTGTTCGTGCCTTTCTGCCAGCACGTTCGGTAAATTGAATTTACCAAACAAACAGACAAATGACCGGACCACCTAGGTAAGGAGTGTGCCAGCAATTTACCTCCCAATTTACCTTGATTGACGAACGCTGGGTGGCCGTTGTTCATATAGCCGAACACATGGCAACGGCCATTTTAAACTGCCGAACGGCCAGCGGTGTTCAGTTACAAAACTCTGGAACTGAAAACGGACACTTTTCTTCACGAACACCGCTGAAGCCGCCGACCTCCCTTCTCATATCTCATTCATTCATACGAAATCCGGACCGTTCGGGACATTAAACAGATGAACAGAGCTACCCCAGATAGCTATGCCATGGAGCCCATTCATATAACGAAAGACTATTTGAAAGACTTTGGCTCCATGGCGATTGAACTGTATGTATGTGATCTGAGTGCCATTCGTTAATAATGTGCGCTCAGATCTAAGCTATCTGGGGATATGTTGAATGTATATGTTTTATGCAGTAGTTGTAATGTATATTTTTATGTCTTTTCATTGCCATGTGTAAAATTGAGTTTTACCTCTATCCTACCTCTATCCTACTTATCTTACTTCCCAATTATCTCCAGGATAGAGAGGAGGGATTACAATGTGTATGTGGGAGTGTTTACTATTAAACTGTTTCTATTGGTCAATGTATAATTTGTGTCCCAGTTTCCCACCAGGTCCCTTATGGGAGTGTCCACCTGGTGGAAGACCTGCATAAATTCCCGGGCAGGTAGCCCAGATTAAACAGATCTCTGCTTGACCCTCAATACGGAGCCTTGTCTCGTACTTGGGGGGGGATTGATTCGTATGCTTTTCCTGTTCGACTGCTAGGAGTGTAAACCTATTAGTATGGTTTTTCCTGTTCAGCTGTTTGGAGCATTCGTATGGTTTGGAGCATTCGTATGGTTTCTCCTGTTCGGAGGATTGGTGTCTTTGGTAGCTGCCTTTGTATCTGGAAGGGGAATATCTACTAAACGGTTTTAACCCCCTTTATGCCCGGGGTGCCGTTACACCCATCTTAGTGACTCCAATCGACCGTTTCATTTCTAGTATCCAAATCAAGTTCCCATTTTTTTTATCACTGGTCTAAGAAGTGAGTCTGCTTCGTTAGTTAACATCTTTTTAGAGTCCACAACTAAACCCTTCAGTTGTGATTTTTTAAGGATTTTCTATAAAAGTATTATCTTTGGTGTCTTCTCTGTATTCAAGTAGACTTCCAGATAATCCTTTATTTTAAGATAATTAAATATTGATAAAATACGCTAAGTGAGAGGAAATTCACGCGATTATTTTATTTTTAAGATGACAGTCAGCTTTAAATTTATCCCAAATCTTAAAGAGATTTTTAATTCTTATACTATCCGAAGATGGTCTTTCTGGGTGTTTTTTACTCTTTTGATCTGTCAGCCAAAAAAAATGGCTCCCAACGGATGTGATCCTATGGATCTGGTTAAAAGAGTCTCTATCCTATAGCAATCCTAATATTTTACCCTGTCAAATTGAGTGATAATGGCATGAGATAGGCAACAAGCTAACCATATATTCTGAAGCTGGGGGGAGTGGGGTAAAATGACACAAAAAGGTAAGGATAGTATTAGACTAGTGACAGTTGCAAAAGCGGAATCAGTCAGGAGCTATTAACAGTTTAATTGATACGCTTTTATGAAGAAGTGGGTTTTTAAAGATTTTTTGAAGGAGTGGAGACTGGGTGAGCATCCACAGGAACGGTGCAGCCCTCGAGAAATCTTGAAGGTGAGCATCAGAGGTGGGAGTATGGACAGAAGATAGACGTAAGTCTTCAGCAGATCGTAAGGGCCTAGTCGGGGACATACTTGTGTATAAGGGAGGATAGATTGGTGGGAGCAGCATTATAAAGCGATTTGAAAGCAAGAACCAGAATTTTAAATTGAGCTCTATATTTTATAGGAAGCCAATGTAGGGACTGACAGAAGGGTGAGGCATGGGAGGTGCGGACGGACAGGAAGATGAGCCTCGCCGCCGCATTCATTATGGACTGTAACGGCGCAAGTTGGGAGCACGTAAGACCACTGAGAAGTGGATTACAGTAGTCAAGTCGAGAAAGGACAGTGGAATGGACCAACACCTTAGTCGCATCTGGCGTTAAGTAGGGGGCGGATGCGTGCAATGTTTTTGAGATGGAAATGACAGGATTTGGCGATAGACTGAACATGAGGCTTGAAGGAGAGGTCGGAGTCAAAGAGAACACTTAGGCAGTGAGTCTGCTGTACGGAAATAGCCGAACAAATAGACGAATGGAGGAAGATGAAATATAATCTCAAAGACAGATGTTCTGTCACACGGCTCCCTCCTTGTGGGACACTCCGGCAGACCCGGCTTGACCCTTTTCGGGTCAACGTGGGGATGACCGGAACTAGGCCGGAGTGCTGTCTGTTTGTGCTTGCCGGGTCTGTAGCTGATGGTAAAGTTATATGGCTGCAGGGCTAGGCTCCAGCATAGCCACCTGCCATTGTCCCCGGAGACCCGGTTAAGCCAGACCAATTGGTTGTGGTCAGTCATAAGGGAAAATTCCTGCCCGTACAGATAGGAACTCAACTTCTTTAGTGCCCAGACCAGGGCCAAACACTCTTTCTCCACTGCCGCATAACTCACTATATGTTATTTATTGAATTATTAGATGATAGAGAAGGCCAGCCAGCATATTTATGTCATCATGGCATGTATTGCAAATATCTAAAGAATATTAACCATACTTCCATTATCTATCTATCGCTATCCTTTTCTATTAAGACATAAGGGAGAGAGGAAAAGGAGAACTAAAAATCAAAACAAAAAATTTAAAGGGAACACTACTGTTCCATTCCAATAGGTTCCCTTATAGAAAATTAGGCTAAATTATTATTAAAGTCAGTATGTGTGGAACCAATGTCAATCATCAATTCCTTTTCCTGTACTTCTCATTATATTTGAAAGTAATATATCAAAGAGGTAGTTCATCAAAATTGGTTATTGTCCCTTTGACCATAAAGTTATATTTAAAGACAATTTCTACATCCCTCTATATTCATTCTGTGTTGCTCAATTACTATCCTAACCCATCAATATGTAATAACTTTAAAAGTGCTATAAAATAGTTACTTTTGTGATTGTCAAGTATAAAGATGCTAATTATAATGTGTTTTGAGATGTGCCACTTTCGTAGTGTCACGTAATAATTTATTTTGTGATTATCAAATATAAAAATGTTGTTAAGAAGTACATTCAAAAGGGAAAACAAAACAAGAAAAAAAAATAGAAATTCCGACTAATTTCTGGCAATTTGGACATTCGGATGCTTCCGAATGTCCAAAGTGCCGAATTGCCACAGTTCCGAATGGCCAAAGTGCCGAATTTCAGAAGTGCCAAAGTGCTTCGCATTTCTGAAAAGTGGCAAAAAAGAGAGGGAGGGAAAATTACGTGAATGATGACAGGGTTAGGGTTAGGGTAGGGATAGAGTTAGGTGAGGGTTAAGGTATGGTTAGGGTTAGGGTAGGGTTAGGTTAGGGTCGGAGTAGGGTTGGCCTAGGGTTAGGGAAGGGGTAGGGCTAGGTTAAGTTAAATTAGGTTAGGATTAGGGTAGGAGTAGGGTTAGGGTTAAGGTAGGGTTAGGAAATGTCCAAGAATATTTAATTTCTTTGTGTCTCAAAACTTGAGTTTGTGCTGCAAATTTTCTAACCTGGAGATAAATCGTTAAAGAGCTTATGTTCTTCATATTTTGATCCGGTCTGTGATTTATTTCTCATAGCCGCCACAATTTCCATTTTAAATTTATAAGAATGGCAGCATGCAATGACGTCTCTAGGGACTTGTGCAGGTATAGCTTTAGATTTATATACTCTTTGTATCCTTTCAATGCCATTGGCCTTGTTGCTACATTCAAGATCTAAAAATTGAGTGAGCTCCACCATATATTGTTCAAGATCGAAGGCAGAAATGCTTTCAGGGATAGCTCTCAACCTAATGTTGTTCCGCCGTGCTCTATCTTCAAGGTCCGCCATCTTGATTTCCAGGCTTTCGATCTTGGATTCTATCTGTGCTTTTGTAGCTTGTTGTGTAGTGTGTTGCGTTTATCCTTGCAAGCACACTGTCTTGGCGTCATACTTGATTCTGGCCTCACCTTTGAGCCTCACATCCAGTATGTTGCCAAATCCTGTAGATTCCATCTTAAAAACATAACCCGCATTCGCCCCTTTCTTATGCAAGATGCTACTAAGGAGCTTGTCCATTCTCTAGTAATTTTCTTGCATGGATTACTGTAACCCTCTCCTAATTGGTCTTCCCAAAAGCTGTACTGCACCGCTACAGTCTGTAATGAATGCTGCAGCCAGATTGATTTTCCTCTCTAGTCGGTTCTCTCACACCTCACCCCTCTGTCACTCCTTACATTGGCTTCCTGTATCCTATAGAAGTCAATTCAAAGTGCTAACCCATACCTATAAAGCACTGAACAATTCTAGCCCCTCATATATTTCTTCACAGATCCATAGGTATGCCCCTTCTCGGTCTCTCCGCTCTGCCTGTGACCTTCTCCTGTCCGCTGCTCACACCCGTACGGCCAACTCAAACTTGGAGGGCTGCCTACCTCCAACAGACTCTCCCCTAGTCTTTAATCGTTTAAGAAGTGCCTTTAAACCCATCTCTTTAGGAAAGCTTATGGCCTCCCAGAGTAACCTCTACCTCACACATCTGTCTCTTGCTCTCTCCTATAGGGCAGTGCTTTACTCTCTCCTCCAGCCCTGCTTCACTCCCACCTTATTTGATTGATATTTCCTGTCCTAACGTGTCTTATACCCCACCTCCTATAGACTGTAAGCTCGTTTGAGCAGGGTCCTCTTCAACCTATTGTTCCTGTAAGTTTTCTTGTAACTGTCCTATTTATAGTTAAATCCCCCCTCTCATAATATTGTAAAGCGCTACGGAATCTGTTGGCGCTATATAAATGGCGATAATAATCCTCAGATTCCTCCTTTTTCACTCCCTGCTTGGAGCCATTTTTTTTAGATGCCATTATAGGAAAAACACACACACAAAAATGAAAATAAAGAAATAAATATAAAAAACACCCAATAGCTTGTTTAAAGTAAAGAAATATACAGGAGCTGTGTTTAGCGCTTTAATTACCCCTATTGGCTGATTTTGCAATTAGAAAGACCAGTAAAATCTTTGCATATCTTGAGCTTTGAATGTCTTGGTGAAGGGTGAACGAATTGCAGGTTCACTTCGTATTTAGTCACTGGACACTTCCTTTATTTAGTTTTCCATCTCTTATCTTTTACTTTGCTTCTTCCTCTTTTTCTTCCCTTTTTTTATGTTTTTTTTCTTTCTTTTCTTCCTCCTTTTCCTTACACTTCTTCAATTACAAGCTTTTATTTAAGGTCAGATCATTAGTGGTATTTTGGTAACTTTTGGGGTATAGGGGAGGGGGAACGTTATAATTATCCAGGGCCAGGTTTAGCAGACAGGCCCTGCGTGGAGCTTCCTGTCTGTCAAATTTTCCTTTTTTCAGATCCCTCTCCTCTCCCCTACCTCCTGTCTTTTTCTATATTACTGTTACATTGCAAAGTCGCATGGATACAAGAAATAGCACACAGCAGATATTATGGGTTTTGTAGGTATCGGGTGTTTACTCTCACACCAAACAGCTCTAGACAGCTCCTCTCTCAGCTCAGGTCCAGAATTTGGCTGGCGTCCTGCAACAACCACAAGATGCGACCTACGTGCCTGGTTACGTCATCGCTCGGCCTTTCCTGGGTCATGGCTGCCTAAAATGCATCCAAACATTCAGTATCTCCTCCCTCTGCATGCAGACACTGAACTTTCCTCATAGAGATTCATTGATTCAATTCATCTCTATGAGGAGATGCTGATTGGTCAGGGTTTTAACACTTTAGGGTCAGGAATACATGTTTGTGTTCCTGACCCTATAGTGATCCTTTAAAGTTGTGGCCTAATTTCTCCAAAAGTAAGTCTGTGGTTGTTTATTTCGGGCTATAAGTGGTTGGGATTTTATTGGTGGGTGAGTGTTATGCCCATGCACACTCGCTACCTACGCACATGGGGTAAGGGGGCTTAACTAGTTCTCGCACCGGGGCCCTGAGGTTTCTAGTTACGCCCTGTTACAAAAGACTGGAAATCACTATGTTGCTGTTTTAACTCACCGATTGATACTGTTTGCCACTGCATAAGTTAAGCAGAAAACCACACGAATGGATTATGCGAACCCTTATGAAGGCTCCATTCGGGGTACGAACGGGGGACCCCCCACAAACTGGCGTGTGTCGCCACTTAACCCCGTCACCCCACAAACTACCGAACGGTCGACCACCCGGCCCCGGAGTGTGGCAGCCATTAACCACCCAGGTGCCTGCGGTTTGCGGTTAACCACAACGTAATTGGTAGGCCTGGGGGCATCGACGTTCGCACCCAAAGTACCGAAGGGAAAATACCGAACTATCAACCGAACGACGACCCCCTACAGCGGGTCGTGTGGCGCTCGTTAACTTGTGGTTTTTGCGGTTAACCGCAGGTCAAGTACCCTGCTCCCAGGTGGTCCTCATTCCCTTACCGAACGAGCCCACTACCAGCCAGACAGCGGGACTTCGCATGAACTGATACCGAGTTTAGTTCCACGAGTTAGACACGAAGTCCCGCTGCTCGCTAAAACAGCAGAAAACATGGCCGCCAACAAAGACTAATAATCCCAAAATGCCGAACGGACTTCATACGGCAGAAACAGTACATTCTGTTCGTGGGATTAGAGCGCCATTCGCATGTTTTATTTACACGAACGTGAGCCTTCAGATGAATGGTAGAATGCGGGGTTTGTCTTTATTAATGTAAAAGTTATGGATTTTTATGCAGTTTTCTGGGACATAATAAAACGTGGTCTTTGGTGCGCTTGGAGATAATTAGATTGTATAACCTTTGGCCTCATTATCTCCAAGCTGGGCGGGTACTAATTCAAATGATACACTGTATTGTGATTGGATATGTGTCTGTACTGTACCTGTATTCCATCAGGTCCACAGGGGGCTGTCCTTGGACCTGAGGAATCACATAAATTGCCATGCTATGTGCCAGTAAAGCCAGTTCGTTTTGACCCTCAACTTGCAGCCTCGACTCATGTTGTAGGGATCCAGGATATTGATGCTTATATCGTGCTTGGGGATATTCTACATTTGCAGTTTACTACCGAAAGACCTCCGTTCGACTCTCTGCAGCGGGAACCAGGACATCCAAGCGATCAACCCTCCTGCTAGACCGGGGGCAATCGTAACACGCCCCTGTCTACAGCTGATAGAGTCCAATTTTTAGCTCCCACTAGTCTATAGGAATCATTTACACTATTCCTTGCCACCTCTGCTGTTAATTGTTTCCACAGATCTACTACTATGTAAACAAAATCTCACACAATCTCAAAGGTTTTTTTAGCAGGTTTTTTTTGTGGGGGGAGGAGGGACTAACACAAGCTTACGGTTTGTGGTTTGTGGTAACTTCAAATATCATTTTCAGTTTAAAAATCTGCTAACAGACTCTACTATTAAAATCCCAGAAGAACGTGTAAATTGAGACATAATGATGCCTGCTTGTCTCATTCCTCAGGTTTACAAGATAGACTTTTAATTATCTGGATCTCATCGCAGACGCCTTGAGAGGTTTAATTTAAGTCTACGTACTGCAATTATGTCACGAAAAGAAACACATTCTGAAGATAAGTTATCAAGATTCCGAAACATCAGGAGATTTGGAGGGAAGACAACAATTAGTTAGCACTTTGCTTGAAGAAGGGTATTTTTTAAATATTAAATTAACACAATGTGCTGCCTTCAGCATTGTAGAATAACCTAATTTGACCTTGTTTCTCATGCAATTGCCACACTATTATGCCAACTTAGGGTGGGAGCCATCACCGGCACACAGTGTTCTAACCATTCCTCATTTTAGGAGTAGAATTCTTGCAGCCCTGTAAACAAAGAGACAGGTCCAGCAATATTTGCCCTGCCTCTGACATGGGTAAAAGGCGACTATTTTTGCAGTGGATATTTGCAGTGTGTAGGAAACCTTTGACACTCCAGATGTTGTGGACTAGATCTCCCCTGATATATTGCCAGCATTATGGCTGTAAAAGCATTATGGGGGATGTAGTCCACAATATATGCAGTGCCGAAGGTTTCCTAGCTTTTGTGTAGGCAGTACCTCTATTCCTCTATTCTCCTAACCAGAAGCAAAAGTCATTTTACTTCCATTCTCAGAATATCTTCCAAGCCAGGGAAAACAATATGCGGTAATCAATAAGGATTCAAAATATTTATTTATAATTCTGGCAATTTACACATCACTAGCTCTCTATAAACAATACGCCAAATTTTAATAATTCTGGGGCATAAATTAAAAGATTTTTTTATTTTTATGATATACTTGGAACGTAGCCCATGGAGCAGCGTAGCTAAGGGGAGTGGGCCTTGACATTGCCAGGAGACAGGCCATCTAAAGGTCGGTGGTCAGGGATTGGTCTAAGGAAATGGTGGGGTGGAGTTATAAAGGGGAGTATAAGTAGTGGCTATTTTGAACCAGGGATCACTTTAATTTAAGTTGCACTTACCTGTTGTTGTGGCAGGATTTGTGTGGCTTTTTTTCTTTTGTCTCCTCTGCAGGTTGTCAGCAAGATGGAAGAATGGCTGGAAGGAGTCCGGGCTGCTGTGCAGGAGAGGGGAATCGAGTTGCTCAGGGATCGCCTGAGAGATGCTCTGCCATCTGGGTGAGTCGACCTCTGACGCCACTGCCCCTCCAGTTGCTGGGCCACGGGTTAACCCAGGGGTGGGCCCCAGTGTTGGCATGGTTGGTGACGGCAGGTTGGCAGGAGGCAGGCAGTGGACGGCCAGGGCACGGAGCGGACCAGAAGGGTACAGCGCTACAAGATGCCACAGAGGGTCCCCAGGCAGCGTGCAAGAGTGCAGCGCTTCCCCAGGGTCTCCCATATGATCGGGTAGGGGACGACGTCAGGCGAGTCAGGTAGTCAGGGAAGGATCGGAAGGGAGTGCCAGCGAGGGACAGCGCAGAAGGTCGGCACCTTCCAAGACGGCTAGAGCAAAGGGCGCGCAGGGTGCTAGAAAAAAACGGTCACGAAGCAGCCATCGGAGGGTGGCTGACGTAGTTGACAGGGACCCCTGCGGTGTGGACCACACCCAGGGGAGGCACATCGCTTGGGGCAGGACATCCGCAGTCGGTCAGCAACCCCACGGCCTTCGGCGGCATGGGGTGCGGAAGGTGAGACATGGTTGTTGCAACAGTCAGGGGAGCTTTTAGATGACATCAGGCAGCTAATTGATTCTTGGGGTGTAGGGAGAAGGATGGACGGTGAGTGCAGTCAGGTTTGGGCTCGAGAGGGGGAGATCACTGGGTCTAGTCCGGTGGTGGTTGGGGACGGGGGTACGACCCCCACAGTAGAGGCGCCCGGGTTGGCAAGTGAGAGAGAGAACTTATTTGGGGCGTCCCGGAGGCCGCGCGGCATTCATGTTTCTTTTGCGGCCCACTGGGCTGTCATCTAAAGATGGAGGTAAAGGAGAGGATATGGAATGGGGAGTTCGTGGAGCTCTTTTCACTTCTCCCCCTTGAGGACTACATTGACCTCAAGGAGGAGGATGAAAAGGATGCTAAAAAGGAGGAGGAGGAAAAGAAGCGGAGGTATAGGAAGATCCCTAAGACGTTTGGGAACTGGCTGAGGGCATTCTGCATCTTGGCCAGCGTGATGGGCGAAAAGGCGGAGGAGCGCTGTTCACAGCTCTTCTGTTACCTGGATGGGATTTGGGAAGCATATCGAACGTACAGGGGTCAAAAACGGGGCTATTGTTGGCTATATAACGAAGGACACTTGTTGATTCAAGCACGAGTGCTCCGGGTGCGGAGGCACCCACGGACTTCACAGGTGCTTTAAAAAAGGGAAGTCAGCCACCACGGCGGGGGTTCCCGGAGGTCCAGCTGCGCCCCCTGCCACTGGGGGACACACCAGTGAAGGTCGGCGCGATTCGGCTGTGGCTAAGCCACTACGCTAACCGGGAAGATGCGGCGTTGCTCGAGGAGGGGTTCACTAACGGGTTCGTAATCCCGTTTCGGGAACGGGTGGTGGCTCATCGTCTTCGCAACCTGAAGTCGGCAGGGGAATTTCCGGGGGTGGTCAGGGAGAAGTTGCTTAAGGAGGTCCAGCTGGGCAGGGTGGCGGGGCCGTTCAGGGAGCCCCCTTTACCTAACTTGAGAGTATCACCGCTGGGGGTGGTATCCAAGAAGGAGCCCGGCAAGTACTGCCTGATACATTGCCTGTCCTACCCCAAGGGGTCGTCAGTTAACAACAACATTGACAAGGCCCCTTGTTCGGTATCGTACGCTTCGTTCGACCAGGCGGTGAACCTGGTGCAACGAGCGGGCCGTGGGGCGTTGTTGGCAAAGGCGGACGTGGAGGCGGCTTTTTGCCTTTTGCCAATTCACCCGAAGTGCCATCACTTGCTGGGTTGTCACTTCGAGGGTGAGTATTACGTGGATCTCTGTTTGCCCATGGGGTGCTCTATATCGTGCGCGTAATGGGTGGTAAAATTGGAAGCGGGCACTAAGATGGTAGTCCATTATCTGGATGATTTCCTATGTGTCGGGCCTCCCAGATCAGAGGAATGCCGCATGGGACTGAAGACATTGGAATGGGTGGCGCATGTTATTGGAGTCCCCTTGGCTAGTGACAAAACGGTGGGGCCTATGACGTGCTTGAGTTTCTTGGGCTTGGAGATTGACTCGGTAAAAGGGGAGTGTAGGCTGCCACAGGACAAATTACTGGCACTCCGGCAGGCAGTGGCGGAGGTGCGGGGAGCTAAGAAGGTTATGCTCCGGGCGCTTCAGTCTCTGCTGGGTCAGCTAACCTTCGCCTGTCGGGTGATTCCAGTCGGACGGGTTTTTAACAGTGTGACGAGACCAATCTCGCCACATTGCATTGGAGAAGCCTGGTTGTTCGCCTGTTGCCTTTGGACTATGGCCCCATGATAAAACGCTTGATTTTCCCGTGCGAAGACACGAAAACCGGGTCATTCGGTGCTGGCCCTGTTTGAGCGGTGATACTCCAGATAGCTATGCCATGGAGCCCATTCGTATAATGAAAGACTATGGGAAAGACTTTGGCTCCATGGCAATTGAACTGTATGTGTGTGCTCTGAGCGCCATTCAGTAATAATGTGCGCTCAGATCTGAGCTATCTGGGGATATGTTGAATGTACCTGTTTTGTGCAATGGCTGCACAGTTATATGTTTTATGTGTTTTATTGTCTTTTGCTGCCATGTGTTCAATGGAGTTTTGCCTCTGTCCTTGGAGATAATTGGATTACTTCCCAAGTATCTCCAGGATAGAAGACTCTGTGGAACTGGTTTTGGGCAGAAAAGCCATGCTTCTTTTGGTCACAAAGGACTACGATCTATCTTTTGAACCACTGGACCAATTTGTATGATTTTAACGTATGTTTGTATTTGGAGTATGCTGATTCTGAAAATGTATATGTGAATGTGATGCATACTTTTCAAGTTATGAATAATGTGGAAAATTTTTATTTCTCTGCTTGTTATAATTACATTACCCATTGTGTAAGGTAATTGAATCACAGGCAGAGGGGAGGATTTTGTGTGGGAGTGTCTGAGTGTATTGTATGTGTTTATTGGTTGTGTTCCAAAACCCTGTGGGTGGTACTAATGTGTATAAGAACAATAAATCCACAGCTCTGACTGTTCACTGCTTGACCCTCAACACGGAGCTTTGTCTCGTTCTTGGGGGGATTTACTGTATGCTGTTCCAGTTTGATTGCTAGGAGTGTAAACCTATTCGGATGGTTTTTCCTATTCGGCTGTTTACGGCATTCATATGGTTTCCTGTTCGGCGGATTGGTGTTCTGCAGTAGCTGTGCCTGTGTCTCTGGAAGGGAAGATCTACTAAATGGCGGTTTAACCCTTTTATGCCTGGGGTTGCCGTTACAAACAGGTTCCTAGCCAGAGCGACTGGGGGGGGATCTCACCTTATTTGGGTCTCAGCGGCCATGAAGGCTGATCTGGACGTCGGGGGAATTCTTGCGGGACTTTAACGGGAAGATGTTCTTTCGGGAGCCGGCGGCGTCTTCTCAGGAGCTGGAGCTGTTCACGGACGCATCAGGGAGTGTCGGTTTTGGGGCTTACTTTTCGGGTCAGTGGTGCGCGGGAACTTGGCCAGGGGCCTGGAAGGCCAGCCCGCTGATACGCAACTTGGCGTTCCTGGAGCTGTTCCTGTTAGTCGTAGCGCTGTCACTATGGGGTCCACAGTTGAGGGATAAGAAGGCGGTATTCTTTTCGGACAATATGGCAGTGGTAGATGCGGTGAACGGGCTGTCAGCGTCCTATATCCCGGTGGTGCGGCTTCTTCGCCGTCTTGTCTTGTTCTGTATGCGCTTTAACATTGTTTTTTGGGCACGCCATGTGCCGGGACTGTTGAATGTTATTGCTGATGCGTTATCTCGTTCACAGTGGGAGAGATTCCGGCAGGTGGCACCTGGTGCGCAGGAGGAAGGGATGTCTTGCCCGGACGAGATGTGGTGGCTCGGGACATCATGATTGGCGGACTGATCAGGGATTCCCTGGCACTCGCTACCTGGACAGCGTACAGTAAGGTGTGGGGGGAATGGGACGAGCTGGTGCAAGACTGGGGGTCAGCTCTCAAGGGAGGCCCGGTTGTACGTGCTGCTGTGGCTCTTGTGTAGGTCAGTCACCACAGGGGCTTCGGCAGCAGTAGTAGGGCTTAAGCTGGCAGCGTTAGCCTTCTTGTTCAAATTTAACGGGTGGGAGGATGCTATGAAACATTTTCTTGTTAGACAGGCACTGAATGGTTTCAGGAGGGTTAAGGTGTCAGTGGATTCTAGGAGGCCGGTGTCGTTCGAGTTGCTTCAGCGGGTGGTCTGGGTGCTGCCCACGGTGTGTTTTTCAGCATACGAAGTTATGCTGTTTTCCGTGGTTTTTAGTTTTGCCTTTTTCGGGGCATTTCGTGTCAGCGAGCTGGTCAGCAGCAATCGCCAGGGGGCTGGGGGGCTTCAGGCGGTGGACGTGGAAGTGTGGAGTAACAAGGTAGTGATCAACCTGAGGCGGTCCAAAACGGATTTAATGGGGAAGGGCACGTTGGTTACGTTGTGGGAGCTCCTGGGTGGGAGAACGTGCCCGGTTAAGTGCGCAACAGCCTTCCGGGAGGTACGGGCAATGGCCAGGGGTTCATATTTTAAGCATGAGGACGGCTCTTCGCTATCGAAGTTCCTGTTCCTCAGGGTTTTTCGGAAGGCGTTGGCAAGGTTGGGAGTGGACCCGGGCCAATTCGGGACCCATTCCTTCAGGATTGGTGCGGCTACTGAAGCGGCGAGACTAGGCTTGGGTGACGAACGGGTGAAAAGGATTGGCAGGTGGGAGTCGCTGAGGTTCAGGTCTTACATTAGGCCAGACAAGTTGGTATGAGGTTAAGGGTGGTTAATGGGGTATGTTGGTTTGGTGGTTGTTTTGTGGTTTACTTTATGTTTAACAGGCCGGATGGCATGTGTGGTTGGCTACTCATACATATACTGGCCGCAACGGAGAGCTGCAGTTCGACGTCGTGGTCTACAGCTGGGCTTTCCAAGTTCTATAGTGCAGCTTCGGTGGTTTGGTTACCGGGGCTGGGGTTGGAATGCTATCTGTGTTGAAATGTTTCACAAAATTCTTTTGGGACAGGTTCCGGACATAGTGGTGATTCACGCAGGGGGCAATGATGTGGGGTCGTTACCTCAAAAGGTTTTGATCGAATGTATGAAGAGGGATGTGGACAAATTAAGAGAGTTAGTGCCAGGGGTTATGGTGGTATGGTCAGAAATGGTTCCGAGGTTTTACTGGCGGCACGCATGGAATCCCTCCGCGGTGGTGAAGATTAAGGGTAAGGTTAATAAGGTGATGGCAGCTTATGTGAAACGATTTGGGGGTGATTAGGCACAGGGAGTTGGAAGACATGCTTCCAGGTTATTATAGGTGCAATGGGGTCCATCTCTCCGAAGTGGGTTTGGACTTTCTGTTGCTGGGTTTCCAGGAGGGCCTCCAGAGGGCGATTTTTTTCCCTGGGGGGGGGGGTGTCGACAAGGCGACTGTGCACATGTCATGATACATTTGAAAATGCAATGGATACTCTCTGCACCATCAGTTTTGCAAAGCTACTGTGACAGAAAGCAAGGAATTGTGCTGGAAGGAACCTATATACCTCCCCAGATTTTGCAAGGTTCTTACTTTGTGTAATTAGCCCCAGGGAAATGTGTTATGTTCTAATGAATGTTGCACTTTAAATATGTGTATATTTGGGCCCTGGGGTGGAGCACCTGGAGAGTAGGGTGGGCCAGTGCTCCACTCCACATTTTGGAAGTTGCTTGGTGAGAAGTCCAGTTCTGGAGTTTGAATCCTAATCTAACTCACCTGAAAAGGATTGTCAATTACCAGTGCTATTAAGTACTCCCCTGCCAAGGAAGAAGGGAGATTGTGTTTGGTTTCTGTGAGTGGAAACAGAGAGCTGAAAACCCTGAAGCATGTGTGTAGGTAGCGGTTATCGTGTGGTGTGAACCATAACAATCCCCAAAACCGCTCAATTTATTTATAAATTAACAAACAACTGTAAATAAACCAACCATAAATAATTTCAGGTGTAAGTATGCTTATCTTCAAACTAGTCCTTGCCAACCGTCCCACCAAAACTCTAGGGTACACCCCCCACCAAGGCATCGGCCCTCCCCCCTCGTCCAAGATACCTGGCCTTCACTTTGGCCTTCAAACTCCACATGCCAACCCCTGGCCACCTTTCCTGGCACAGAGGGCACGCCCAAATACCCAAAACATTTTCGAGGTCAGGGGAGGGACCCGACCCAGCATCTTTCTTTCTCTGTACTCCTCTTCCCAATAGGTTCGGCAAGGACCATACCCGCCGGCTGTGACAAGAAAAAATTGTTAATGACAAACAGACAACAACGCAAAACAAAAAAGGGGAGGGAGGGAGGGGACTAGTTACCTTGCCGTTAAATTTAAGATGGCTGAGGTAGCAGACAAAATGTCACCTATTTATATGACCCCACCCTACTCCTAGGCTAAATCACACCCCCATACTTCCACCACACCCACCACACCCACACATGCCTCCTATCCGGCTAGCTTTCAGCCCGCCTCCTCTGGGCCTTGTGTGTAGGTAGCGGTTATCGTGTGGTGTGAACCATAACAATCCCCAAAATCCGCTCAATTCCCCCCCAATCAAACTAGGAAACGTATATGTGGTATAAAAAGGCCACAGCTTTATTTATAAATTAACAAACAACTGTAAATAAACCAACCATAAATAATTTCAGGTGTAAGTATGCTTATCTTCAAACTAGTCCTTGCCAACCGTCCCACCAAAACTCTAGGGTACACCCCCCCCAAGGCATCGGCCCTCCCCCCTCGTCCAAGATACCTGGCCTTCACTTTGGCCTTCAAACTCCACATGCCAACCCCTGGCCACCTTTCCTGGCACGGAGGGCACGCCCAAATACCCAAAACATTTTCGAGGTCAGGGGAGGGACCCGACCCAGCATCTTTCTTTTTCTGTACTCCTCTTCCCAATAGGTTCGGCAAGGACCATACCCGCCACTAGCCCCAGCTGCATTTACGCCTAAATCAGCGGGCGCGACCCCCAAGCAACGCCATGGCCTGTTCCAACGCGTCCTGTAGCGCTAAATTAAATAAGTCCAAGCCTACGTCAGTTAGATGGACCCCGTCCGGGCGAAAATAGATTGCTGCCTCTCGTGCAAAAATACGGTGTCGCACTGTTAAGCCCCCGGCGCCTAGGACAAATTTGGAAACCCGCTTATTAATCTTGACCCTGCAGCGCTCAATAGCACCCTGATCGCGTGCGCACTTCCAATAGTTCCTAGAAACTATATCTGACCATATTAAGCAAAGTCGTGGAAAAAGCACACGCAAGCGCGTCAAATCTCGCCTGATGAGTTCCCCCAGCCCCCACACAGGCAGGGACCCCAGATCGTTCCCCCCCAGGTGCACCACCAAGATGTCCGGGGCTCCTAATAAAGTGGATAACTGCACGACCTCCGGTAATAGCTGACCCCATCTCATGCCCCGGAAACCGAACCACCGGACCTCCGCCAGCTCCCGAGGTATTCCGAGCCGTGTCCCACCCGGGCGTACCCCAGCCCGCAGGTGAGCCCAGTAGATGTACGAATGACCGATCAACCAGATCCGTCGGCCAGGCCCTGTGGAGAAAACACAAGGGGGACACCGATCAGACGTGTGGGCCGTACATAGGACCGAAACCTCCCTGATTCCCATCTGCCAATCCTCTGAATGGCCTGGTCCGAAAAACCTAAACGGGAGGCTTCAGTTGCGGCCCCAATTCGAAAAGAATGTCCCCCAAAGTCTGCACTCGAAATACTCAGTTGGTCGAGTGCCAACCGAAAGACCCGAAGAAATTGGAACCGAGAAAGGAAGGATCCGTCCCCATGAATTAGTAGAGGGCCCTCAACGTCCGGGCGACCAAGACAATAAGACTGAAAGGATGCGACAGGGCAGACAGCCGAACCCGGAATAGCGCGGAGGGTAACCCATGCCCCTTTGCCAAAGATGTCGGTTTTGGACCTTCGTACCAGAAAACGCACTGAATCCGACACCACAGACACATCGTTGAACAACAAGCCCCCCGGGATCCGTTTGCTAGGGCTCACAAGCTCACCGATTCGAAGGGCGCCGAAAAAGGCGAAAGTAAAAGCCAACTGGAACAAACGTGCCTCAAAATCTGAAAAACAAACCGTGGGTAAGACCGACGCAATACCTACTAGCAGAGCGCCAGAAACCGGCCTCCGAGAATGCCGCAGGTGTGGGCCCTTGCGCCAGCCGCGCATCACAAGCCAAACCATGCAATCCTTGGTAACGTCAGGCACCTTAGTCAGTTTGAACCAGAAACTAAGACCGGATAGCTTCCCTGAAACCGTAGCCGGAGAACACCCGCTAGCCTCCCAGAACCAGAGCAACCGTAAGATCCCCTGAACCCTTGCAGAGGTCGACTCAAACCCACCTAGGTCTTGTTCCAAAGCAACCCAGTCCCCCCATGCCTTACCGTACCGAACCCAAGTTGCCTCAGACACGAAGACCGAATCCATTCCCTTATCCGCTCAGGCCAAGGGACCATAACTCTCTGGGACAGGGGAGGCCTTCCGCGTCCGCTTCCGGCGCGGCCAAACGAAACACCTGCCAGTGGAAACGAGAAAGAGCATCAGCCGTGGTATTCTCCACACCAGGGATATGCACAGCGTGGCAAGTCACATTAAAAGACAGACATTGTAAAACCAAGCGCCGCAAGAGCCGAACTACAGGAGGGGAGGAGGCCGTTAGCCTATTAATGGCCTGGACAACGCCCAGGTTGTCACAGTGGAACACAACACGCCTGTTCTTGATCTCTGGCCCCCAAAGATGGATAGCCACCACAATGGGGAAGAGTTCCAAGAAAGCCATGTTCTTGGTCAGGCCAGAGGTGAACCACGATTCGGGCCAAGGCTCCGCACACCATTGCCTTCCCATGATAGCCCCAAAGCCCGAAGACCCCGCGGCATCCGTAAACAGGTGCAGCACCGAGTTCGTCACCTCGGGCTGCTGCCAGTAGGACCTGCCGTTGTACCCATCCAAAAAGACTGCCCATACTGCCAAGTCCTCCCTGAGCGCCTTGGTCAAGCGGACGAAGTGAGACGGTTTCAAAATCCCAGCCGTAGCGGCCGCCAGGCGCCGGTTGAACACCCTGCCCATCGGCATAATCCGACAGGCAAAGTTCAATTTGCCCAATAGGGATTGAAGTCGCTGCAGCGTAATTTTTCGCAAAGTGGTCCCCACTCGCACCACCTCCCGAAGATCAGCCAATTTATCCAATGGAAGCCGACATTCACCAACAACGGAATCAATCTCGATCCCGAGAAAGCACAGGCACGTAGAAGGGCCAATTGTTTTCTCTGGTGTCAGCGGCACACCGAACTCGCAAGCAACATCCGCTACTGTTTGCAGGAGGTGCGCGCATGTCGGGGAGCGCGCAGGGCCAACACAGAAAAAGTCATCCAGGTAGTGAAGCAAGGAATCGTAACCGGATTCCGCTCTAACTACCCACTCCATGAAGGAACTAAAACATTCGAAGTAAAAACAGGATATCGCACAACCCATCGGGAGGCACATGTCCACGTAATAATGACCTTCGAATATACAACCCAGGAGGTGGTGGCACTCCGGGTGAACCGGTAGGAGGCGAAAAGCCGACTCAATGTCAGTTTTTGCCATAAGTGCCCCGGGGCCAGCAGCCCTGACCATATCCACCGCCGCGTCAAAGGACGCGTAGGAAATGCGGCACAATTCAGCGGCAATGTCATCATTCACCGAGCCCCCCTGTGGATGCGATAAATGGTGAATCAGCCTAAACTTGCCTGGTTCCCTTTTGGGTACCACACCCAGTGGTGAAACCCTCAAATCAAGTAGAGGAGGCTCTCGAAAGGGGCCCGCCATGCGACCCAACGCTAGCCAATTTTTCCCTTACCGCCCCCGAGTGATCGGCAACTGATCTCAGGTTCCGGCATAAGCCAGAGACCTGCCGGGCCCGGTGAGGGATCCAAAACCCTTGTCCAAAACCCTCCAATAACAAGGCAGCCGCCTTCTTATTGCTATAACGCTTTAGCCAAGGGCGCATCGCGTCTACGTCCACCGGCGTCCTCGCCCTTAGCGCCCATGGCGTCTCCTTTGTCGCCGGTCTTGCCTTGTTTGAAGCATTTCGATGCTGGGTGGGAACCATCGCACCCGGAACATTCATGCTTGAAGCGGCAGGCGGAACCGAACTTACATTGGCCGTCGTTATATTGCCAACAGTACCCAGGCCTCCGCTGAGTGGCCGACGCTGAAGATGAGGACCCAGCGCCGCCCCCCCCAAGAAAGGACGAAAGGCCCCCTTGATTCGAAGCTGGGCGGGTCATGATGGCCAACCACAAGCCGATATCCATTTGATCCCAACTCTTGGAAGGGCGAACCGCCAAACGTTGGCGGAATTGTTCATCATACCGCCACCACCCTAGCCCGCCATAAACCCGACAGGCGTTCCATATCATGTACTGGTAGCAAAATAGGGAAGAGCATTTACTGGGAGTCTTTTCACCTATCACGCTAGCTAGGATAGAAAAAGCCCTAATCCAGTTACCAAAAGTTTTTGGAATCTTCCGATACCGAAACTTCTCTTTGTCTTTTTCAGACTCTTTTGCATCCGCATCCACCCGAGGAAGATCTTCCAAAGGGAGGAGGGAAAAAATTTCAACAAATTCTCCTTTTTCTATTTTAGCCCTCAAATCAGGCGTCAGATGGAGGCCCAGGGGGCCTGACCAGCACATGTACGCCGCCCCATGTGCAGCGGGTGCTACCCCTAAACCCGAGACAACCGCGGTGTCCCCCGTAGGACTCGCTGAAGACTCAGACGTCACTAGCGGAGGCGCCGAAGCCAGGGGGATGGTGACCTGCGTAGAAGTGTCGGGTAACGCTGCTGCACCCCCCGCCACCTCACACCCTGCAGAACTAGCCCAGCCCGCCCGAAGCTGGCTATCCACGGACGTTGGGCGGGGAGCCCCAGGGCGAGATCCCCGCTCAAGAGTTACAAGAGCGTTCCTTATCGCTTGGAGCACCGAACCCCATTCCTGCGACTCGCGCGCGCCAGCGCCCCCAGATTCTGATCTGGCGAAAGCAGAATACTCACCGGCAGGAGCCGAATTCGAGGGTAGGAGCGGAACCGCGGCTTGCGAGGGAACTGCGACCGCAGGAAGCACCACACCAGACACAGCGTCAGAGACCCGGTTAGCGAGCTGACCTGGAAGAATCTGCGAAGACAGGACAGGTGAGAATAAACCCGACCCACCCGTCCCAGGTGCTGGAAGATGCGCAGTAGGGGGGGGCAACCCTGGCAAATTAGTAGATAAGACAGAGGCACCAGAGAGTGGGACAGGGGAACCAGGGATTGAAATAGCCATGCCTGAAGTAGCCCCAGGGGGGGTAGCATGGGCCCTAGGTAAAGGTGGGAGGGGGGGGGAATACAAGTGGGTAGGCTGGATGGATGAGGGTAGTGGGAGTGGCTGGACGGATGAGGGTAGTGGGAGTGCAGGAAAGGCAAGCCCAGGGGAGACAGAGGGGGGAGGAGGAGAAGGGGGGGGGGCTGTGAGAGTTGAAAGATGGGCCTGGCGCTGGGCCCCTACCCCCCGAACCCTCCAACCCCCGCCCGAAATCCCCGGTGGCCTGCGGCCTACTCACCACATTTGCAGAAGGGGTGGCTGCAGGCCCAACCTGTGCGCGCCCTGCCCGAGATACGGTAGGGGCAGAGCGCACATCAGGTGCCCGGCGCGCCGGCCGGGCTGGATTAGCCGACCGTGAGCTCGCGGCCGCCCTTCTGAGGGCCCGCGAGCCAATGAGAGGAAGTCCTTGGCGGCTTGCACTTCCCCGAGCAGCGGCCGCCAGACGGGCACTGCGCGACCGCCTCGGGGAGGAGGAGAGAGGCTGCAGAGGAGATGTGCCGGCCGCGGCCACATGGGACCTGGAGCGCGTGCCGGCACTGGGGATCCCACTCCCGTCCCTCACCCGTCTCTCTCGCGAGGGGCTCGGGGAGGAGACAGGAGGATAGCTGATGGAGAATGCCTGGCTTCAGTGCCGGCCGCGGCCGCGTGGGAACCGGCCCGCGGACCGGCAGCTGGGCTCCTGCTTCTGGCCCCCACCCGGCCCTCCTGTGAGGGGCTATAACGGGTGGGGGGACGCGCCCGGCGGTGCGGAGCTCCATGGCTGCTGGGAGGGGGAGCAGCTACCACGGAGGCACCCTGCAGCCTTGCCAGCTGGGCCTGCAGGTGCCTGCCACCGTCCTGGAGGGCCTCAGCCCTAAGGGCAGCAAGGATGCCTTCAATATCCATGCTCCTGGCCGTGAGGTAAGCAAAGAGTAACTCAAGTAGCACAGGGGACTAGTTACCTTGCCGTTAAATTTAAGATGGCTGAGGTAGCAGACAAAATGTCACCTATTTATATGCCCCCACCCTACTCCTTAGCTAAATCACACACCCATACTTCCACCACACCCACCACACCCACACATGCCTCCTATCCGGCTAGCTTTCAGCCCGCCTCCTCTGGGCCTGTAAGGCTGTTTATGTTTATGTTTATGTTGGGAAATGGACAAGCCATCCAACCCAGTTAGCTGATTATTTTGTTTAGTTAGTGCTCAGAAGAGCAAGGCTTTTGTTTGATATATTTTTGTTACCTTTATACCTTACTGTGCATTTATTTTGGAACCTCAATAAAAGAGCAAGTCAGTTTACCTCATCCAGCGTGTGAAGTGTCTCTAAAGCCTGAAAAGACTGTGTGTAACACCCCAATCCCAGGACAAGGTACCAAGGGAAAGGAGTACTTTTGTCACATATGGTGGAGAATGCGGGCAGCACACGGCAAAGTCTGTAAGTAGGGAGAAAGAGACTGCTGAGAAAATGGAGGATGTCATGAAAGCTTTGCTCCAGTCCACTGCTGTACAGCAAGAGACAAACAGGAGGACTGCAGAGACTAATGCAATACAGCAAGAGAGCATTTCAATACTGCAGCAGCTTGTACTGGCTCAAAAGGAAAATACAGATGCTTTATTCAAGCAAGTTGAAGCAACACAGGCAGCAGCGCATCAAGTGCTCAGAGAGGAGCAGCAGCGTGCCACATGTGTCATACAGCAGGAGATCCAGAGTCTATCACAAAGGCTGGCCAGGGATGCCGCAGACTTACCACAATGTCCAAAGGTGATCAGAGTGAGTCACTACTTGCAAAAGATGGTATCCACAGATGATGTAGAGGCCTATCTGATGGCATTTGAGCGAACCGCTGAGCGAGAAGGTTGGCCTGAAGCGGAATGGGCAAGTCTGCTAGCACCGTTTCTTACTGGTGAATCCCAGAAAGCATACTATGATCTGGAACCAGCGGAAGCCAGTGACTACAAGAAGCTGAAAGCAGAAATACTGGCACGCCTGGGGGTGACAACAGCCGTCCGTGCCCAGAGATTTCATTCATGGACTTACAGCCTGGATAAAGCGATTCGTTCCCAGATGTTTGACTTGATACACCTTGCCAGAAAATGGTTGCAGCCAGAGATCAACTCACCCAGCCGCATTGTGGAGCAACTGGTGATGGAAAGATTCCTAAGAGGCTTACCTATTGGGCTTCGTCGGTGGGTCAGCCAGAGCAATCCCCAAACAGCTGACCAATTGGTTGAATTGGTTGAACGGTATATAGCAGCGGGAGAACTGCTTCAACCTCCTGGCCAAGAGAGACCCAAGAATCCGAAAACCTACAACCCCAGCAAATCTGGTAAGACTGTTCCAGGGAAAAGGGGGTCTTTTGATGAGAGAACAGGGTCTTATTACCCAAGAGACATTGTTAAAAGAGAAAAAGACTTTGGGAGGTGGGAAGAGCCTACAAATGAATCAAAAAGTACTAATTATGGTATAAAATGCTTTAAATGCAGAAACTTTGGACATATTGCAAAAGACTGTCCTGAAAATGTTGAACCAATGGAGTGTAATTTTGGTAATAATTGGGAAGGAATTGCACTCTATTCGCAGGTTGTATGTTCTGTGGAAAAAAATGGTTATTTGAATAGTCACCCTGGGTGTACCGTGAATGTGGAGGGAAAAAATATACAGGCATTGCTAGATTCAGGGAGTATGGTTACCCTTCTAGACCAATCCTTATTACAGGATACTCATATTGTTTACTCTGGAAAAGTTGATATTGCTTGTGTACACGGGGATATACATAACTACCCTACTGCAGATATACTTGTTAAAACCCAGTGTGGTACTGTAAACTGCAGAGTGGGGCTGGTACTAAAACTGGCCCATGAGATGATTATTGGAAGGGATTTTCCCCATTTTCTAGACCTATGGGCATGTTTTGAAAACCCATCAGGTGAACAGAATGATGAATTTCCTTTTGCAGATACTCTGGCAGATGAGAGAGATCATGATGATGAGCCTAACAGTATGCAGCACTCCCCTATAAAAACATTAGTTGGTGAAAACCCAGAACAAACTAATGCGGGACCTTCTAGAAGCTCTGAACCAGATATAGAGTTAGTTGATTTAGAGGTTAGGCCTGGTAACTTCAGAAGTGCACAGTGGTCTGACCCAACATTATTGGTAGCCAGGAATAATATTTCTATAAGGAATGGATCCCCTGTCAATCCAGAGAATTCTCTTACTTACCCTTATTTTGAAGTGATAATGATCTGTTGTACAGAGTTGAGAAAAAAGAGTCCGTTATTACAAAGCAGCTGTTAGTACCACAAGCCTATTGGCGCACTGTGTTAAACCTTGCACATAGCCATGTTTTGGGGGGTCACCTAGGGGTTGACAAAACAAGAGAGCGTGTTTTGAGGAGATTTTACTGGCCTGGAGTAATCGCAGCTATCAAAAACTACTGTTCGTCATGCCCTGAATGTCAGGTCACTGCGCCCTTTACGGCTTACCGTAGCCCTTTAGTACCCTTGCCTATTATTGAAGTGCCTTTTGAACGTATTGCTATGGATTTTGTGGGTCCTCTGGTGAAATCCAGTAGGGGGCATCAGTATATATTAGTAGTACTAGACTATGCTACCCGTTACCCTGAGGCAATACCTATGCGCACAACCTCAGCAAAGTCCATTGCTAAAGAGTTAATGATGATGTTTAGCCGGGTTGGGATTCCCAAGGAGATCCTATCAGATCAGGGTACTCCATTCATGTCCAAGGTTACAAAGGAACTCTGCAAGCTCCTTCACATTAGACACCTCAAAACCTCTGTTTATCACCCACAAACCGATGGTTTGGTTGAGCGATTTAATAAAACCTTAAAGGCTATGCTGCGCAAAGTAATTGATAAAGATGGGAAAAACTGGGACTTTCTATTGCCCTATTTAATGTTTGCCATTAGAGAAGTACCCCAAGCTTCCACGGGTTTCTCACCTTTTGAATTATTATATGTCAGACACCCCAGGGGATTACTTGACATAGCAAAGGAAACAAGAAGCAAACCCACATCGCAGTGTAATAGAACACATAACTCAGATGCAGGAACGTATTGAAGCCATTATGCCAATAGTCAGAGAACACATGCAAAAGGCTCAACAAAATCAGCAGAATAGCTATAATAAGGATGCTAGAATTCGAGTATTTCAACCAGGAGACAGAGTACTAGTCTTGGTTCCCACAGTAGAGAACAAATTCCTGGCAACTTGGCATGGGCCATATGAGATTATTGAAAGAGTGGGAGAGGTAAATTATAAAGTAAGGCAACCAGGTAGAAGAAAGGAAGTGCAAATATACCATGTCAATTTGCTAAAACCATGGAAAGAAAGGGAAATTCTGGTTACTACAGAGGCTTCAACCTTCCCTGATAAGTGTAATATTGACCCCGAAGTAAATATCTCAGAGACCCTGTCAATACACCAGACAAGGGAAGTTAAGGAGTTTATTAGATTAAATAAAGAGGTATTCTCCCCAGTCCCAGGAAGGACTAGCGTGATTAAACATGACATTTTAACAGAACCAGGAAAAAGGGTCAATCTCAAACCATACAGAATACCCGAGGCTCGTAGAAAAGCTATCAGAGCAGAGGTTAAGAAAATGTTAGATCTTGGAGTCATGAAGAGTAGCAAAGTGACTGGAGCAGTCCAATTGTGCTGGTACCAAAGCCTGATAATACAGTACGGTTTTGTAATGATTATCGCAAACTGAATGCTATTTCTAAGTTTGATGCATACCCCATGCCTAGAGTTGATGAGCTAGTAGAACGACTTGGGAGAGCTCGGTACCTCACTACACTAGATTTAACCAAAGGTTATTGGCAAGTACCACTCACAGAGCGAGCAAAAGAAAAGACAGCATTTTCTACTCCTGACGGCCTATTTCAGTACAGAGTTTTGCCTTTCGGCTTGCATGGTGCCCCTGCCACATTCCAAAGAATGATGGACAGAATACTAAAGCCGCATGTGCGCTATGCAGCTGCATACTTGGATGATGTTGTAGTACACAGTGAGGATTGGGAATCTCACCTTCCAAAAGTACAGGCTGTCCTTAACTCAATACAAAATGCTGGCTTAACTGCTAACCCTAGTAAGTGTACGATTGGCCTAGAGGAAGCAAAATATTTGGGCTACTCTATTGGTAGGGGACTAGTGAAACCCCAAGTTGCTAAAATTGAAGCCATACGAAATTGGCCGAGACCACTGACTAAGAAACAGGTGAGAACATTTCTTGGCCTCATTGGCTATTACAGGAGATTTATATCCAATTTTGCTACAATTGGAAGCCCATTAACTGACCTTACTAAAGCTAATGCTCCAGTAGTGGTAAAATGGTCCCCAGAGACTGAACAAGCATTCAGAAAGCTTAAAGAAGCCATTTGTGCCCAACCAGTGTTGGTAACACCTGATTTTTCTAAAGAATTTATTTTACAGACGGATGCATCTGATGTAGGACTAGGTGCTGTTCTCTCTCAAGAAATTCAGGGTGAGGAGCACCCCATATTATATTTAAGCAGGAAGCTTAATCCCCAGGAAAGAAACTATTCCATTGTTGAGAAGGAGTGTCTGGCTATAAAGTGGGCGGTAGACACACTTAAGTACTATCTCTTGGGACGAAAATTCAGACTAGTGACAGACCATGGATGAGCCAAAACAGGGAGAAAAATAGTAGAGTAACCCGCTGGTTCCTTAGCTTGCAACCCTATAATTTCTCCATTGAGCATAGGGCTGGGAGTAAACAGGGAAATGCAGATGGTCTTTCGCGGATGCACTCTCTAATGTCCATGGTCGCTCGACCCTATAGGTCTGAGCTGGGGGGGAGGATGTGTGACAGAAAGCAAGGAATTGTGCTGGAAGGAACCTATATACCTCCCCAGATTTTGCAAGGTTCTTACTTTGTGTAATTAGCCCCAGGGAAATGTGTTATGTTCTAATGAATGTTGCACTTTAAATATGTGTATATTTGGGCCCTGGGGTGGAGCACCTGGAGAGTAGGGTGGGCCAGTGCTCCACTCCACATTTTGGAAGTTGCTTGGTGAGAAGTCCAGTTCTGGAGTTTGAATCCTAATCTAACTCACCTGAAAAGGATTGTCAATTACCAGTGCTATAAAGTACTCCCCTGCCAAGGAAGAAGGGAGATTGTGTTTGGTTTCTGTGAGTGGAAACAGAGAGCTGAAAACCCTGAAGCAGTAAGGCTGTTTATGTTTATGTTTATGTTTATGTTTATGTTTATGTTTATGTTTATGTTTATGTTTATGTTGGGAAATGGACAAGCCATCCAACCCAGTTAGTTGATTATTTTGTTTAGTTAGTGCTCAGAAGAGCAAGGCTTTTGTTTGATATATTTTTGTTACCTTTATACCTTACTGTGCATTTATTTTGGAACCTCAATAAAAGAGCAAGTCAGTTTACCTCATCCAGCGTGTGAAGTGTCTCTAAAGCCTGAAAAGACTGTGTGTAACACCCCAATCCCAGGACAAGGTACCAAGGGAAAGGAGTACTTTTGTCACACTACAAAGTGTTTATAGTGTTTAAAGTGATTCTTTAACACTCCAAAATGTGCCTGTTTATCCAGTTTTATAACAACCAATTGTATTCTTAGTACTAGAATGTAATTATAACTATTTAGATTATTGCCTCCCCCTGCCACCTCCCCCCCACCATAATTAAACAAAATAAAGTATTTTACTTACCTTATTTCCCTGGGGCCATTGTTTCACCCCACTTTCGCTGGCTAATATAATCAGCATTGGGAGGCTAGTGCGCATGTGCAGGAGTTGCCCCAATCACCATCTCCTCATAGAGATGTATTCACTCAGCTCATCTGTTTGGCCTCTCCATGCAGTGGTGGAGACCGAATATAGGCAGGGCCTCATCTAGAAAGTCTTTCTGGTGACTGTTCGAGTGACTGACTGCCTGAGTGACAGCCACTAGGGGTGGAGTTAGGCAGCAGTGTAAACATTGCCTTTTCTAAGAAAATGCAGTATTTATACTGGACAGCCTGCACGGACAGTGTATTTGCCCCAGAACTACTACATTAAGCAGTAGTGGTTCTGGTGCCTAGAGTATCCCTTTAAAACTTACACAAGTCATACAATTTATGTAACTTTTGAAGTTGTTGACAAAGAAACTACTCCTATTATGTAGCACTCACTTGGCAGGCATAGAGTTGAGTATTTAATTTGCAGACTACTCCCTTCTTCATGCTGGTTCATGACAACAAAATGTGATTCCAAACTAATCCATTTCTGTTTTCTCCTTTTTACTGTCTATATGTGTGCCTGGATAGTTTCTAAGCGGGATATAATTAATTACAGAACGTACAGCTCTTATCCTAGATCAAATGGCTGTGAACTGCACGGTTTGACCTCCGAGATACACGGTCTGATTATAGTTAGCTGAGATTTCAGGAATGATCAATCATAGAACTATTTCTAGATTTGTTAAGCATTGTACATTGTTCATGGCCTGATGATCTGTTAAAAGGCAGTAGGTGGTTTCCTAGGGCCTGGGGCTTAGACGGGGGCTCGGTCACAGCACCCATTTATCTGTCAGGGGTGACCTGCATTATATTAATTATTCCATACAAATACACTGCTGCATTCACAGACCCTGCATATTCTGTAATTACATTAACGGTTTTAAACATCAAGTGTAAGGTTGGAGACGGGAGTATGTGAGGGCATGAGGGATATGACTGAAATGGGGAGGGGGGGGGGGGACTGTCAACCTGCCTATGGCACCTGTCTCTGCTTTTGCTTATCTTTTGTGGGAATAAAAAAATCTTTAGTTGTGGGAATGAGAGAATACTGCTACTTGTCGGGACAAGGGGGATATATATATAGTTGTGGTGAAAAGAAGATATATCAAATTGTGGGGAGGAGAGAATACATCTATGTGTGGGAATGAAGGGATATCTCTACTTGTGGGGACAAGAGGATATTTCTACTTGTGATGTGGAGAAGATATCTCTAGTTGTGGCGACAAGATGATCTCCCTAATATCTCTACTTGTGGTAATGATAGGATATATTTACTTGTTTGGATGAGAAGATATCTGTAGTTGTAGAATCAGTGGTTATCTCAACTTGTGGGGAAGAGACGATATCTCAACTTGTGGGGTGAGGTGATATATATACTTATGGTAAAGAGAAGATATCTCTAGTTGTGGGGACAAGAAGAAATCCCTAATATATATAGTTGCATGAATGATAGGATATCTCTACTTGTTGGGACAAGACGATCTCTCTAATTGTTGGAATGAAAGGATATCTCTACTTGTTGGGACAAGAAGATATCTGTAGTTGCGAAATGAGTGGTTATCTCAACTTGAGGGGATATAAATGCTTGTGGTGAGGAGAAGACATCTCTAGTTGTGGGGACAAGAAGATTTCTCTCATATCTATAGTTGTATGAATAATAGGATATTTCTACTTTTTGGGACAAGACAATCTCTCTGATTGTGGGAATGAAAGGATATCTCTACATGTTGAGTTAGCCCACATCATCCAGTTTCCAATGAAATCAGCAACTATTGTGCAACAAGCATGAATGTAGAAATGTAAGTTAACTTTCACCTTTACTGAGGTGGCTATTCAAAAAATGAAGGGGCTTCTTTGGCAAGTGAAAAAAACAAAACAGAAATTGATTCAAATTCCACAAACTGCTATTCACTAACATCAATAGGAATTCACACAAGGTGGACTTGGGTTCATTTTAGTGATCGCTCTAAACAGAATTAGAAATTCTGTCCAAGTATATAAAATTTAAAATTGGCCTAAATTTTGAGTTAACCTGGACTTTGTCTACAAAATTTCAACTCAATTTTGCCACTCTCATATATACCTTGCACTGAACAGAACTCAATCGCTCAATGGCTTCCATGTGCTAGTGAGCTTGCTAGGCTGCATTTAATTGTTTCACTTTTTTGAAAGATTCTACAGAACTAATCAGAACACCCAAAGTGTCCTCTTGCCTTTCATAAGACATTTTGAAATGATTTGTCAGGATTTATTATTCCTCTTGTAGCATATTCTGTATGTTCCTACGGTTGGTAAAGATGCACAGCAGTTATAGTCTCTCCCATGCTGTGAGACCTGAAATATAATGGAGCCCTCCAGTAGTTTACCTATTTCACATTGCACATGGGACAGGGTGAGAAAGGCCTATAATCATCCATGTTTTGGAATTCTAGGTTCATGTCTAGGTTTAACAAATGAACAACGAGACTCGTGAAGCCATTTCTGGAATCCATCCCTACAGTCCTACAATATCACTTGCTATGGGGAGCCAAAGCAATTGCAGCAGAACAATTAATTTAATTTCTCCAGAAATGAACCCTTATCTTAGTTCAACAAACATACATATCAAACTGTATATTTACTCATTCTCCCATACCTGTTTGAATGGACTTGTTACTCTGTGCATAGTTGACTGGAGGTCACTCGGTACATTCTGGCAGAGGTTTAAATGATTCACTCCTTATGAAACATCGCTGAGGTTTTATATCCTTACTCATACTGGAAAATTCTCTCTAATCACTTTTTTGGGTATTTGTGCCAAAAATACAAGTTTATGGGCTGAGCAACACTGCTTAGTTTAACTTACATTAGCAAGAAATATTTGAGTTGATTAAAAAGATCTAAGCCTTTGGGACGGAATTCATTCCATTTACTGGCAATGGTCTTTCCGGGTAGATTGAAAGCTTGAACTCAATGTGCTTGTGGTTTACCAGATAGCGTCATTGTCCAAGATGACCCAGTTTACTTTTTTTTAAATCTGTCCAAAGGAAATGTAAACAGCATAAGATAGGAAACTTAAAGAGTTGCTGGTTTATCCTACAAAAGTAAAGGTTATTTAGCAAATAAAGTGCTGTATGCCCTCACCAGCTATTATGTCATGCACCAGAGAGTTCCCCTAAGCCAGAGTGAGTGTATATCCTCCAAAACCAACAGTGGGTAATACCTAATTTAGGCTACGATGACATTCTGCCGGCAAAACCCAGTTGAAAATGATCTAATTTTACCAGGCTTTAATGTCAGACTTAATTATAGAAGCCAAAAGCATAAAACGGGTCGGCTGTTCATGCAGAATCCTCTGATAAATGTCTTTTGGAAACACATTTATCAGCCTTCCTCAATAGCACATTTATTGGCATTTATCAATTGCTTTTTGCTGTCGATATTTCCAAGGCTGTTTATCAAGGATTTTGTCCATGATAAATAGCATTGAGTTGCTGATTCAGATATTTCCAAAGCTAAATATATGATAGATTTTTGATATTTTGAAAATGTTTTATATTATTTGAGGCAATATTTATCAGTTTTCGATAAGCCTTTAATGGCATAAACTTAATCGACTCCACCTGACCAATAAAATAATTTTTGGGAGCTCATAAACCTTATCAGCTGGAATGTAATTAAGGCCTTAGTGCCAAGAGGTCTTGCTGACTGTGATTTTTTGGTCTGGATGGACAATTTGCGAAAACTCACCACAGCAATCCTTGAATTTACACGAGTCATTCCCAGCCCATCATGTCTAAATCAAGCCAGAATGTGCACAAATAAATCCCTACATTTTACATAAAAATAAATGTACTCAATTAGATTTTCCTCTTGTAATATGCCTGCAGCGATGTTCCTTCACAATAGCTGGTGGGCAGGTCTCAGCTTTAATAATTGGATCTGCAGGTGATGCAAAGCTTCATAACACTATGACTCACAACGCCAACCTAACGTGGCCAGGCGAGGTATATTAATTGCTGCATGAGGATCCCAAACTCTGAAATGTAAATTATTTTTAAATTAATCACATATATCATTATTATTGTTTTAATTTTTTAAATAGCGCTATCAGATTCCATAGCGCTGTACAATAGGTGAACTAACAGACATGTAATTGTAACCAGACAACTGGTCGTACACGATCTGAGAGGTGAAGAGGCCCTGCTCAATGAGCTTACATCATGGGTCCTCAAACTCCGGCCCTCCAGATGTTGCTGAACAACAACTCCCATAATTCTTTGAATTACATATATAGCCAGAGAATCATGCGAGTTGTAGTTCAGCAACATCTGGGGGGCCGGAGTTTGAGGAACCCTGGCTTACATGCTAGAGGGAGTGGGGTATAGTGACACAAAGGGTAAAAGTAGGGGTACGAAGTAGGTTGTTAGAAAAGTATTCACTGAGGGCTTAGTAGGTCATTTTTGACAGTTGCAGTTTAGGTGATATGCTTTCTTGAAGAAGTGAGTTTTCAATGATTTTTTGAATCAGTGGAGACTGGGTGAAAGTCTTACGGAGAAAGGAAGGGATTATATACACCCTGATCTAAAAAGATGCTCCTCTATCGGAATCTGATATTTAACTATTTTTTCCCAATATGCTTTGTAACCCTTTATTACTGTGATATGACATCTTTTTTCCTATTTAGAAATGGTATCTCTCTTTGACTTTGCCAAAACCGTTCTTATATCTGCATAAATGTGCATTATTACACAATTCCATCGATTTTGAACCTCGGTCCGTATATTGAAATTTGTCAATATCTACAGTTACTTTTATGCTGACAAGGCAGAATTTCAGTGCAGCCTGGCACTCGCACTGCTCGTAAACAAAACTATTTAAACTCTAGTCACTCTTTACTGGGCTGCAGTTTATTTTTAGTGAACAGATTCTATTGACGCAGATGTTTATGGACTCAAGATACGCCGAACTTGCTTTTTTTCAATATGTAACTGACGTTGATTTTGGAATGAACCCTGGAGGTCGGTCTTTCATTGTCAATCATTGTCAGATGTCACAAAACTTTTGACCTTCAATTGAGTTCTTAACTTTTTGTATTATATATATTTTTTTTAAAGTTCATTCAGTCCTCATCACAAGCGCGAAGATGTCTAAAAACAATTCAGAAATATTTAAAATAGTTGTTATAGTGGGTTCTGGAATCAGGGGCTAAATCAGAGATTTAGAGTGTATCAGGGAGACAAATACAGAGGGTCCATCTGATATTCATGTGATCTCTCGTAAGGACCAAGGTGTACTTTTTTATAAGTGCACCCTAACCTAGAGAATCTTTAAAAACAGCTACTCCCCACAATTTGAGTCCATACCTCGGTCTGTGATTGCTTTCTTCTCCTACTTACCATCTGGGATAGAGAAACCACTGGTAGCATCCCTGTAAGTTCATGAAAATGGTTCCTGGAGAGCTGTGCACCTGACAGAACAGATCTAGTGTTCCTAATTCCTCACTTAGTTTTGATAATGACATTGTATCTCAGCAGTAGTTTGTTTACTAATATTACGCAGTGGAAAAGGAGCAGTGAAGATAGACCTGTTCTGCATGTGATCTCCTGTGCCTTGCCATCTATATTATCTCAAGAAATTGAGCAGTTAGGGGCTTTTGGTAGCTTTATTCCTAAATCCCCTTATTATGTCTTTATGACTTTGAGCAATAAAGCGAATGTGCTATTTAGTTAGATTTCTTGTCATTTTGTTTATGAAGTGTACGGTATCCTAGTCATTACTGATATGGGGGAGTCAATTCGACGCACGTTTCAAAGACACACACAATTAGCTCTGAATAGACCTCCTTTCTTGGAATCGATCTCGACAGCCACACTATTGGTATATGATGGAAATTAGTCCTTTTTATAGTGTTCATAATTATTAACTTTAATTTTTTTTTTTTCCCCTATTCATATTCTATGATGTGTTACGTTCCAATTTCAGCTATGTGATGACTAAAAGCAACTGGTATACTTATTAAATACTGAATTGTGGTGTATTGAAAACTAATAGGGATCATTTCCTAAACCAGGAATTGTTAAGAAAAAATCCTAAATTTTGCTTTAAGAACTGCTTGTCATTTATCTCCTTCCCAGATTAGCAAATATTGTTGTGAAATTGCGAATGGCAGTGAGACCTACTAAACTAAGTATCAGCATATATCTGGCACTTTAAAGGCTGGGTTTGATTACACACAATAAACTTAATTATGCTTAACTTTGCTCAAATAGTGTTTTATATAGGGGAGGTTGAATTCAGAGCCCTCTTTAATATAGATTAAACCCTAGGCAGGCATTTGCTTGGGCCCCTCTCCCCCCACACCCTGGCATGCAATCATATCGTCCAACCCAACGCTGAAACTAATGTAGAGAGAGCCCTGGTGCAGGAACATTTTTGTGGGCCTCCATCCAGTGCAAGAGCGGTAAAAAGATAGTTCTCCATCTGTCGGTTACCTCCCATATTGCATTGTCAGCTGGAGATCTACCATTTGCTCATCCTTGTAGGGTCGTAATTGTGAGCAATGTTCGTGCATTTGAATGTAAGCACTTTTTTTATAGAGTATATGGATGCATGTAAGGGTGACTTGTATATGTACTGCTCCCATTGATTGCCATGGTGTACTTGTGTGTAGTTTATTTCTAATGTTTGTGTTTGCATGTTGTGTTTGATTACTAGGATGTATGCATGTACATTCTTACACAGATATACATACACGTTAACACACAGATACACGCATATAAACACACTGACACATGCACACTGTGATGTATGGGCAGTTGGGCTGTGTATGAGTGTGTGAGTGGATGAGTGTATGTATTGTGATGTATGGGCGGTTTGAGTTGTGTATGAGTGTGTGAGTGTATGTATTGTGATGTATGGGCATTGGGTGGTTGGGCTGTGTATGAGTGTATGAGTGTATGTATTGTGATGTATGGGCAGTTGGGCTGTGTATGAGTGTGTGAGTGTATGTATTGTGATGTATGGGCAGTTGGGCTGTGTATGAGTGTATATATTGTGATGTATGGGCATTGGGCAGTTGGGCTGTTGTTGGCTGAGAATGATGCACTTCCTTTCTTTTGGTTCTTTACTTCCTGTTCCTGTTGGCAGTTGGTGGAATGTTCGAGGGATTTGAAACGCTGTGTAACAAGGTAGCAATATGAAGATGCTGTTATAAATGTATTAATAAAGTGAGTACTTCGTTATACAGGAATTATTGGCTGATTTGTACAAAACATCACAGTGGCGACGAGGCTGTAGAACCCTAACTGACATGGCAGCCATTGGCACTATAAAGGACTTTGATCCTGACTCGCATTTATGGGTCTCTTGGGTTGAAAGGCTTGAACAATATTTCACAGCTAATGACATTCCCGACAATAAACAGGTTGCTGTTTTACTAACAGTTATAGGAGCCAGAGCGTATGATACGCTAAGGAGCCTCTTACACCCAGAGAAACCTGCCAGCAAACCATTGGCAAGTCTGATTACTCTGTTAACTAGCCATTTCCAACCAAAACCACTAGAGATAGCAGAGAGATTTAAAGTCTATAAAAGAAGACAAGAGCCTGGTGAATCAGTTTCAGCATATGCCATTGCGTTACGGAAACTCACCAGCACCTGCTGTTTTGGGGACTACCTGCCCACTGCTCTGCGAGACCATTTTGTAATGGGCATTGCAAGTGATACAGTGCTAAGGAGACTGCTTACAGAAGAAGATTTAACATTTAAAAAGGCAATGAACATGGCAAGCATTATAGAACAAGCCTCTAAGGATGCTAATCTATCACACAGCAGACTGGACAACACGCAGGAGGCAGAGCTAGACGTTTTAAAATTAGACACTAGAGCACGGAGTATACCACAGGGAAAGAGACTTTCAAAACAGGAACATTCACATTACAAATGTTATTGCTGCGGAGCTGCTACACATGCTGCAACTGCATGCAGATTCAAGGATGCCAAGTGTCATGCTTGTGGTAAAATGGGCCACCTACAAAGAGTGTGTAAATCCACAGAGAGAGGCAGTAATCGCTTGAGAGACAGAGCAAAGAATGCTGATAGAGTACAAATGCAGGAGTCTTCTGAGGATTCGGATGAACAATTTCCTGTCCGAAATTTAAAAATATATAAAATAGGTTCTAATCTGGCTGCATTCACAGTTCAGGTTGTTGTAAATGGAAAGGAACTGACTATGGATTTGGACACAGGTGCAGCTGTATCAGTGATTTCTTTGACAGACTGGAAACGCCTTAAAATACATAGGCCAATAATTCAGACAACAGCGAGACTGCAGACATATTCTAAAGAGCTGTTAATACCAGTGGGTTGTGTGACAGTCACAGTTACATTCAACAAGTGTAAGAAGAAACTACCTCTCTATATCTTAGAGAATGGAGGACCTCCACTTTTTGGTAGGGAGTGGATAAGGGCTCTCGGGATGCCTCAATTGCATAAGTATCCAGGTCACGTGTTGAATGAAAATCAGACCAGACTTGACTGGATTAGGGAATTACAGGAAAAGTATGCACCAGTGTTTGATGGCCATTTAGGGAATGTAAAGGGACAACAAGTTTCCTTAGAATTAAAGGAAGGAGCAACACCGAAATTTTTTAAAGCAAGAAGTGTGCCTTTTGCTCTAAGGGCTGGAGTGGAGGCAGAATGGCTCTTAACACACAGCTTAAAATAGATAAGTATCCCCTTCCTAGGGTAGATGATATTTTTGCATCATTGGTGACCAGCAATTCACCAAAATTGACTTGAAAAATGCATACCTACAGTTATCTGTACATCCAGAGTCTCGACCACTATTTACGATTAATACCCATCGGGGGCTTTTCAGGTATAACCGTATGGTTTTTGGTATTTCACCTGCACCAGCTGTCTGGCAGCGAACAATGGACAAGCTGTTAGCTGGAATTCCTGGGACACAGTGCCTGTTAGATGACATGCTGGTGACGGGTAAATCAGAGGAGGAACATAAACAGAATGTAGAGGCAGTTTTGCAAAGACTTATGGAATATGGATTGAAGATAAATTTGGGTAAATGCCAATTCATGCAGGATCGTCTTGAATTTTGTGCTCATGTAATTGGCAAACATGGGCTGCATACAACAGATGAGAAGGTCAAGGCATTACAGGATGCTCCAACTCCACAAAATGTGACACAACTAAGGTCCTATTTTGGTCTGTTAAAATATTACAACCTTTTTTTGACAAACTTAGCTCATGTCCTGTACCCTTTACATCGTCTTCTAGAGAGTAAACGACAATGGTGCTGGTCAGTAGAATGTGCTTCAGCTTTGCATAAGTCAAAAGAACTAGTGCGTAGTTCACGTCTTTTAGTACACTACGACATGGAAAAGCCTGTTTCCATTGCTTGTGATGCATCACCTTACGGACTGGGAGCAGTCCTGTCTCATTCCATGGCTGATGGGACAGACCGGCCAGTGGCTTTTGCCTCTAGATCGCTCACAGCTGCAAAAAAAAAAAATATTCTCAAATAGATACAGAGGCTCTGGCAATAGTATGGGCAGTAAAGAAATTCCATCTTTATATATATATATATATATATGGTCGACCCTTTACACTGCCTACGGACCATAAACCTTTATTGACAATTTTTAACCCACAGAAAGGTATTTCAATCACGACAGCAGCAAGACTTCAGAGGCCTTAACTCAGGGGGCCTATCAGTATCAGATACAATATCGTCCAAACGCTCTGTATTCTAATGCGGATGCATTCTCTAGACTTCCATTGAAAATGGATTCACAATTAACTACCACAGAAATATCTACAATATAATTAGTGAGGTGATAACAGCCAGAGAAATTGCACAGGAGAAAGCCAAGGACTCTTTGCTGAGGGAAATACTTTTTTTTGTACGCAAGGGATGGCCACTAAAGACTCCAATACATCTCAAGTCATTCCAAACAAGAGCTCAGGAGTTATCAATTCGAGATAGCTGCTTAGTCTGGGGAGGGGTGGTTATTCCTTTTGTATTGTGATGTATGGGCAGTTGAGCTGTGTATGAGTGTGTGAGTGTATGTATTGTGATGTATGGGCGGTTGGGCTGTGTATGAGTGTGTGAGTGTATGTATTGTGATGTATGGGCATTGGGCGGTTGGGCTGTGTATGAGTGTATGTATTGTGATGTATGGGCATTGGGCAGTCGGGCTGTTGTTGGCTGTGAATGATGCACTTCCTTTCTTTTGGTTCTCTACTTCCTGTTCCTGTTGGCAGTTGGTGGAATGTTCGAGGGATTTGAAACGCTGTGTAACAAGGTAGCAATATGAAGATCCTGCTATGTATGTATCAATAAAGTGAGTACTTCGTTATACAGGAATTATTGGCTGATTTGTACAAAGCATCGCACACACACACCTGGACACATGCACACACCTTGATACATACACACACCTTGTCACACAGATACACACTGACATATATACACACTGGAACACAGATACAGAAACTGAGTCATACACACACACTCAGATACACAATGTGACAAATATAGACACCTTGACGCACAGATACATATACTGGCACATACACACATTAAGATACACACTGACACACACACACTGGTATATACACACAAAGACACACAGAAAGTGATCTATTTAGCGCAAAACTGACAAGGCTCCTGCCTTGGCCGGCACTTTCAGGAGGGCGTCAAAAGCGCCACCCTCGAAACGCCGGGGCAGATACCTTGTCAGCCTGTTGTCCTGGGGGCCCAAGAGCTGGACGACTTGCCACCTAGGGGCCTCCCCGAGACTGACATCTGCTCAGTTTGTAGACAAGCTCTTCCTGCTCTGCTCTATCTCGCGCACCTATGCCAGACCATGAATTTGACATCACTCTGGCCCGTCATCACTAAGCGGCGCACAAGAGAGCTGCGGGAAGATCAAGTGCGTGCTGCTCAGGTAGTGTCGGTTATAGTAGGTGTGGGGAGCTGCAGGGAGTGTGCTGCTCAGGTAGTGTTTGTTATAGGAGATGTGGGGAGCCGCAGTGAGTGCTGCTCACATAGTGTGGGTTATAGGAGGTGTGGGGAGCTGCAGTGAGTGTGCTGCTCAGGTAGTGTGGATTATAGGAGGTGTGGGGAGCTGCAGTGAATGTGCTGCTCAGGTTGTGTGGGTTATAGGAGGTGTGGGGAGATGCAGTGGGGGTGCTTCTCAGGTAGTGTGGGTTATAGGAGGTGTGGGGAGCTGCAGTGGGGGTGCTGCTCAGGTAGTGTGTTATAGGAGGTGTGGGGAGCTGCAGTGAGTGTGATGCTAGGGTAGTGTGGGTTATTGGAGGAGTGGGGAGCTGCAGTGGGGGTGCTGCTCAGGTAGTGTGGGTTATAGGAGGTGTGGGGAGCTGAAGTGAGTGTGCTGCTCAGGTAGTGTGGCGTATAGGAGGTGTGGGGTGCTGCTCAGGTAGTGTGGCAGTGAGTGTGCTGCTCAGGTAGTGTGGGTTATAGGAGGTGTTGGGAGCTGCAGTGGGGGTGCTGCTCAGGTAGTGTGGGTTATAGGAGGTGTTGGGAGCTGCAGTGGGGGTGCTGCTCAGGTAGTGTGGGTTATAGGAGGTGTGGGGTGCTGCTCAGGTAGTGTGGCAGTGAGTGTGCTGCTCAGGTAGTGTGGGTTATGGGAGGTGTTGGGAGCTGCAGTGGGGGTGCTGCTCAGGTAGTGAGGGTTATAGGGGGTGTGGGGAGCTGCAGTGAGCGCGCTGCTCGGGTAGTGTGGGTTATTGGAGGAGTGGGGTGCTGCAGTGAGTGTGGGTTATAGGGGGTGTGGGGAGCTGCAGTGAGCACGCTGCTCGGGTAGTGTGGGTTATTGGAGGAGTGGGGTGCTGCAGTGAGTGTGCTGCTCGGGTAGTGTGGGTTATAGGAGGTGTGGGGAGCTGCAGTGAGTGTGCTGCTCAGGTAGTGTGTGTTATAGGAGGTGTGGGAGCTGCAGTGAGTGTGCTGCTCAGGTAGTGTGTGTTATAGGAGGTGTGGGGGGCTGCAGTGAGTGTGCTGCTCAGGTAGTGTGTGTTATAAGAGGTGTGGGGAGCTGCAGTGTGTGTGCTGCTCAGGTAGTGTGGGTTATAGGAGGTGTAGAGGAGCTGCAGTGGCGTGCTGCTCAAGAGTGAGTATGTGGGTTATAGAAGGTGTGGGGAGCTGCAGTGAGCGTGCTGCTTAGGTAGTGAGTGTTATAGGAGGTGTGGGGAGCTGCAGTGAGCGTGCTGCTCAGGTAGTGTGGGTTATAGGAGGTGTGGGGAGCTGCAGTGGGTGTGCTGCTCAGGTAGTGTGGGTTATAGGAGGTGTGGGGAGCTGCAGTGAGTGTGCTGCTCAGGTAGTGTGGGTTATAGGAGGTGTGGGAGCTGCAGTTAGCATGCTGCTCAGGTAGTGTGGCTTATAGGAGGTGTGGGGAGCTGCATTGAATGTGCTGCTCAGGGAGTGTGTGTTATAGCAGGTGTGGGGAGCTGCAGTGAGCGTGCTGCTCAGGTAGTGTGGGTTATAGGAGGTGTGGGAAACTGAAGTGAGTGTGCTGCTCAGGTAGTGTGTGTTATAGGAGGTGTGGGGAACTGCAGTGAGTGTGCTGCTCAGGTAGTGTGTGTTATAGGAGGTGTGGGGAGCTGCAGTGAGTGTGCTGCTCAGGTAGTGTGTGTTTTAGGAGGTGTGGGGAGCTGCAGTGAGGGTGCTGCTCAGGTAGTGTGTGTTATAGGAGGTGTGGGAGCTGCAGTGGGTGTGCTGCTCAGGTAGTGTGGGTTATAGGAGGTGTAGGAGCTGCAGTGGGTGTGCTGCTCAGGTAGTGTGTGTTATAGGAGGTGTGGGGAGCTGCTGTGAGTGTGCTGCTCAGGTAGTGTGGGTTATAGGAGGTGTGGGGAGCTGCAGTGAGCGTGCTGCTCAGGTAGTGTGTGTTATAGGAGCTGTGGGGAGCTGCAGTGAGTGTGCTGCTCAGGTAGTGTGTGTTATAGGAGGTGTGGGGAGCTGCAGTGAGTGTGTTGCTCAGGTAGTGTGTGTTTTAGGGGGTGTGGGGAGCTGCAGTGAGCATACTGCTCAGGTAGTGTGTGTTATAGGAGGTGTGGGGAGCTGCAGTGAGGGTGCTGCTCAGGTAGTGTGTGTTATAGGAGGTGTGGGGAGCTGCAGTGGTCATTATCATTTATGTGGAGCTATTAGTATGTTGATGATATGGGATGCTATTTGACAAGCTTTGGTAGTGAAATCATTAAAATGGCAACCAGGGATTACATATTTTTGATGATTTTTGTTATTTCAGTTTAGATTTTACGGTTTGGGCATTCTGGAGCCCGTGTTAGTTGCTTGGCTGCTGCCTCCATAGTGCCTGCAATGTCAGCTATAGGCGTGAGGCTCTCTGTGGAGATATCGGAGAGATTGCATGACATTAAGTATCAGAGTAACACGGTGTGTCCTCTTCCAATGCCGCAGGCAGACTGTGATTAAATCATATGCTCTGCCTGACCGGCCAG
>OW240917.1:260835147-260889879 GCA_933207985.1 Pelobates cultripes
TTAGCCTTAAAGGAACACTATAGTCACCTAAATTACTTTAGCTAAATAAAGCCGTTTTAGTGATCATTCCCCTGCAATTTCACTGCTCAATTCACTGTCATTTAGGAGTTAAATCACTTTGTTTCTGTTTATGCAGCCCTAGCCACACCACCCCTGGCTATGATTGACAGAGCCTGCATGAAAAAAAAAAACTGGTTTCTCTTTCAAACAGATGTAATTTACCTTAAATAATTGTATCGCAATCTCTAAATTGAACTTTAATCACATACAGGAGGCTCTTGCAGGGTCTAGCAAGCTATTAACATAGCAGGGGATAAGAAAATCTTAATTAAACAGAACTTGCAATAAATAAAGCATAAATAGGGCTCTCTTTACAGGAAGTGTTTATGGAAGGCTGTGCAAGTCACATACAGGGAGGTGTGACTAGGGTTCATAAACAAAGGGATTTAACTACTAAATGGCAGAGGATTGAGTAGTTTACACCAAAACTGCTTCATTAAGCTAAAGTTGTTCAGGTGACTATAGTGTTCCTTTAAATCTCAGTTTGAATTCTCACTTCAGTGAATAACCTTGATAGAGTGTTACTTGTCTTCCTTCATGTCAATCTATGGCAAATTACACGTCGAAGATAGATTTCTGAAATCATACAGTTAATAGAGGCTTTCTGTAACGAACCGCCTGTACCCAGAGTTCGTTGGAAGATCTCCCAAATTCCTGCAAGGTTCCTGTGAATATAGCTGTAACAAAGCTCCTTGTACTCCGACTGAGTACCCTCCGTTGATGGATGTTCCTAGCGCTTCCTGAGGACTCCAAGCGCTGCAGCAGACACCACAACCACCGCAGACTCCACAACCGCCGTATCTTGACTGGAGTCTCGCTGTCTTCCTTCCACCCTGGATCAGCTTCTGTCCTCCAGGACTGTGTTGGAAAGAACTCTTCCTTCCACCCTGTATGAACCTCCAGCATCCAGGACTGTGTGGTGAAGACCCCTCCTCCAAGGTGAGCGTGTCAGGAACAAGCTCTTAAAAGAGCTAAGTGACTCAAGATCAGGGGAGCATGCAGAGCATAGCAATCCCTAGTGTGATTATAACAGCTCCCTCCAATAACGAGACAAGGCTACATTTAGAGGGATCAAGAAGAACTGTCAAAACCTTTATTCCCTTGGGACCAGCCAATACAGTCACCTCAATAAAATCACAAACAGTCAAACCATATCAAGAAACACACAGTGACTTATCACAACACAATGGCACATTTTTAAAGGGGTGGGGGGAGACAATATTTAACAGTAAATATCTCACCTGCCTGCAGAATTAGCAATATGCAAATCTACCCGAATATGCAAATGAACCAGTCTTGCAATTCAGGTAGTGCATATTGCTGTTGCTACCAACAGAGGGCACTAGACCAGCTCCATAGCCAAACCCACCTAGTTGGTAGCAAACCTCAGCAATACAAGAGAGCAGGCAATACATTACACAGTACACACACACACTATAAACAATTACATAACACACACCCTGCACCTATAATGGGTACAGGGTGACTGAAACATAAGATAAATAAAGCAGCCCACAAAAATAGTCTGTCTGAAGGTAGACTAGGGGCTTTAAAGCCAGATAGATGAAAGAGTCATAGTCACAGGGGAGGAGGCTGGCAAGTAGGCCTCTCCAGGACCAAGTGGCGAAGGGCACTTTGTCACAATAGCGTTCTCCTCTATCGCACACCCAAACATCAGTGGAGACTTGGTGAAGGGTAGAAGTTTATTAAGGCCAAGTTGCCTGTTTATGTACACGAACCCCAGCATGGGGTCCCTATTCATACAGCAGTAAGCCCGCCCAGGCGTCTCTGTGTCTGGGAGATAAGTAAGTTTGCTTTTGCTTAAACTAATTATCTCCCAACCACTTGAGGTACAACACATAAAACACCCCAAAATGCATTTAAAACAGGTGGGAGCCCCCACAAGTATTATATCCCCGAATACCCCAGATCTGAGCGCCCAAGTTGTCCAAATAGCACTCAGATCCATATAGTGTAGGGGAATCACCACCAGGGTAAAATTTTGATCGACCGCCCACGTGGATGTTGCCCAAAATGGGGTAAAGGGTTATCGGCTGGTCAACTTTCGGGTGTTCTTTTGCCTATATAACAGAAGGCTTCCCCTGGCTCTTAGCGAGCTAGTACTCCCCTCAGTCAATAGTGTCTCTTCCCCCGAAGAGCTCTCCTGGCTTGTCTGTGAGAGGAGCAGGCAGCGGGGATTGCAAGGTAGAGTATCCAAAAATAGTTCCATGCACCGACGACCAGGTTCCTCTGCCTGTGTTCAAGAGACAAAATTGCCGCCAGTTACTAGAGCATGTGTGTTCGCATATGTGAATGGCAGCCACCCTGAGAGAGCACTTGAGTTCATCACTTCTTTGAGTTATTGAGCCAGGAGTGTGGTTGGTATTCGGTGGTAGGAAAGTACCGAACCACGGGAAAGTATAGTGCGTTTGGTTAAATCGGTTCAAACGGGGAAAGTTAAATAGGGGAGTTCTTCACACTTTCTCTTTGTAGAACAAGAGATTTTCAAAAAGCAAAAAAATATTTTTTACATTTAACAGCATTTGTTTTAAGTTTGCATTCCATTTAGCATTAATGTGTGACTCACTCTGAGTGCAGCCGTGCAAGAATTCCTTGAACTCCTGTCAATGCGCCTGAGGAGGTATTTAATATCGGGAGCAGACATTGTCAGGTGGTACAAATTAGTTTAAATTCCCCGAGTCAGTTATATGTTTACACATTGAGTTCCCAGCAATCCACACGTAAATAATCTGGTAAATACAGGCTCTATTAGTCTACATTGTGAAAATGTTTTCTGTTATCCACAATGTACTGTTTAGTGAATTTACCCCAGTGTTTCCAAATTCCTCCAGCCATTGTCAAGGGTTGAAGAGGAGTGATTTTTCCTGTTTGATCTGCAGTGAGAGTAAATAAACAAAACACTATCTCTTGGTTTTATCATGTTTGAAGTGTAAAAAACGCCCACGCTAACAAATGTTCGGTAAATTAAGTAGTACATCGTGTTACAGGTTCTGTCATTGCATAATGTAATGTTTTTCTAAACCAGTAACAATCAAAGACAAAAAAACACCATGGGCATTTATTTACTAAACCTGGAACAAGCAAAATGCAAAGGCATCACTCTGAGCACCATAACAACTTCATCCTGTCTCAACCTTCGTTTTGAATAAGGTTCCACTCCAGAGATAAAAACCTTTTTACTGTGATTAGGGCCGCCTCACTGAGTTCTCAGCTGGTGTACTGTCTTCCTTTCCACCAATAGCCGTTTTGTGCAACTTTTGTCTTTGGCGTGCATGGACGGATTTGCCAAAGGGCCACAGTGGCTTCAGTGCAGCGGCAGGAGAGGGGTGGCATGGCCGGTGAGGTAAATCAAAGATCAATGATCTCCCTATCATCCAGCTCATTCTCCTGCTGTGTTGCGGAGGCTGTGGAGATTTCTTACTGCAGGGCTAACGCTTGAATAGAGGGAGGTGGCTCTCCCCATTTGTATTATGTTGGATAGTCGTGCCAATGCTCTAATACACTTCCTGACTTCGGCCTGAAGGAGAGGTCTGCGCCCACTCACATGCTGTCTCTCCCACCGGACCACCAGGAAACTCGATTCCTCCATCCCTTTCCCAATGTAAGCCTTGGGGGGGTGGGGAATACACTTTTATAGGGCCCTCGACCTCCACTGCAGTTGGAAATGTAACACCACAAGCAGCATACACACAGACAGACATACACACACTCTCCCAGCTCTGTCACACTTATTATCAAACCACTCCCTAGTCACATATATCATTCAATCTTAAATGCATGTAATGGAACACTCCAAACATTGTGTGTGTGCAGGGGATCATATGTCGCGCATACTCTGTGCCTGCATATTGGGCTCGGAGTGGTGTTAGGAAAGCTGGGACGGTCCGGGTATCAGTTTCACTGTCAGGGTTGAGATTTGCACGGCTATTGGTAGGTTCACAAACACACCACTATTTCACCATAACGCGTGTAATCACCCTATTTTCTTCTAGATCAGGCGGGTGGTCGCTGTGTGTGTCATTTACCTGGGGAAGAGATGGCAGCAGGATGCACTATGGAAAGAAGGCAGGCTGGCGAAGGCAGTGTTATGTTCTGGGCAATGTTCTGGGAAACCTTGGTTCCTGGCATTCACGTGGATGTTACTGTGACACGAACCACCTACCTGGAGATTGTTGCAGACCATGTACACCCCTTCATGGCAATGGTGTTCACTGATGGCAGTGGCCTCTTTCAGCTGGATAACGTACCCTGATACACTGCTAACATTGTCCAGAAATGGTTTGAGGAACATGACAAAGAGTTCAACATGTTGCCTTGGCCCCCAAATTCCCCAGATCTCAATCCGATTGAGCATCTATGGGATGTGCTGGAACAACAAACCCGATCCATGGAGGCCCCACCTCGCAGGGCTTAAATGATCTGCTGCTAATGTCTTGGTGTTTGTTCATTGGTGGCAGATATGACACATTTAGAGGTCTTGTGGAGTCCATGTATGGACATATCAGAGCTGTTTTGGCAGCATGAGGGGGACCAACACGATATTAAGCAGGTGGTTTAAATGTTGTGGCTGATCAGTGTGCAATGTGATTCTGCCATACTGATCTTAGTCTTACTTAGGATGAGTCATATTGTAACATTAATAAACAGATCAGCCCATAAAGGTGTAACCTGTGTTTGCAATGTGTGATCTGGCTTCAATTTATTCTCCACCTAAATTGAACCTATCATGGGTAGATTCTCACCACAACTACAATCAGCCTCATCCATTGGTTGGCTGAGCCTGATAAGAATTTTAGTCCACAATAGATTTATTTAGCAGATAATCAGTTTAATGAATATAACGTTTGTTTATATTTATCTTCCTAAATCTCAATAAAGCTTTCTGTGAAGCTTTGGAATGGAGATTTGAAAAGCATTTGATTGGACAAAAAGGGACGGGGTCTTCATTAGCGACAGTGGGCAGTCCTGCAGCTAAAGAAAAAATAGTTTTTTTGGCTTCGGAAATATTTGTGAACATTGTAAATTTGCAATGATTAAAGGGGCACCCTGGGCACCATAACAACTTCATCTAATGAACTTGTTATGGTGACAAAAGGTCCCTGAGTGCACTGTCAGCTGGCACTCTCAGCCAATTAGTGACTCCCGATTCATAAAACTACCTTTTTATAGACAGTTTTGTGAATGGGCAGTCACTATAACGCTGAGAGAGTCAGGTAGCTTCTCTCAGCCAATCTAGAGGGAGTTAAGATCAAGGCTGGAAGCTGACTGTGACGAAGTGCCCTTCGCCACTTGGTACTGGAGAGGCCTGCTTGCCAGCCTCCTCCCCTGTGACTATGACTCTTTCATGTATTTGGCTTTAAAGCCCCTAGTCTACCTTCAGACAGACTATTTATGTAGGCTGCTTTATTTCTCTTATGTTTTAGTCACCCTGTACCCATTATAGGTGCAGGGTGTGTGTTATGTAATTGTTTATAGTGTGTGTGTGTGTGTACTGTGTAATGTATTGCCTGCTCTCTTGTATTACTGAGGTTTGCTACCAACTAGGTGGGTTTGGCTATGGAGCTTGTCTAGTGCCCTCTGTTGGTAGCAACAGCAATATGCACTACCTGAATTGCAAGACTGGTTCATTTGCATATTCGGGTAGATTTGCATATTGCTAATTCTGCCATTGTGTTATAATAAGTCACTGTATGTTGCCTGCTATGATTTGGCTGTTTGTAATTTTATTGAGTTTTCATAGCATTGTTAATGTAATGACCCTATGGGCTAGTCCCAAGAAAAATAAAGGTTTAGACAGTTCTTCTTGATCCCTCTAAACGTAGCCTTGTCTCGTTACTGGAGGGAGCTGTTATAATCACACCGGGGATAGAAACATAGAAACATAGAAACATAGAATGTGACGGCAGATAAGAACCATTCGGCCCATCTAGTCTGCCCAATTTTCTAAATACTTTCATTAGTCCCTAGTCTTATCTTATAGTTAGGATAGCCTTATGCCTATCCCACGCATGCTTAAACTCCTTTACTGTGTTAACCTCTACCACTTCAGCTGGAAGGCTATTCCATGCATCCACTACCCTCTCAGTAAAGTAATACTTCCTGATATTATTTTTAAACCTTTGTCCCTCTAATTTAAGACTATGTCCTCTTGTTGTGGTAGTTTTTCTTCTTTTAAATATAGTCTCCTCCTTTACTGTGTTGATTCCCTTTATATATTTAAATGTTTCTATCATATCCCCCCTGTCTCGTCTTTCCTCCAAGCTATACATGTTAAGATCCTTTAACCTTTCCTGGTAAGTTTTATCCCGCAATCCATGAACCAGTTTAGTAGCCCTTCTCTGAACCCTCTCTAAGGTATCAATATCCTTCTGAAGATACGGTCTCCAGTACTGTGTACAATACTCCAAGTGAGGTCTCACCAGTGTTCTGTACAATGGCATGAGCACTTCCCTCTTTCTACTGCTAATACCTCTCCCTATACAACCAAGCATTCTGCTAGCATTTCTTGCTATTGCTATGCTCTGCGTACTCCCCTGAGCTTGAATCACTTAGCTCTTTTAAGAGCTTGTTCCTGACACGCTCTTCTTGGAGGAGAGGTCTTCACCACACGGTCCTGGATGTTGGAGGTTCATACAGGGTGGAAGGAAGAGTTCTTTCCCACACGGTCCTGGAGGACAGAAGCTGATCCAGGGTGGAAGGAAGGAACCGAGACTCCAGTCAAGCTACAGCGGTTGCGGAGTCTGCGGTGGTTGTGGTGTCCGGGGCGGTGGTCCTCGACGCAAGCTAGGAAGCATCCATCAACGGAGGGCACTCAGTCGGAGTACGAGGTGCTCCATTACACTGACTTATGGGGTAAAACCATTCTCCAACTGTAAGGTAAGAGTGTGTTCCCTGGTGTCTCCTGGCACCATAACAATTTCATTTCGATTACATTTTTATGATGTGCGGACTGCTCCTTTAATTCAAAATCCGTCTTACAGTATGAAATGTTGAATTAAGAATAACTAGGGTCAAGTCGTGTTTGTATATATTTACCCGGAATCTCTTGCTGCAGTGTAAGAAATGTTATAAAATTCAGAAGGAAATCAATGTTTTCACCAAACTGAATATTTTAAGTTATTGCACATTTTAACCCAAAATAGCCGTGGAATTTATGCAATTTAGCTAATTTGATTTAAATCTGCATTTTCCTTGTCAATTTTGTGTATTCTTTAGCTTAGTAAAAAACCTCCCTGAGTATTTTTCTCCATAATGTAAATATTTTATTAACGGGGCATTATGGAGATGTTGTGAGCGATCTCATGATAGGTTGATGTTGGAGAACAGAATGAAAGGTTTAACACAAGGTATTTTCTTGCTGGTGTTGTGAGTGCGTAGTTTGGTGACATATCCCAGGTTTCGCTGACCTTGGCTGGGTTACAGAGATACTATTTAACTGGCCTTGATCATTGGATACATGCTTACAGGTAACCGCAGGGCAATCACACAAAATCACACACTATTTCCTTGTAGAATCTGCTATTCATTTCTCAGTGAGCAAAAAGCACCAATCACGCGACCAATAAACTGCTGAGAATAGCGAGCAAAACACAGAATTCCAGCTTTAATCTGGCCTGGAGACAGACCGTCATAGAGTGAGTTCTACGAAACCATAGCTGGGTACATTTTAGTAAAACCGTAGCAAGAAGAATACGATTAATAAATCATATATTGGAAAATAAAGATACAGAGAGCTCGGAACGTCATATTTAATGTCCACAGAATTTTCTATTAACTCTATTAAATATCCTCTGCTGGATCGAGTGAGGGAACGTGTGTGGATACATTGTGTACAGATTGGGGAATGTGAAACGGACACCCAGGAGTAGGGTTACCGGAGCTTCCTGTGTTGGACAAAGCTCGCTTGGCACCTTGTGGTATTGAAATGGTGGAGGAAAGCCAATCAAGGAAGTTTCTCTGGAATGTCTCTTGGATTAATACGTTGTTTCCTTCATGCAGCGTGTGAATGCCACAAACTGCAGGGCATCGCTTTTCATGCACTGCCCATCAACATTAACAAGTGCTGTGTGTCCAGAAAAGCATGACAGATCTGCTACATGTACCCGGCCGGGAATCATGTTGTTGTTGTTGGTTTTTTTTTGTTTCTTTGCTCTGGTTCTAGTGACAAAACAAACAAACAACAATATACAGCTATTCGTTTATTCCCAAAACGTATCGAGATATTGGATAAATGATATATAATGCAATATAAAGCAAACAGGTTGCCTAAAGTCAGGACTGAGGTATATATGTCAATAACGCAAGGAATAGAGGCGTTTTAGGATCATCCTAATTCTATCACTTGATATAAGCACGGTATCTGGGTCCCTGATTTTTCTAGTGATAAGAGCTAACCCAATGTCATTTTTTACTTCACCATAGTTGGCTTTATATCAATACCCACACAGTACCAGCTTAAGGCAAGCCTAATGAAAGAAGTTCTCAGTGTATTTCGTACTGTTAGTGTGTGCATTACTGTAGTGCCATGGGATTGCCAAGTGCTTGTTTTACTGGTGAATCATGAACAGAAATATCGTAGTAAGTTGGAAATAATAAATCACTCAGTTACCTGACTGGCTTTGTAGTTGTTTCCATGAACATGAGCTAAAACAACGCAAACTTATAAATGGTATTTCTGAGGTTTCGCAATAAATCGTACCAATGCCATTGAGTCGAAACAAAACTGTAAAGCTATTGAATGACACTACTACCCTACCCCTACCTTTATTCTGTACCCTTTACCTCACCTAAACCTGAAAAATAAAGAATTTATTAAAAAAAAAAAAAAAAAACTTATAAATGGTATATATCATAAGGCTTTCACTATCTCAAGGTCAGGTTCTGAAAGAAGGTTTTGCTTCCACCAAACCATTTAACCCAGTACGTTAAAATCCATTCCGGTGGAATTAGTTTTGCGTTTTGTTTTGACACATCCATAGTAATGGTCTGGATTTAAAACTAGCTAGTGGCTCTAGAAGGGGGGTCATATAAACATACATATAATTGAACAAAACATATCTCAATAAAACGTGTTCTGCTAACCTTTTACCCAGTAAGAACCCAGCCAAGATTTCATCTTTTATAAGGAGCCAGAGGGTGGTGGCATTCATTCCACTTGTTACTTCCATATTGCACAGATGTTACTATATTCTTGCATGCACATGTTTCTATTCAGGAAAAATATGTCCAACTTTACTTGACTTTCTATTCTACAAGTCTAGTCTAATGGTTTATATGTACAAACAGCGGCGTACACACAATCCACGGGGCCCTGGTGCGAAACTGATCCATGCACCCCCCCCTTCACATCGCACAACTTCCAACAGACACACACACAGATACGCATACATACAGAAAAGCACACATACAGACACATACATACAGAGACACATACATAGACACATACATACATAGAGACATACACACACACACATAGACAGATACAGGCAGACACGTAGACAAAGACACACAAAGAGACAGGCACACATACATGCAGACAGACACACAGACATATACATACAGACAGACACACACACAAGACACACATACACACAAAGACACATACATATAAACAGACAGGCACACATACAGTTGCAAGAAAAAGTATGTGAACCCTTTGGAATGATATCGATTTCTGCACAAATTGGTCATAAAATGTGATCTGATCATCATCTAAGTCACAACAATAGACAATCACAGTCTGCTTAAACTAATAACACACAAAGAATGAAATGTTGCCATGTTTTTATTGAACACACCATGTAAACATTCACAGTGCAGGTGGAAAAAGTATGTGAACCCTTGGATTTAATAACTGGTTGAACCTCCTTTGGCAGCAATAGCTTCAACCAAACGTTTCCTGTAGTTGCAGATCAGACGTGCACAACGGTCAGGAGTAATTCTTGACCATTCCTCTTTACAGAACTGTTTCAGTTCAGCAATATTCTTGGGATGTCTGGTGTGAATCGCTTTGAGGTCATGCCACAGCATCTCAATCGGGTTGAGGTCAGGACTCTGACTGGGTCACTTTAGAAGGCGTGTTTTCATTCTGTTGTTGATTTACTTCTATGCTTTGGGTCCTGTTGCAACATCCATCTTCTGTTGAGCTTCAGCTGGTAGACAGATGGCCTTAAGTTCTCCTGCAAAATGTCTTGATAAACTTGGGAATTCATTTTTCGATTATAGCAATCCGTCCAGGCCCTGACACAGCAAAGCAGCCCCAAACCATGATGCCCCCACCGCCATACTTCACAGTTGGGATGAGGTTTTGATGTTGGTGTGCTGTGCCTTTTTTTCACCACACATAGTGTTGTGTGTTTCTTCCAAACAACTCAACTTTGGTTTCATTTGTCCACAGAATATTTTGCCAGTACTGCTGTGGAACATCCAGGTGCTCTTGTGCAAACTGTAAACGTGCAGCAATGTTTTGTTTGGACAGCAGTTGCTTCCTCTGTGGTATCCTCCCATGAAATCCATTCTTGTTTAGTGTTTTACGTATTGTAGATTCGCTAACGAGGATGTTAGCATTTGCCAGTGACTTTTGTAAGTCTTTAGCTGACAGTCTAGGATTCTTCTTCACCTCATTGAGCAGTCTGCGCTGTGCTCTTGCAGTCATCTTTACAGGATAGCCACTCCTAGGGAGAGTAGCATACAGACACACACATACACACAGACACATACACACATAAAGACACAGACACACACACAACACACTCTCTGCATGAGGACCTCCATCGTCAGATTTTTCCACTTAGGAAAGCATTGACTCAATGCTTTCCTATAGGGAGGTCTAATGCGCGCTGGGTATTTGCTGCGCATTCGCATTAGACCCCGCTCATCGCATGGCGGAAGAAGGGGCTGAGATTTGACCTAGCACTAAGCGACATCTGCGCTGGGATAAGGTAAGTAAAGGGTGGGGGGGGGGCGCAAGGGAGGGAGCAGGTAGAGGGATCGGTCGTGCCAGGAATACAGCTTTGTATTCCTGGCACTACAGTATCCCTTTAACTATCCAATGATAACAACTCTTGGCAAGTATAACCATGCACTGTCATACTAAATTTACAAATGTTAAATTCAGTCATGGACGTGTACAGTGATCTAGAGGTATTGCAATGCGACGTATAGAGTGATCTAGAAGAATGTGATGCAACATGTAGAGTGATCTAGAAGAACTGCGATGCGGCGTGTAGCGTGATCTAGAAGAACTGCTATGCGGTGTGTAGCATGATCTAGAAGAACTGCGATGTGGCGTGTAGCGTGATCTAGAAGAATTGTGATGCCACATGTAGAGTGATCTAGAAGAACTGCGATGCGACGTGTAGAGTGATCTAGAAGAACTGTGATGTGACGTGTAGAGTGAGCTAGAAGATTTGCGATGCAACATGTAGAGTGATCTAGAAGAATTGTGATGCAACGTGTAGAGTGATTTAGAAGAATTGCAATGCGATGTGTAGAGGGATCTAGAAGAATTGCGATGCAACGTGTATAGTGATCTAGAAGTATTGTAATGCGACGTGTAGGTTGATCTAGAAGAATTGTGATGCAACGTGTAGAGTGATCTAGAAGAATTGTGATGCGATGTGTAGGGTGATCTAGAAGAATTATGACACGACGTGTAGAGTGATCTAGAAGAATTGTGATGCGATATGTAGGGTGATCTAGAAGAATTGCGATGCGACGTGTAGAGTGATCTAGAAATATTGAGAACTTGCATAGCTACCCTTACTTGTCCTTCATATCAGATGGAGCATACCTGTTGGTCCAGTTAGAACCCATCACAATTCTCAGATTCTAAGACATGTCTTGAATGGATGTGAATATTTTGTGATGGTAACTCTTTAGAACTTGGTAAATCTTGTGTTGTATGAAAGGAATTAGAACTAGCATAGATATAAAGAGTACTGAGAGAAATAGAAGGGATGGAATCTTGCACAAAATACATGACTTCGACAATACAAACGATTTACAGGGTTATTCGCTAAACTGAGAATTCAAAGATAATTTAAAATTTAAGGTGAAAATAGCCGACCTGGAAACATACTCAGCTATGCTTTCAGTTTGGTTACTGTCCATTAATAATAACTCTTGACAAATATAACCTCTGTGTATTGTAGTACTATATTTATAAAAGGGACATTTACTTTGGATTCTCACTTTAGAAAATAATCGTGTCAGGTAAGTTTGGAGAATATCCTGTAAAAATTACAGGCTACACACGAGTGGTCCTTTCTGGACTAGACTGGAGAAACCACACATGGGAATGGTTTAGCTGAACTAGACACGAGTGGTCTTCCTGGACTAGACTGGAGAAACCACACATGGGAATGGTTTAGCTGAACTAGACACGAGTGGTCTTCTTGGACTAGATTGAAGAAACTACACATGGGAATGGTTTAGCTGAACTAGACACGAGTAGTCTTCCGGGACTAAACTGGAGAAACCACACATGGGAATGGTTTAGCTGAACTAGACACGAGTAGACTTCCAGGACTAAACCACACATGGGAATGGTTTAGCTGAACTAGACACGAGTGGCATACTAGGACTAAACTGGAGAAACGAGTTGTCTTCTTGGACTAAACTGGAGAAACTACACAAAGATAAAATAAAATCTTAAATAATGGAGACAGTGGTGGAACAAAAATAGAGGGGGCCCTGGTACAAGAATGTTCATCGCAAGAGTGACCAAAAGGCCAAAAGGTGTGTTTGAATGTAAGCATGTTTTTGTATGGAGTATGTGTGTGTGTGTGTAAATATAGGAGTGTATTTGTGTATAGTATTGTGTGTTTTGTGCACTGTTTCCATTAGAAAGCAGTGGTTTACTGTATGTAGTGCTCTTTGTATATAGAGGTGTATATGTAGTGTTGACATTTGAAAACAGCGGTGTATTTGTGTGCAGTGTTGACATTTGAATGCAGCAGTGTATTTGTGTGTAGTTTTGACATTTGAATGCAGCGGTGTATTTGTGTGTAGTGTTGACATTTGAATGCAGCGGTGTATTTGTGTGCAGTGTTGACATTTGAAAAATTCTATATATGTGATATAAATATCTATTAAATAATGTGCCAAATTAATTTATATATCAAGGAAGCTCAGCATGCATGTTTCTAAATTTGACTACACATATGCGGTAAACCTGCTTCTAACAAAAATTCCCCATGGCCAATATTCCATCCTTTGGAAAGCACCGTTGAACCCGAGCCTCTCCCTTTTAATGTCCTCTGTTACCTGTCCATGTTACCTAATCCCTGCCCTCTCCAATTTTCATCTCCCCATCTCTTTTCTTTATATTTCTATAACTATTCTTCCCTCTAGCTTCCTTCTCTAACATAACATTGTGCCATATGTAGATGACAATCTTCCAGCAAACACTTTCTCAAGGAAATATTCCCCTAAAAAATGCACTTCAGTTTTACTTTCGAAGACGTTTACACAATTGGCATACCCAGGTTTTAACAGATCGACGGGCACCCCGACTGGGTACCTCCGTTGAAGGATGCTCATAGCGCTCCAGCATACAGAAAATAGCTCTATTCACACCAACAGTAAAAACACATGAAAATACATAATTCCTATTATACTTAACAGAACCCCCACATTCAACCTGTCCCCAGATAACTTGGATCTGAGCGCTCACTATATCCGAACAGCGCTCAGATTCCACAAACACAGTCAAATCGCCATGGGGTTAAACCATAGCAACAAGTTCCAACTGGGCAGGCAGTGTCCCTGGGACAACGCCCTGCTGGAGAACAATAGACTGGAAACGGGGGAGGGGCACAACTTATGTATTCAAAGGGGTAGAAAAAGTGTTTCAAAGTCCAATAAGCCCAAATAATGTCTTTAAAGGGCAATACATCCGAGGGGCCATAGTCACATGGCAGGAGGCTGGCAATCAGTCTTCTCCAATGCCCAGTGGCGAGGTTGGTTTCGCCACAAAGGTAAACAATTTAGACCAGAGAAACTGGGCAGGCGGGCGGGTGCGAGCCGGCAGTACCTCTGCGACTGGTTACCGCCATCACCATTTGCGGCCCCGGCCCGCGCAGCAAAACTGCCGGGGCCGCCGTCCAAAGAGTCCATCAGGTGGCCCATGCTGTCAGGGCCACCCGATGGATGTGGATTGAAAGGGGTCAGGGAAGCCCATTGTAAGGGTTAGGAGCTTAGGAGTCTCGCCGTCTTCCTTCCACCCTGGATCAACCTCTGATATCCAGGACCATGTGGGAGAGACCTCTCCTTTAGAAGAGCGTAACAGGAACAGCTCTTAAAAGAGCTAAGTGATTAGAGCCCAGGGGAAAACAGGCCTGATTATAATGGTAAATGGTATTATGGTATTATAATGGTAAATAGGCCTGATTATAATTCAAGATCCTTTTACTTTGAAATAGTTAAACATATAAAATGTTGCTTTTGTGGATGGAGACTTTCATACTTAGCTTGAACTATGTCTCATGCCACTTCCTTACAGGTGCAGACTGTATTCTGTTTTTCCTTTTGTAATATATGAGTTTCTCTAAACTGTTACTATTTCTGCTGTTAATGGAAAAGTACCTAACCGCATGTCTGCGCTAAGTCCATGACCCAGACGGTCAGTATTGCAAACTCCATGTGGAGATGATGCTTTCACTTTTGATGCAACAGACCCCCATGATTGGTTGATATTGCCGTTGATGTATTCACTCCTAGACAAACTAAGATGATGTCCTACATTAAACCCTTTGAATGCTTATTGTGTGGTGTGATTCTTTAAGTATTACCAGCAGCTGGAGAGGTTAATGGAAAGCAGAAAGATCTTCGTTGTTATTGCGTAAGGCCATGACAGCATAAGGGTTTCCAGACCCTGTGGTGATCTTCAGCCTAACAAGAGCCTAACACCCATAAATCTGTATTGAGAGGCACATTTCTCTCTCTTGCATCAACAAGGAAACAAAGCCGTACGGAGACCATGGCCAGCTTTTATAAGCCCCCACTGACCCGAAGCCCAAGTTGCTGTACACTGCGTTGAAAACGTTTGCCGAAGCGGAGGAGGACATTAACGAGTTCCTCCAAGATTTCAAAAGACTCTGCTTTCTGCACGAAATTGCTCCCTTTGCTTTTATCCACCTGCTCGCCGGGAAGTTAGCCGGTAAGGCTGCCGACACCCAGGGCCGGTGCAAGGATTTTTGCCACCCTAGGCAAAAAATTTTTTGCTGCCCCTCCCCATATGTCCTGCCCACCATGTGACATCACAATGCCCCGCCCATATGCTCTGCCATATGAGCCAACGCGAGTCTTCACAACGTGTCTTTTATCTGAAAAGACAGTGTGTTTACATTAAAAGCCTACAGGCACAGGCTATAGACACCAGAACCACTACATTATGCTGTAGTGCTTCTGGTGACTATAGTATCCATTTAATGTGAGGTAAATTAGAGATTAGTGCCACTAATAATATATTGGATTGCCTACTTACCACCAGATGAGGACAAGAGGCTGATGATGGGCTCTGTCTGGCTCCACAGGTCTGGTGTAGAAGAGGCTCTCTGGAGACTGTTTTTAACAGTGCTCACAACAATTAACGAACAGGAAGTAGCTCCATTTTTTAGGGCCCCTTACACAGCTCAAGGTCTGGGCCCCCAGGGCTTGACCGTGAGTTTGCCTACAATGCACACCCATAAATCCACCTACATGGCCCACCCATGAGATCTCTCGCAGGAAGTGGAGTGTATGTGTGTAGGGGATGTTTGTATGTGTTATTGTAGAGGATGCAATGTGTGTGTGTGTGTGTGTTCTTATAGAATGTAGTGTATAGGGATACCAATTTCTGTAAGGGATGTAGTGTGTTTATAGGGGATGCAGTGTGTGTTTGTGTGTAAGGAATGCATTGTATGTTTCTGTGTGTGTGTGTGTGTGTGTGTGTGTGTGTGAGAGGGGTGCAAGGTGTGTTTCTGTGTATTTAATTGAATGCAGTGTGTGTCTGTAAGGGGTGCATTGATTGTGTAAGAGATGCATTTTTTTTCTGTGTGTAAGAGAATGAGTGTTTGTGTGAACGTAAGGGATGCATTGTGTGTTTCGGGTGTGTCTGTGTGTGAGTAGGAATGCATTGTATGTTTCTGTGTGTGTCGGGGGCAGCTCTTTATTTTTTAAAAAAAATTTCATAGTGCTCTCCCCTCCTGTCAATTATTGATTTCCCCTTCCCTCCTGTCCCTCCGTGTTCTCCCCTTCTGTCCCTTAGTGCTCTCCCTTGGCCCCCTGTAGTCCCCCTTGGTGGTCTTCTCTCCCAAACCCCTTAGTAGACATTACCCTCCTCCCCCCACCCCCTTAGTGGTAATCTCCCCCCTCAGTGGTCATTATCCTCTTTCTCCCCCCCCCATTAGTGGTCCTTACCCTCCTCCCTCTCCTTAGTGGTCCTCCCTACTTACCGCCTTTGGTTTTCCTTCCCTTAGTGGGTCATCCCTCTCCCAAACCCCTTAGTGGACCTCCCCCCTCGTGGTCCTTACCTCCTCTCTCAGTGGTCCTTACTACCCGCCACCACTCCCCTGTGTTCCTTCACCCCGTTCCCAGTGGTCCTTACTCCCCACCCTTCCTCCCCCAGTGGTTCTCCCCCTTCCTCCCGCGGTGGTCCTTGCCCTCCCCCTGCTGTCCTTACCACCTCCCCCATCCCTGGTGGTCATACCTCCCCGGTGGTCCTTACCTACCCCCCTCCTCTTCCCTCCTTTGTGGTCCATACCCCCTCCTTATAACCCCCCCCTCCCCTTGTGGTCCTTGTGCCCCTCCTGGTGGTCATATTACCCCCCTCCTGGTGGTCACTTACCTCCCCTGTGGTCCTTACCTCCCCCCCTGTGGTCGCCCACCTAACCCCCTGTGGTCGCCTACCCCCTTCCCTTGTGGTCCATGCCCCCCTCCTGGTGGTCCTTGTGCCCCCACCCTTGTGGTCCTGTGCCCCCCTCCCCTGGTGGTCCTTATTACCCCCCTCCCCTGGTGGTCGTTATTACCCCCCCTCCCCTGGTGGTCCTTACCCCCTCCCCTCCCCTGGTGGTCCTCTTCCCTCCTGTCAATGTAGCGTGTACCCGGCCGCCCCTCCTTGTGGTCCTTATTATCCCCCCTCCTGGTGGTCACTTATTACCCCCCCCCCTCCTGGTGGTCCTTATTACCCCCCTCCCCTGGTGGTCGCTTATTATCCCCCCCCTCCTGAGGTGGTCCTTGTACCCCTCTCCCCTGGTGGTCATATTACACCCCCTCCCTGGAGGTCCTTATTACCCCACTCCCTTGTGGTCCTTATTACCCCCCCTCCCCTTGTGGTCATATTATCCCCCTCCCCTGGTGGTCCTTATTACCCCCCCCTCCCTGGTGGTCATATTACCCCCCCCTCCCTTTGTGGTCTTATAACCCCCCCCTCCCCTTGTGGTCCTTATTTCCCCCCTCCTGGTGGTCCTTGTACCCCCCTCCCCTGGTGGGCCTTACCCCCTCCCCTCCCCTGGTGGTCCTTGTCCTCCTCTTCCCTCCTGTCAATGTAGCGTGGCCAGGCGGCGCGGAACATTGAGAGACCGGCATGAGCTCTGCGCTTCCCTCCTGCCGGTCACTCAAATCCGGCCACCCTCCACAGCAGTGCTGCGCTGCCTGAGGCTTGTAAAAGTGCTCAGGCGGCGCAGCACGAGGAGCCGCCCGGCGCAGGGATCCGGCGCCCCCTGCTAAGGTGCGCCCTAGGCAGCTGCCTAGGTCGCCTTACAGGTAGCGCCGGCCCTGCCGACACCTATAGAGCTGTGCCAGCAGATGGGTTGAGGTATTATGACCTGGTAAAGAAGGTTCTACTGGCCAGATATGCGGTGACCCTGGAGGCTTATCACAGGAAGTTTCGGAAGTCCAAAAGGGGGAGCCAAGATTCCCATGCCGAGTGGGCTTGTCGTCAGACCGGGACAGCCCAAAATTGGATGAACTGCCAAGACGCCAAGTCCCCCGAGGCCATCCTACAGCTGTTCCTGCCGGAACAATTCTACAAATGTCTCTCCACTGAGGTGCAAGAATGGGTGAGAGACCGGCAGCCCAAGACCGTCACAGAAGCTACTTCTTGAAACCCTGTGAAGGTGGAGCACATCGATGTCATGTCGGAATGTGATGTGGCGTTGCATGCCTCCATGCACCTCCAGGTACTCCACTGTCCAGTAGCAGCCAATGCAACACTGACCAACACACACACATATTCACTGACAGACAGACACACACACACTGACAGACACACACAATGACAGACACACACAGACATACACACTCACTGACAGACAGGCAGACACTCACTGACACACACACAGACACACACATACTCACTGACAGACACACACATACAGACACACACTCAGACAGACAGACACAAACACACACACACACACACTCACTGACACACACTCACTCATTGACAGACACACACACACTGACAGACACACACACATTTACACATTTTTGCATTCACATACTTTTATTTATTGCTGGTGTGGGCACTCTTCTATCTGGAGCTCAGCCTTCCTGCTCTTCACTGATCCCTCACGCGCAGGTTAGTGATGCCAGGTGCTGGAATATGACATCATATTTTGGCGTCCTGCATCACTACAGACGGCGCGCGCGAGGGAGCAGTGAGGAGAAGGAAGACTGAGCTCCCTTGCTGCTGCCAGGAACCTCTCCTCCCCGGCCGGGTAACTTTTAGCAGAGTAGGCACCTGCAATGTGGAGAAAGCAGGTGCCTAATCTGCTTTGACACTAAGCATGCACTCGTGGGGCCGCAAAGATGTCCATTGTGGGCTGCATGCGGCCTGCGGCCCATGGGTTTGACATGCTTGGTGTAAGGGGTACTGACAGATTCCCCTAGCAGCAGATGCTTTTCCCAAGTCAGCCTTCCTCACCTCATTTGGCTGGACCAATTTAAGGTCATGCCATTTGGATTGAAGAATGCCCCGGCCACTTTCCAGCCCATGGTGGACCAGCTGTTGGATGGTGTAACAGATCACCTGGCACCCCCGACTGGGTACCTCCACTGACGGATGCTTCCTAGCTTACGTCGAGGACTATAAGCACCGCACCGCACCAGACTCCACACCCACAGCAGACTCCACAATCACCATAGCTTAGGAGTCTCGCCGTCTTCCTTCCACCCTGGATCAACCTCTGACATCCAGGACCATGTGGGAGAGACCTCTCCTCCAGGAGAGCGTAACAGGAACAGCTCTTAAAAGAGCTAAGTGATTAGAGCCCAGGGGAGTATACAAAGTATAGCAATCCCCAGTGTTCCCTACAAACACGAGATGAGGCTATGTATTCAGGGTTAAGCAGATCTGCGGGCTTAATGAACAGCTTGGTCTTTTATACACGTTTTCCCACAAGGTTACCACCCATGTGGAACTTGTGGGGCACCGAAAAATACATTCCACAGCCAATAGTGTACAGTCACAAAGGTAAACACTCCCATTCATTTACAGTAAATTCCTCCCGTCTACTTGGGAGATAATTGAGTTAATTAACGAAGACAATGGACTAACTCATTTAACGCTAAGCAGAGAAAAAAACATACATTTTTACAAACCCCCAAAAGTACCCCCAAATACAACATATCCCCACAAATGTCACATCCCCTGATAGCCCCGATCTGGGTGAACAACATATCCAAAAAGCACCCAGATAGGTTCAGAGGTTCAGGAATTTCCTGGAAGTCTTATTTTTGCCCCACCGTGCACATGGTCCCATGCTCAAAACAGTTCCATACACTCGATGACAAAACACTGCTGGACAATTTAAGATGGCCGCCGCCACATGTTTGAATCTGTTCCAGTTAAAAGTTCAAGGGGCAGAAACAGTACTTTTGAACATGGGTTATCACAGGGCCCATAGTCCTAGTGTAGGAGGCTGGTAAACAGGCTCCTCCAAAAACCAGTGGCGAAGTTGCTTTCGTCACAGATGGCCTCCAGGATTATACATGTGCATACTTGGACAATATAGCCATCTACAGTGACACTTAGGAGAAGCACCTGGTACAAGGTAGGAGCCACTGGTGTACATACTGCGGTTGCAGGCCAGGTATGTATGCCAGTTTGCTGGCCACCTCAGGGCCCCCCGAGGCTGGCAGTGCTGTCAGCGGGCAGGCGTGCGAGGGAGCAATATCCCCTGAGCACACTATCTTCAGCTCCCTCGCGCGCACCACAATGATGCTTAAGCTGGAATATAACTCCATTCACGCATCAGTAAGCGGCGCGCGAGGGAGCTGAACAGGAGGATCAGTGGTCCCTCGCCGCCTGCAGGACCGGTCGCCCAGCAGCCCCACTGGACTGAGAAATCTGGAATCCCCTCAGCAATCCCAAAGGTAGGGAGGCTGGGGGATTACATTTGTTTTTTTTTTTAAATGTGAGTGTGTATGTTTGTTAGTGTGTGTGTGTGTGTGTTAGTTTTTGTGTGTCAGTGTGTGTGTGTGTGTGTCTGTTACTGAGTGTGTTAGTTGTGTGTTATTTGTGTGTCTGTTATTGAGTGTGTATCTGCTAGTGAGTGTCAGTTAGTTTGTGTGTCAGTGAGTGTGTTACTGTGTGTGACTGTTATTGAGTCTGTTTGGGAGTGTGTGTTTTTCAGTGAGAGTGTATGTTTTGTAAGTGAGTGTGTATGTGTGTCTGTCTGTCAGTGAGTGTGTATGTATGTCTGTCAGTAAATGTGTGTCCGTTAGCTAGTGTGTATGCATCTGTTCTTGAGAGTGTGCGTAAGGAAACCAAGTATATTTAAACCTCATTCGGTAGTTTCCTCCCGAACCGCCAGAGCCTTAGTGATTATAGCCCTCCGTTCGGTAGATAGGGTAGACGAATCCTATAGCAATTCCAATAGCTTCACGAGATAATTCCCTTAGTGAAACACACGAATCCCCAGACATCAGCCGAAGTCAAGAAGAAGGGTACAAAATGAACTAGAGTGCACACAGGGTGTGCTGGGTGCACACAGCTTTTATGCAAGCCCCCATGCAAGGGGACAGCCCTCAGGGAGGGACAAACATTAACCAATGACATACAGTAAAAACTTTAACACACACCTACAATTCCCTCCCCTAGTCCAGGAGATAATTCAGTCTGATAAAATAGTAACTTAATTATCTCCGGGCTGAAAAATCAAATTTTTCCCCAATATCTAGAACACCCCTTTATACTGGGGGTATCCCCATAAATTATATATATATATATTATATGTCCCCTGATAGCCCTGATCTGGGTGACCAACATATCCGAATTTCACCCAGATCGGTTCAGGGGTTCGCAAAATTTATGGAAGTCTCTTGTGACCAGCTCACCCTGGGCTGTATGCCCAAAACAGTTCCATGACTTTGGTGGGTTTTGCCGGTCACTTTCGAAAAAGCACAGAAACGAATAAAATACTGAATGGATCCCTCTGGCTCCTAGCAGTGTTCGTGCAATTCTGTCGAATACACCAAAGTACCGAATAGCGCTCTTCTAGCTATTCGGTAAATGGAGTTCCAGCGTTTGTCTGTTTGGGACCGGTGTTCGGGAAGTCGAGTGTCCGTTTTTAGTTCCATGCACTCGACAACTAGGTCCCGCTGCCTTTGTTCGCATGAACAAAGATGGCTGTGGTTTTCTCTGCCACGTGGCGTTCGACTGACAAACGCTGGCCGCACATACAGAGGTAGCAATTTCACCCAAACTTTGATGTTTAATGAGCCAGAGGGGTGGTCTTTGTTCGGTAGTTCCATCTACCGAATGCAATAGGTAGAAAGGGAGAAAAAAAGGGAATGCAAGGGGTAAAGAACATAGGAAACAGGGGGTTTCTTCACAGTGTGTGTGTGTGGTTAAAACCCCTTCAGCGCTTACCTTTCTCCAGCACCGGGCTCCCTTGGCGCTGGGCATCTCTCCACTCCAATCAGCCTCTCAGCTCCGAATGCGGATGCGCGGCAAGAGCCGCACGCTCATTCAAACCACCCATAGGAAATCATTACATTATGGACGTAAGGTGTCTTCTCACTGCGATTTTCACAGTGAGAATCGTGGAAGCACCTCTAGCGGCTGTCAGTGAGACAGCCACTAGAGGCTGGATGAACCCTCAGGGGGATGGCAGAAGTGCAGTACCTGGGACACTGGGTAGGGTGTGGGAAGCAGAAGCCCCAGCCAAGATAGAGGCAGTAGCAAACTGTCCCCTATCCCCACACGTCCTAGGGACGGTTGGCTACTATAGGAAGTTTTGTCCCCAACAGGGCCCTAGCTAAGCCCCTCACCGACCAAACCCGAAAGAACTTGCTCTGACAAGTACACTGGACCCCAGAGTGTGAGCAAGCGTTCCAGGCTCTTAAAAGCGCTCTGGTAAAAGCCCCTGTCCTGGCTGCTCCTAATCTGAACAAACATTTTCTTATTCACACAGATGCTTCCATGTTTCGATTGGGGGCAGTGCTGAGCCAGGTCGGCGACGATGGCGGAGAACACCCCTTAGCTTACCTCAGCCGACAACTACTACCCCCAGGGAGGTAAGCTACCCCGCCATCGAGAAGGAATGCCTGGCTGTTGTATGCAGCCCTATATCTATGGCCAACAATTCACACTACTCACAGATCACAACCCATTGGTGTAGCTTAACCAGGTCGCTGGGGACAACGTCAGGCTGTTATGTTGGAGCCTGGCCCTACAACCATATGATTTCACTATCCACTACAGACCCGGTAAGCAAAATGGAAATGCTGACGGGTTGTCAAGACAGACAGAACTGGAACAGTGATCTGCGAGTACTTCCCCGAACATCCCCAAGCCGATCCATTGGAATCAGACTGTGTATGCTGGCTTGAGTTTAAGGGGGAGCTGTGTAGTGGAACCACCGCTAATACATATCCCTTATACTTACACTGTGTGTTTTTCCCATGCCCTTTGTCTATTATACCTGCACCTCTACGAAAGGAACTCCTTTGACTCCCGAACGGAAACCACCCAGATATCCCATTTAGAACGCTAGTAGAACATTCAAGTAGAACTTTCTCACCTCTAGCGTATTTGCAAAACCGCAAGAAAGGCAATTAATGAGTGCTCCCCTGAGTGGCCACCATTTTGTACAGATGAACACCAGCCAGGGAGAGCATTCATGGATTGTTTCCCGACTCACTCGTCTCCTGAATGAGGACCACCCCAGTGCCCATTAGAAAGCTCCCACCAATTAATTGGAACATTCGCACTGGCAACATAAGTGTGCAACCGCAAGGGAAGTAATTGAGTGCTCCCTTTGGGTGGCCTTTTAGAGTTTTACAACTAGTAACTCAGGCAGTCGGGAAGCCAAATCCATGCAGCCATATTTGTTCTGTGATACTGGAACCGCTGCAAACTCCCAACATACTCATCCAGACATTGGCAGAGACAGAGGGTGTAGCCCCCAGACACTTTAGTATGATTGTTCTCCAAATCGTGTAGTATAATGCAAATGATAAGTGTTTGGGGGTTTTTTGCGCACAGCTAAACCCCTTTTTGATACATTAAGCCTCACAAATATACAGATAAACAGGTATATATTTGTATACATCCCATTGTCTGGGAGTCCAATTAGTATGGGACACACCTTTATCTCTTACAGTCACATTTTAGCGCACACACTGACTCACACAAGCTCGCTTACACATAAGCTCACTGACACACACACATGCTCCCTACAGAAAAGCTCACTGATACACACACACATGCTCACTGCAGAAAAGTCTAACTGACACAAATGCTCATTACAGACAAATTTACCAACACACACAAGCATACTACAGACAAGCTCACTGACACACACACAAGCTCATTGACACACACACAAGCTCACCTACACAAGCTCACCTACACACAAGCTCACCTACACACAAACACACACAAGCTCACCAACACACACACACACACACATGCTCACTACAGAAAAGCTCACTGACACACACATGCTCACTACAAACTCACTAACACACAGACTCATGCTCACTACAGAAAAGCTCACCAACACACATGAGCTCACTGACAGACAAGCTCACTGACACATATACACATGCTCACTACAGAAAAGCTAGGTGACACACACAAGCACGCTGTGAGTGTGTATGTGTGTTAGTGTGTATGTGTGTGTGTTAGTTTTTGTGTGTCAGTGTGTGTGTTACTGTGTGTGTGTGTGTGTGTGTGTCTGTTATTGAGTGTGTTAGTTGTGTGTTATTTGTGTGTCTGTTATTGAGTGTGTGTCTGCTAGTGAGTGTCAGTGTGTGTTAGTTTGTGTGTCAGTGAGTGTGTTACTGTGTGTGACTGTTAGTGAGTCTGTTTGGTGTCTGTTAGTGAGTGTGTGTTTTTCAGTGAGAATGTATGTTTTGTAAGTGAGTGTGTATGTGTGTCTGTCTGTCAGTGAGTGTGTATGTATGTCCGTAACTGAGTGTGTGTCTGTCAGTAAAAGCTCACCAACACACACAAGCTCACTGACACATATACACATGCTCACTACAGAAAAGCTAGGTGACACACACAAGCATGCTTACACATAAGCTCACTGACATACACACATGCTCACTACAGACAACCTCGCTAACACGCACATGGTCACAACAAAATCACTGACACACACATACTAGCTCACTCACTATCAGACACACACAAGCTCACACACTATCAAACACACACACACAAGCTCACTCACTATCAGACACAAACACACACACACAAGTTCACTCACTATCAGTTACACACACACACACACACACACACACAAGTTCACTCACTATCAGGCACACACACACACTCACTCACTATCACACACACACACACAAGCTCACTTACCATCAGACACACACACACAAGCTCATTCACTATCACACACACACGCACAAGCTCACTCACTATCAGGCACATACAATCGATCACTGTCATGGGCTGAAGCCTACCTGTCACAGGTTTGCTCTTAAATTAAACTTCACGGCCACATATTAAGCTTAAAGGCACAAAGCCAGTTGTCATCATCCTGAAAACGCCTTTCCTAGGCAGTAGTACTGGTGGCAGTAATGGTAGTAGTGGTGGTAGTGGTGTGGTAGTTTCACATTGTAAGGATGCTCTTACATATTTCATTACACAAGATCGCTGAATCTGGAATAGACGTTTACCTCCCAGCTGAACAAAGAATTGCTGAAGTGTTTGTGTCAACAGCATGTCCTCTTTGTCCCCCCTTCATTCTAAAAACTGCAGATTTCAATATAAACTGTCACCGTTATAGATGAATCTGGTTACACCCTCCTGGCTGTCAATCAGACAATGGGTCCTGTTACTTCCTAGTTTGGCTAGCATATTTGCACTGAACTCAAGGGGCAGCAAATACTCAGAGCACCTGCCTTGTACAGACTTCTCATTGAGCCGCATTGGGAAGCCTGTGATTGGACAGTCACAGAAAGCCTGTGCGGGTTTAGAAGAGGAGGGCTAGCAAAGGCTGCAGACAAGAGATCTGCAGCCTTTACAAGTTGTTTTAAAACATATTCCAATGAAAAAAATGCATAAATAAATGCAAGCATGTTTTTATTGGGAGTATATATGATAAACAGTGATTTGTTATATTTTTGTATTTGGGCAGTGGAGTGTCCATTTAGTCATCCAACACACATTCAAATTATTTCAGAATGGTTTAAAATAAACAATAAATGTAATATGGCAGGACGTATGTCAACTGCCGATCTATGGGATCTAAAATTGCTCTCCAACAATGGCTCCCATCAAACCTGACTGAGACCGTGTGATGTGCCAAGCTGACTTACCTCGGTCATGTCAGCCATCGGTGACTACATATTGACTTAGAGGGTGAACCTGCTTATTTTTAGTTAACTTTTGTACCACAATTAAAATCTTTTTACTCTTCAAAAAGTTAGATATGGTATGTAAACTAAATGTTAAAAAATAACAAGAAACAAAAATGATTAAATCCATTTTAAATCCAGGTTGTAAGACTGCAAACTGTGAAAATGTCCAGAGGGTGTGTGTGAATAATTCCTCCAGGCAGTGTGTGTGTCTCTTTAAGGTTTAAAGCAAACAGTCAGTTAATAGGTTAAAGGATACAGGGAATTAACCCTTACAGGAGAGGACATGTGTTGCCATTCTTTCTGGGTGAAGACCTTGTCAGCTGCTTTTTATTGTGAAAGTGTGCAATAAACAGAACCAAGCTGGGAGAGGTGAGTAATCAGAGAAATGTGAACAGGGTCACTTTAAAACAGACTTTATCTAAGGATTTGGCAATAGCTCCAGGAATCAAGCCAAGAAAACAGATTTTCAATGAACTCAAAGTACTACACCTTGCTGACTCTGGTTACACACAACCCAAGCAAGCTCTGTGATTGGCTCAGGCTTTGTATTCCTGCAAACAGTTCTAAGACCCAGACTATAAATATACTGAAACAAAATGCTACCAGTATCCAAAACAAGGCACCTCTCCTGATCTGAGATCTTCTGCAGGTTAATAATGCCTCAAAAAAGGAACTTTGTGAGCATGTTGCTGAAATCCAGGTTTATCAGTGTCCAGAGCAGCATCCCTCTGTCTACTGTGTCCAACCTCAAGGCTGCAGGGCAAAATGACCCTCATCTAACTTGTCCTCACTCCATGTCTGCACTGCCTGGACCCACAAACTGGCCAGTTTTGGGAAGCTTCATGGACATTCTAAGGAAAGGAGGTCTGCAAAGGCAACATGAAGCATTGGTAAATAATAACATAATATATCATTTACCTTTTATTAACTTATTTTGAATTTGTTTAATAGACAATCAGGGAGAGATTGACTAACTTGTGATAAAGAGTTGAATAGTTCTTAGATACAAATCTTATTGTATTGTAATTTGATTTCCATCTAAAGAATAGGTTTTATAGAATGCATGTATACATTTAGTCTAGAGATTAATATTTTCTAAACATAGAGTTTATTTACTAAACCAGTGAATAAGAGCATCCAAGGAGAAGAGCGAATTCTAGGTCCACATACATTGCAGATTGTTCTATTTCTGCTAAAATGGTCAGATCTATTCGATTCCTATTATAAGCATCCTAGTGCTATGCTTGTGCAATGACCAGGAGAAACTTCTATTCTATCTGCGAACAGTCTAAAAAATACAATATGTTATTTGGATATTTAAAAAAAATTATTAGATTTATAAAATAAAAAAATCTTTTAAAACTTAAATATATATATGGTATATACACTTCCCCCCCCCCCCCTCCAGTTTGTTATTTTTGTGCAATCCTATTATTTAGATCTAGTTTAAATAAATGGTGTGAAATTTTCTGAGGGTTTATCTCCAATGAGATAACATACTGTATACTCTGATAACCTGTTACCCAATGAAGGGCTCTGTCGACTAAACAGTGAGTTTTAATACGGTGTCAAATCAGTTTGTCTAGAATTGGAAAGAAAACTATTGTAGTGTATAAGCTCTAAAGAATGAAAAGGAAACCTAGCAATTGTCTAAACTGATAGAAGTGTAAAAGAATTAAGAAATAAAACCACTCCATGATTTATGTTTTTGGTTGTTTTTGTTTCCCCCAAAAATGTTTAAAAACTCGGTTTGTACAATAAATGGAATCTGCATTCATCACTACTGGTTCTATTTCAGGATCAGAGCGATAAAGAGTCTGTTATCATTTCAGAAATGACTTTGTATCTTTCCTAGTGCCTCTGAAACGAATATCAGGATTTAATGATCTTCATATGAGAACAAGCAATATTGGCAAAAAGTTTTTAAATTTGAGCTATCACCAGATACATTCAGTTAGTTCCTATAGTGATTGCTCCATTTATGGGACTTTGCCCCAGAATTGCAAAAATTAAACTGCAATATCCAACACTCATTATATATAAACCCATAACTTTAAAAAGAGACATTTCTGTAAATGTTTACATATTTTATGCAAACATATTGATCTACTAATTTTGTAATCTGTGTTTTTATTTGATGCATCTGTTTATATCTGCAGAATGAAATCCTTATTGTGTCGCCATGAATATGACTTCAAATTATAATAATGTCTTACTGTATGTACTGCAGGCAGGTTACCACAAGCAGTTTGGTAAAATTTTTCGCATGAAACTCGGATCGTTTGACTCTGTGCATATTGGAGCGCCTTGTCTGCTAGAAGCTCTCTATCGAGAAGAAAGCAGTTACCCACAGAGACTGGAAATCAAACCTTGGAAAGCATACAGGGACTATCGAGATGAAGCTTATGGACTTCTAATACTGCAAGTACATTTTATATCAAAATAATAACATTATTAACTCTTTAATAATATAAACCCACCCAGTGTAACTAACTGTAACCTAACCTACACAGTGCACCTACCGTGTGTGGGAGCCTGGAGTGTCCCTTTAATAATATAAACCCACCCAGTATAACTGTAACCTAACCTACACAGTGCATCTAACGTGTGTGGGAGCCTGGAGTGTCCCTTTAATAATATAAACCCACCCAGTATAACTAACTGTAACCTAACCTACACAGTGCATCTAACGTGTGTGGGAGCCTGGAGTGTCCCTTTAATAATATAAACCCACCCAGTATAACTAACTGTAACCTAACCTACACAGTGCACCTAACGTGTGTGGGAGCCTGGAGTGTCCCTTTAATAATATAAACCCACCCAGTATAACTAACTGTAACCTAACCTACACAGTGCATCTAACGTGTGTGGGAGCCTGGAGTGTCCCTTTAATAATATAAACCCACCCAGTATAACTAACTGTAACCTAACCTACACAGTGCATCTAACGTGTGTGGGAGCCTGGAGTGTCCCTTTAATAATATAAACCCACCCAGTATAACAAACTGTAACCTAACCTACACAGTGCATCTAACGTGTGTGGGAGCTTGGAGTGTCCCTTTAATAATATAAACCCACCCAGTATAACTAACTGTAACCTAACCTACACAGTGCATCTAACGTGTGTGGGAGCCTGGAGTGTCCCTTTAATAATATAAACACACCCAGTATAACTAACTGTAACCTAACCTACACAGTGCATCTAACGTGTGTGGAGCCTGGAGTGTCCCTTTAATAATATAAACCCACCCAGTATAACTAAATGTAACCTAAACTACACACTGCACCTAACGTGTGTGGGAGCCTGGAATGTCCCTTTAATAATATAAACCCACCCAGTATAACTAACTGTAACCTAACCTACACAGTGCACCTAATGTGTGTGGGAGCCTGGAGTGTCCCTTTAATTATATAAACCCACCCAGTATAACTAACTATAACCTAACCTACACAGTGCTAGTAACGTGTGTGGGAGCCTGGAGTGTCCCTTTAATAATATAAACCCACCCAGTATAACTAACTGTAACCTAACCTACACAGTGCATCTAACGTGTGTGGGAGCCTGGAGTGTCCCTTTAATAATATAAACCCACCCAGTATAACTAACTGTAACCTAACCTACACAGTGCATCTAACGTGTGTGGGAGCCTGGAGTGTCCCTTTAATAATATAAACCCACCCAGTATAACTAACTGTAACCTAACCTACACAGTGCATCTAACGTGTGTGGGAGCCTGGAGTGTCCCTTTAATAATATAAACCCACCCAGTATAACTAACTGTAACCTAACCTACACAGTGCATCTAACGTGTGTGGGAGCCTGGAGTGTCCCTTTAATAATATAAACCCACCCAGTATAACTAACTGTAACCTAACCTACACAGTGCACCTAATGTGTGTGGGAGCCTGGAGTGTCCCTTTAATAATATAAACCCACCCAGTATAACTGTAACCTAACCTACACAGTGCATCTAACGTGTGTGGGAGCCTGGAGTGTCCCTTTAATAATATAAACCCACTCAGTATAACTAACTGTAACCTAACCTACACAGTGCATCTAACGTGTGTGGGAGCCTGGAGTGTCCCTTTAATAATATAAACCCACCCAGTATAACTAACTGTAACCTAACCTACACAGTGCATCTAACGTGTGTGGGAGCCTGGAGTGTCCCTTTAATAATATAAACCCACCCAGTATAACTAACTGTAACCTAACCTACACAGTGCATCTAACGTGTGTGGGAGCCTGGAGTGTCCCTTTAATAATATAAACCCACCCAGTATAACTAACTGTAACCTAATCGCCAAATTCTTGAATTTGAAATATAGGTTTTAGTTAATGTTTAGTAAATAAACCTGTGTGATTTGGGGACATTTGCACGACTTGTCCATCTGGTATTTGGTGAAGACGAATAAATTAGGCCTAACTGAAGCTGACGATGGGTGGTCTGTGTTTCCCCTCTTAGTCATAGAATAAATAACTGGTGCTGCACACAGAGAGCAGTATTCGTATATTGCCAAGGCTCAGAAGGAGACGCATTACACCAACCCAGACTGAGATGAAAGTGATGCGTCTCGCAGTGAATAAACCATCATTTATTAGACAGACACAATATTACGTCAGATTTCCTAATGGACTTGCTGTATTTGACCATTGGTGGGAGACGGATTCTAACGACTTACTATAAACACAGCGTCTGTGATAAACTCCAATCACTGATGGCCGCGCTCCGAGATAGAATTGGGATTTTTTTTTGGTATAATATTATAAAATTATCTGTTATTGAAACATTGGAAAGTAGATTTTATAATTTAGAAAATGAGTTTTGTCATCTTAGAGGCCTTGCCAATGAAATATGGATTAAAATGCTGGAGGCACAATCTCTCTTTTTCGTGGATTTACCTAGAATTTGCTTTCTCTCTTGTCTCCTCCATTTGTGTAGAGAAGGCAAGGACTGGCAGAGGGTGAGGAGCGCTTTCCAGCAGAAGCTAATGAAACCCACGGAAGTTGGAAAACTAGACACAAAAATAAACGAGGTAACGGTCTGTGCCAGTCAGTTCTGCTCCTTCTGAGAGCTGCGATGCTCGGGAGCTATGTACGAAGAATGGGACAAATCTTGGCTTTTTATCTTTATACATTGTAGAGGGCATCACATCCAGTCAGGGGGAGAATTAGAAAAGTGTCTTTAACAGAAGTAAAGTATGAAAACATGGAGCAGGTCATCAAGAAAAACTGGGGAATCTGCAAGATGAATGTTGCCATGGTGATTGCTTCGATATAAGCATTTGCCCCATATTTCATGGCAGTACGTTAATAAATCTCCCTCAGTGTGGAAGTGAATTATCGGGTAACACAGGGATTTAGAGTGTTGCACTTTTGTATCTATTTTTATACCTCCTAGAATAAATACAATAATCAGATCCGTTTTATTCCCGATAGTGTTGCAGTAATACCAGTTTGCTCACAGAAACATAACCCAGCTCCCCTATCTCCCCACCCGTCCAGTCTAGCCCTCTCCTTCCCCCCCTATTTTCTGCTGGATAACTTGTAGGGTTCCTAGAGCGCCCACATTTATTTCTGTCGTGCCGTGGTTGTACAGGTCTGTGAAGCTTCTGGTGCACAGTATCACTTGGCGCATTGCATGCTGGGAGGGAATTATCAGAAGCCATCATAACGGACTGTAGGAAAATTGAGGCGCCCTATATACAATTCAGGGAATGACGGCTTCTAGACATACACGACTTTAATGTGATGGTTGGAACTCGGCCTGTGACCAGGGGCGTTTTAGCCGGGAGGCAAACAAGGCATTTGCCTTGGGCGGCATTTTTCAGGGGGGGTGCCTGAGTTTTGTCCTGCCTAGGGCAGCACAAAACCAGGATACACCACTGCCTGTGACCACTGCAACCCATAGTCGTTTTCCCAAATTAAGCCAGGCCTTTATATAATGGCGCCACATATTTTCCAAGGAAAAAGATTCAAAGATCTAAATGATCATTTTCTCTTCCATATATTTTTTTTCTCACTAAAACGTCTAGAAAAATCATCTATATAGGGATTCTATGACTTTGATTATTAGAGAAAACAGATAATTTGTTTTACTCGTTTTTTTTTTTCCTACTTTCTTAAGGTTTTAGTAGATTTTGTTCAACACATTGACCGCATCTGCAACAAAGACGGAAGAATTGATGACTTGTATTGTGAGCTAAACAAATGGTCACTTGAAAGTAAGATTTTTCTGTATTCACTTAAACATATAATTAGGAAACAAATAATTGCTGTGGGCTGTATTGTTAAAGCCGCAATTAAATCATTTATGCGACACCGTAAAAAAGCCAAAGTCATTACCTGCGCATTTCACAGGCTTCGCTATTAATACAGGTTTTTTTTGTTTTTTTTATTTAAATTTTTTTTTTGTTTTTTAACATTTTTCAGACATAATGTAAGAGTAGGAGAATTATTGAATTAGCCAGCAGCATGAAGTTTAACTGCATTGTAGGTGAACATTCGTATAGTGAACGTTGTTCTGTATTATTATGGGGCAATAAGTTTAAGCAATGAATAGTTATATTATGACAAGATAACAAAAGAGAGATAACCTTTGTGAACCTGAAAACTCAAGGTAAAATATTTGTTGGTAGATAATAACATGTACGATCTTGATAGAGCATAAATGTGATTTCGATAAGGTTAATCAGAGTTGTCTTGTAGATTCCTAACAGAAACATTCAGGATTTTTCACAAACATAATATTTAATTTTTTTGGCTAAAATAGATTTTTAAAAAAAGGAAAATAAACCTGACTTGACATTTAGTTTTTCTAATAAAGTTTTCAAATCACCTAAAATTTGAAATAATGTTTTATTATATTCTATAGGACCCACTTTATGGCCATAATAACATTGAGGGATCATCTGAAATTTGAATGTGTTACTGTGGTTTTACACAATTTCAATATCCAGAATCTTTATGCAATAGTTTTAAATTGTGTCAACATTCTAAATGTCAATGTATTAAACATATAAAATGCCAATATTTGTACACATTTCTAAAAGTGGAGCAATCAGCTGGAACATTCTGTTACTTTCTATGGCAATTGCTTCCTTTTTAGGACCTTGATTAAGAATATTTTTTTATTTATACAAAGTCCCCTGAGTTTTCTCTATGTTTATCTAATATTCCAGTATTAACGGCCCCCAAAATGTACAGAATTATTGCCAGGTCCCAAAACACTTGGGACTTGAGCCCAAAGGAAATATTGATGACCCTTTTGCTAACAGAGCGATGACCGTTCCATGCCTTTCTATATTCCGTCCCCTCTTCTCTATCCATACTGCTGATCTTTTGTTTTGTAGATGACGCAGCAGGCGAAAATAAAGTTAAAAATAAAAAACTATCCTAACTTGCCCCCTGGACCAACTATAGAGATCTAAAGAGACCCAAATCTGTGGCTTTAGCCCCACAAACCGCACCGCTTTGGTTAATATTCTGTGAGGCCACCTAACACGTTAAATCCATTTTAGAATGAGCAACGCTCTCATAAAGCCACTCTCTGTATTTTCAGGTATTTGCCTTGTTTTGTATGAGAAGAGATTTGGATTTTTGCAGCCTAATTTAGGAGAAGAAGCCTTGAATTTCATCACAGCCATCAAAACGGTAAAAAGGCCAATCTAGGCATCCACGAGTAGTGTGCTTACATATCAAATATAGACAGGAAAACATGTTTGGTTTTATATTCGATCATGTGCATCAAAGTAAAATAAAATAATGGTTGATCCAAAAGAAATCTTGATAGTTTAAACAAACTACTAAACTCTGTGAGCTTTGAAGCTGGTATTTAGTGAGGGAGTGTGCTGGATTCTGGATGTTTAGGGCTTGGCCTCATGTTTTGCAGATGATGAGCACTTTCGGCCTGATGATGGTAACTCCAGTCGAGTTCCACAGAAGTTTAAACACCAAAATCTGGAAAGATCACACCCATGCCTGGGACAATCTATTCAAAACAGGTACAAATTTTCGTAGCTCTAAACTGAGTCCTCTTTTCCTCAGTTCTACAGCAATGAGTGCCCACTGTTGATAGTCCATAGTTGGTGCGCTAGCTCCTGTGGAAACATTGTATTCTTCGTTGTTCGGCCAACCTGCGGCTAGCTCCAACTTTAGCACCAGAGGTTTCTTTTCCAGGTGATAACATGCGTTCGTTTCCACACTCACAGCTGAGTTAGCATTTCAAGATGCTTGTTAATTTTACCTCTTGATTTCCATGGGCTATGGTCTTCTCCCATGGTGACTTATCGCACAGAATAGGCAATTACAGTTAGACTACATTTCTGCACGTGCTTTCATTTCTTTTCTGTCTGACTTTAATGCAAAGGCTAAGCCCCTGTTGAAAGAAACATTATGAAAGCAGAATGATGCTAATTTAGTTCCTGGTTTAAGGTTGTAATGTGTTCCACCCTGCAGCAAAATGTCACATAGACCACAGACTGACAAAACTCTCCACAAAGGACACCGAAGATTTTCTCTGCAAAATTTACAAAGACAGCAAATTGTCCAAAAAGGAGATGTATGCCACCATTACTGAGATGTTGATTGGAGCAGTGGAAACCGTAAGAAATTCATCTCATTATTATTTATTTATTTTTTGTATGCTGCAAAGAAAGCCATTTTGGCTAAAAGTACTTAAAGTTACATTAAACATCATACATTAACACTCCCATCTTAACTCTTAAAAGGGTTACCACAGGCACCATAACCACTTCAGTGATTTTAGGTGGTCATGGTGAATGGAGTCTGTATGTGTAAGGAGCAGCTTCTGAGTAGTCCTACCACCATAACTACTACATCAAGCTATAGTGGTTATGATGCTTGGAGTAACATTTAAATATCTGTGTGCATTATTTCAGGAAGCGAGTTGAAAACTTGCCTTATTGGACTTTAGCCACAGTTTTGGGGATTGGCGGTTGTTTACCCCACATGTTCCTGAGATCTTCTGAATCTCCATACACCTAGGTTTCCACTGGTATTCTATTCCTGCCCTTACAGCGCCCTCCGGTTTAGACTATATTAATGTGAATTCTGATGAAGCAGTAAAACGTTTTGGAAGTCTGTGCGTTACATTTGAGCACTCCGGTAATAAAATTTGTTAACCCCAATCCTGCAGTGTCTCAGGTCAGATTGATTGATTGTCTCAGGTCACAAATCTGACGGGTCAACTACCACGTGACTAGTATCGGAACCAGAATAGGGAATAAAAATTGTATATATTTTAAAGTATATTTGTTGCTTTGTACATCTTGTTCTAACTTGGATTATCACAACGTGTAGATGCATTTTATTGGCATAGTAAAACATGCCTGGTTAATTTTATTCATATCAAAGTCCTTTAAAATGTGAGGCTTCTTTATAAACACCCATCGTAGTCTACTACAGACTTCAGCCTAATGCACAAATTAAGACTTTAGTCTAAATTTATGATCCATGATATCTCTGATTTGATATCACCGTAATATGACTTGACGCAGTTAAGTGAGGTCATATTCCCTCATCATGTGGACACTTACAATGGATTTTCATTCCTTGATCTCAAGTAATAATTAAATGCTTGTATGGCCAACTCTTTTCCTCTTTGATCAATTTAGGATAAGTAGACAAATTTACGATGTGAAGTAGCTATTACAACTGAAACTTTACATTGACCGCTATGAAAATGTCCCTTTTGGCATTAAAGGAATACCCTGTCCTCTACGGTGCTTTATGTGTGAACAATGTGTCTATTCGCCAACCCCCTTATTTTACAAAAAGTGCAGATTTTAATAGAAGTTAGCACTTTTATAAATTAACATTGTTGCATCCTGTCCGGTTACTTTCTAAGAGGCAGCAATTGCCCAGAGCTTCTTCTCATTGAGCTAAATTGGGAAATCTGTGATTGGACAGCCACAGAAAGTCTGGGCGGGGATAGAAGGGGAAGGCTTACAAAGACTTCTCATTGAGCTACATTAGGAATTCTATGATTGGACAGCCACAGAAAGTCTGGGCGGGGTTAGAAGGGGAGGGCTTGTAAAGGCTGCAGAGATCTACATCTAGATAGCTACAATATCTTACAAGCTATTTTAGATATACCCTATGTAAAAATGTAACAATTAATTGCAATAATATCTACTAGACAGTTATTATAACTTTATTTTTTATTTGTGTAGTGGAGTGTTCCTTTAAATGTCCTGTTTTACTGCTGGTCGTAAGCAAAAGATACATTTTTAAATCCTAACTCCTTATATTTTATTGATTGCAAACAATAGGCCAAAATTAGACAAATTATGCAAAAATGGCACATATTTCTTTTCTGCTCCGGTGTTTTGTCCAAAATGTAAGTATTTTTTCAATACATTTTCACTTAACAGGAGAGGAGTTTATATTTTATAGTCCTTTATACTAGATCGCCCCTTTTAAAAGTTACACATTATGATTTTGGAGAATCTGTAAATTCTTATATCCTATAAATGTGACTGAATGCCAATGTTTTTACTCCTCTCCATATCGGCCAGAACCATGCATATGTGACGTGGTGGAATTTTATAGAATAGTAACATAAAATGTTGTCTAAATTTTGCTTGCCAAATTCCTGCAATATGTATGAATAAAATGACTGTTAATTTAAAGGGACACTCCTCTGTGAAATATAAACTAAATAACAGCACTGTTTTAGTGGATATACCCACAATAAAAACATGCATGGATTTAATTGTTTTAATTGGGGGTAAATGCAAAAACAGCTTTCAGAAATAAACTACAGATCTCTTGTCTGCAGCTTTTGCAAGCCCTCCCCTTCTAACTCCTCCCCAGACTTTCTGTGGCTGTCCAATGGTTGTCTGAGAGCCAGGGCGGGGATGGGAGGGTGAGGGTGTCACAAGGTTCATTTATAAAACTGAAAAAAAAAAATATTTTAAATCTGCACTTTTTGTAAAATGAAAAAATAGGACACATTTTACAAATAAAGCTTTTTAGCAAGCTAACGTTCTTTAGGGATCTTGAGTGTTCCTTTAAAGATTTTAGCTCCATTTCTGTTCATTTTATTTGATGCATTCCATCCAGTATTGAATTGTGTGTAAAATATGATCATGATATCTTGAAGGTCCATTTAAAAACACCTACGTTGCAACCTCATGTAATAATGTCTTCTATCGAGCCTTAATTACGAAAGACAACATCCGTGAAGTGCCTGAATGAAGTGTCATTGTATCTGAAATAATTCTCTCTGTTTACTAAACCTGTTTTATGGAAATCTTAAAGATTTCAGCTAAATTTTTTACTAACCAAGTCATCATTTCTTTATATTTCAGACGGCCAACAGCTTAAGTTGGGCCATATTTAATATATCCAGAAACCCAGACATCCAAAAGAAACTATATGAAGAGATCGAGCGGGTCCTGCCTCCTGGCCAAGTGCCGAGTGCGGAAGATATTCGGAATATGCCTTATTTGAAGGCCTGTCTGAAGGAATCTATGAGGTAGGTTTTTCTCATATATCAGTTTTCCAGATCATTTTTGAGAGATTGGTTTAGTTATGCACCAAAATGTTTCTTCCTTCTGATGTGGTGCAAACTGTCTTAGAATCACGGGTTCGATTCCCAGTGGGACCAGCCTTTCATCCTCGTGAAGGCAATAGAATTTACAACATTAACTTGACTGATTAGTTGAAAGCTAGGCAGAACTCAATGTATCTGACTGTAAATATTGATATTATTATTAGTTTAATTACTCACAGATAAATAATGTAATAGGAATATGCACAGGATTGACATTAGCCAACATGGAAATCTTGTTCCGACTGGCTAACGATGCTAAAGATTAAACCTCCAGCAGCAAAGGGGCTAAACTTCTTCTGGACCTCGGTTCATTTTGAATGGAAGTGGTTTGTCCCCTTGCCTGGGTTTTTACCAGGATGTTTTGTGTGTTTCAGCAGCCGTTTCCTGGGTTTTAACTACGTTTGCTTGGTAGCTTCTCTGAAACTGGCTTTTTTATACTTATGCTTAGGATATTATTTTTGTACATATTGAAATAGCTTCCCATTTATATTTTATTTAATTATTATTATTATTATTATTATTATTTTTTATGTCTCTCTAAGTTGAGCTGTTAGAACAAGCCCAGACCTTTTTAAAGCAATGAAGCTACACATTGCCAATTCTATTTAAATGGTAATCAATGAGCTCATCCCAGAGGCTTGAGGACAGGGGTGGATAACTTATCCAGTTATTAATGATCTCTCACCAGTGTGGTTGGTCGGTGGTAAAGTAAAGTGTGTGCTGTTACACAGGGCAGAGTTGAATAGTATGAATGTTATAGATTGAATAGCAGTCAGTTGTCTGCCACTGCTGCCAGCTTCTGTGTCAGGCTCACAGTGGATACTGTGCCCATTTGCCCAGTCAGTGCTACCACTCATATCTGGTGTCACAATAGCTTGCATTTAAAAACAAAAAACTTTTTTCACTGTTATAGATTGAACAGGCCCAGACTGGCAATCGGGCAAATTCATGAAAAACGCCGGCAGGGGAGGTCACAGGACCTCCCTGGCCGGTCCATGCAGGGCCTGCGCTATCCGAGTGCCGGTCCCACTGTATTCCGCTGTATTCCATGACGGGCCGGTGGGGAGATCAAAGATCTCCCTCACCGGCACACAGGCAGTTACATATAGCCGCTGGCTAGGGAGGGAGACAGGAGAGGACCCGGAGGAGATCTTGCAGCTCCACCGGGTTCCTTTCATGAGATCCGGATCGTTGCCATGGCAATGCTCAGGGTCTCATGAAAGGGAACTCTAGTCCCACAGGCTGGAGTTCACTCACCACTACGACCACCAAGGATAGAAGCAAATACATATATATTGTCAATAACCTGCCTCCCCCCAACACACAATCCCTCCAAACACACACACAGCACCCTCACTCACTCACTCACACATACACACAAACACACACACAGCACCCTCACTCACTCACTCACACATACACACAAACACACACACAGCACCCTCACACACACACACACACACACACATACTGCACACACCGGATCCTCACACACACATACTGCACCCCTAAATACATACACCACAAACACAACATGACTGAAACCAACCTATTAACACAAAACCACACCACAATCAGCTCACTCTACACACGTAATCCCTTAAGCAGGCTCCAGACACTTGCACAATACTCTTTTCTGGCATTTTTGTTTCCTGGTATCCCATTTATGGAGACACCAGAGTCAAGTTCCAAGCAAACACAGTGCAAGCATGTTATTACATTTGCTTACATTTGCCTGGGCCAAATCATTTTCCCAGTCTGGGCCTGATAGTAAATGTACACACAACTCCTTTTGACTAAGAGAAAAGGGTTCTGCTGCAAAGGTCCAGAAATGAAATTTCAAACATGAAGGCCCAAGGGCAAGACTGGACATTGCTTGGCTAACAGATGGGCCGAACTACACATATACCTTTATTATAGGAAAAACAGGGATTTGCCTTTCTTTCCCACACCACTTTAGTGAGTGTTTTTATAATCTCAATACTATGACTGCTCCATGTAGAAAGTAATTCAGAGCAAAAATTAAACATGAATGTTCCATTGATTTCCTTGGAGAGTGCTGAACTTGACTTTACCCAGAATTTCCCCCACTGTATCATTCTACATCCATAATCTTCTTTCCATTTACATCCTCCATCTTTACTAGTATATAAATATTCCGTTTACAGGATCACCCCATCTGTGCCTTTCACAACTCGAACCCTCGATAAGGAAACCATTCTGGGAGAATATATGCTGCCCAAAGGCGTAAGTATATCATTCATTTCAGAAGACATTTAGAAAAAGAATGGATGGCATAGCCAGTCCTTTATTGAAGGAGACTCCAAGAACAGCAATACACCCAAGTCTATTACAGCTTAAAGTCATTTAAGTTACCTGCTGTTTATACAAAATGTATCATTGCCATCATGATATTTGCACAATATTTACATGTTGCATGACTTCTGTCTCCTGTGGTCAAACATTCCAGCTGATTTATTTTCAGTACTTCTGTCTCTATACTTTCACAAGGACCCAGATTTGGTGGGACAATCCTGTATGTGGGTACTAAAAACAAAAATGCACAAATGTTTAAAAAGCACAAGGAATCCCATCGTCGTGGCATGCACGTGCCCGTTTATGGCCAAGCAGGTCACCAATGACGCAAATTGCATCACTGGCACATGGCCTCCATGGCTTCACCCACTCACGTCTTGGCATTGCACTTGTTGGATTTGGCAAATCTGCTTCTTACGTACTAGTCCAAGTCCCGCAATGAGCTGATTTCCGAGATAAACATGATATTTTATGGGTTTGCATAAAATTAAACAATTTTTTTATTTAAGTCTAGATCTTTCAAAGCTCACAGGTTTTTCCTTCAGGAAATATCTATTTCATGATTAATCTCTTTATGTTTATATTTATGGCATCGATGAGGTCAGTGTAACCTCAGTGTTTTCTGTGCTGCAAAGTCTTTCTAGCATTAGTTTATTCCTTGGCACCAGATATCATAGCATCCGCCAACAGCAGAAAAATGTTACATAACAGATCACTCTCATATCATTGAAATCCTGACATAATCAACAGATATAATTGTGGGAGATAGCACAATGTGGCATAAGGCAGAGCATTAAACAAACGTCAGCCAGAACCCAAAGACAGAGCTGATCCAGTAGATGGCAGCACTGAGAATGGAGAGATTAAGGTGCGTATATCTCCCTTACTCAACTTCTTCAAGGTAGCACCATGGAACAGAACATGCCACCTTGGAGGTTCTTTAAGAGGTTAGTGTGTTAACATGCTTACGTGCATTTAAAGAAACACTGTAGTGTTAGGAATACAAACCTGTATTCCAAATGCATGTCATGGTCCCTATCTCGTTCAGTGCCACCCCCCCTCATTCGCCATAAAATTAAGAAAACAAAGTATTTACTTAACTTTTTCCAGTGCGAAAATCCCTTGGTGCTGCTCAGCTCTCCACCTACTGCAACGTCATTATGGAGGCAAGGCCCTGCTTGAAATGGTCCAATCCAAAGCTCCTCATGTCTCCAGGCTTCCCCATATGAAAGCACTGTATTCATTGCTTTTCTATGGGCTTCCACTTCAAGTCACAGAGTTTTACTCAGTCAATGCAGTGAAAAAACACCTCTAGTGACTGTCAGTATGACATACACTATAGGTTGCCCTAACCCTGCAACAAAAACAGGGCCACTGCACCTAGACCACTTCATTGAGATGACCTGGCCTGGTTGGTTGTAAAGGTCCATTAATCATTTATTTTTTATGCCCAACGTTACCATGTGAAACAATCGAGTCTCATAAATCAGCTTCAAAGTAGTCCAAGTCGCTCTTGCTTTAAATTCTATCTGGACTCGTGGCTAATACATTTAGAAAACCAGGTAACTCCCAAGAATACCTTATTTATAGTGTTGTAGCATCAACATGGCTCAAAAAGAGTGTCTGGGTTTACTACGGGGCACCAAAACATTATACTGACCTCTATAAATTGTGTTTGTTCTGTAGCACATTTGTTGAGTGAGATGCTACAGACATTGTTTTAATCATGTTAGTTGATCGGATGTATACATTTCTTTGTAGACTGTACTAACCATAAACAGCCATGTTTTGGGGTCCAATGAGGAGTGTTTCGATGAATGGACACAGTTTAAACCTGAACGATGGCTTCAAGAAAAAAATACCATCAACCCCTTTGCTTACATTCCATTTGGAATTGGAAAGAGAATGTGTATCGGGAGACGTTTAGCGGAACTGCAGTTACAGTTAACTCTGTGTTGGGTGAGTACTGTTTGTCCTTGGTCCAATGAAATGTAATTTGAGCTTACCGAGTTCCAGCTGAAACAGATATTTTCTTTATGGACAACCTCTGCAAACACAGCTCTGCTTTTGAAATTCTTTATTTTTGGTGTGCACAATATAACATACAATCTTATACTGTCACGACAGCAAGGGCAAGTACTGTGATATCAAACATGAGGTAACATATACATGGCATTAGTTAGCTGCACCATTTTTTTTTTAGGGTAGTTGATGTGCCTCGTTAAAGCATAGTCAATGACATGTCTAAGCTACTAGTGAAAGCTGTATAAACATTTAAAAAACATGTAATAGACTTGAGAGTCAAAGAGAGATAGGCATAGAGGTATCTGACTTAGTTTGGCATTAGAATCTTAGATTAGCCTATAGATTACCACTATTTAGGGATCACTGCACAAGGTTAGGTTAAATAGAGTGGAAACGACCATTACATGTGTAACCGAGCTCCCCGTACTCCAACCGAGTACCCTCCGTTGATGAATGCTTCCTAGCTTGCGCCGAGGACCACAACCACCGCAGACTCCACAACCGCCGTAGCTTAACTGGAGCCTTGCCGTCTTCCGTCCACCCTGGATCAGATTCTGTCCCCCAGGACCGTGTGGGAAAGACCTCTTCCTTCCACCCTGTATGAACCTCCAAGACTGTGTGGGGAAGACATCTCCTCCAAGGAGAGCATGTCTGGAACAAGCTCTTAAAAAAGCTAAGTGATTCAAGCTCAGGGGAGTATGCAGAGCATAGCAATCCCCAGTGTGATTATAACAGCTCCCTCCAATAACGAGACAAGGCTACATTTAGAGGGATCAAGAAGAACTGTCTAAACCTTTATTTTACTTGGGACTAGCCCATATGGTCATTACATTAACAATGCTGTGAAAACTAAATAAAATTACAAACAGCCAAATCATAGCAGGCAACATACAGTGACTTATTATAACACAATGGCATATTTTTAAAGGGGTGGGGGAGACAATATTTAACAGAAAATATCTCACGTGCCTGCAGAATTAGCAATATGCAAATCTACCCGAATATGCAAATGAACCAGTCTTGCTATTCAGGTATTGCATATTGCTGTTGCTACCAACAGAGGGCACTAGACAAGCTCCATAGCCAAATCCACCTAGTTGGTAGCAAACCTCAGCAGTACAGGAGAGCAGGCAATACATTTCACAGTACACACATACACTATAAACAATTACATTACAGACACCCTGCACCTATAATGGGTACAGGGTGACTAAAACATAAGAGAAATAAAGCAACCTACATCAATAGTCTGTCTGAAGGTAGAATAGGGGCTTTAAAGCCAAATACATCAAAGAGTCATAGTCACAGGGGAAGAGGCTGGCAAGCAGGCCTCTCCAGGACTAAGTGGCGAAGGTCACTTCGTCAGAACATGAAAAAGCAATATTAACGCTCATATTAGCTTATCCCCATCTGTGGTATGACTGGCCTCAGTTATAGAGAGTCCCGGTGAATAGGCTTGCTGTAGTGCCAGGACATGACTCCCCTCCTGCTCCCGGCCTGTCTGGGAGCTTGCATCCATAGTCCGCCGACTTGTAGTACACATGCTGAGATGATCAGGACGTATTGCGGGCGATCTTCGGCCTGTGCGGTTGATGTCGAGGGTTATGACCTCGTGGGACTCTTTCCCCAGGCAGGCAAACAGCCAGGTAGGTGCGCCGTTTCGTGGTCAGTGTGCACTGAGGGGGCCTGCTTGTCCACTGCTTGGTGTTGCTCTCCTGATCTCCAGCTAGTTAAGCCACATGCAGGGATGGTGTTGCCCTAAGACGTTCCTCCAGTTTTGCCCAATAGGGCGTGACAGTTAGCAATGTAATATGTGGGCCCTCGCACACGAGGAGCAAGAGTGTCCGCCATCTTAATGTTGCAGCTGCAATCGTAGCTTGAGCTATATCAGTCTTTCACAACCTGAGTGGGTGAGTGGAGCGGGTAGTGGGGACCAGGATATCCCCCACCGGTCTGGGGGGGGAGGGTAGGAGTTTGGCTGATCAGAGCCGTGAGCTTTGAAGCGAGGAAAGCGGCCGCAGTGTGGGTGAGCATCATGGAAGGTATTGGAGTGTTCGCCCAGGAACCCCTGACCCAGGTAGTGCACATTGGGTGTTGAAAAAGTAAGTTAAGGATAATGCCCTATTTACTGCCAAAGCTGCAGGAGCACATGTGCCACACGTCTGCAAGGCTTGAAGGTCAGGCTCCGTCCCCCCACATCTTTGCTTTTACCTTTTATTTTTAGTTTATGAAATGTGTAACCCGGTGTCACGAATTCTGTTATTTTTAAAATAAGAAGTAGCACAAAAAAGTCCAAGTGACTTTTCTCAGAATCCATCATTTGCTAATTGTTTATAGTCCATTGAGAACTGACCTGATGGCCATAATGACTCGGTCGATACAAACTCGCTACTTGCAAAGACGACTTGGTTTAAAAAAATATGTTCTGTAGTAGAGCAGCATATATCCTGATAGCAATATGCTTTTCACATGCGTCCAATAAGACCATATTTTAGTTAAAGTAATACTGACATTGAAAAATAAAAAGTACTTATTTTCAGGGTTTTTGGTTGCAGTATACTGTATATAAAGCCGTGTTTAGTAAATACGAGGTCAATGGCAAATTTACATTTTTCACTGTAATGAAACCCTACGTTGCTTCTAATTAGTAAACTCACAAAGAAGTCTTCATTGAATACTATTCTACCAATATACTTCCCTTACCTTTAATGCACTTTACCCCACTCCCTCTAGAATGTAAACTCACTGAGCAGGCCCTCAATCCCTCTGTTACTGTGTCACTATACCCCACTCCCTCTAACATGTAAACTCACTGAGCAGGCCCTCAATCCCTCTGTTACTGTGTCACTATACCCCACTCCCTCTAACATGTAAACTCACTGAGCAGGGCCCTCAATCCCTCTGTTACTGTGTCACTATACCCCACTCCCTCTAACATGTAAGCTCACTGAGCAGGCCCTCAATCCCTCTGTTACTGTCACTATACCCCACTCCCTCTAACATGTAAACTCACTGAGCAGGGCCCTCAATCCCTCTGTTACTGTGTCACTATACCCGACTCCCTCTAACATGTAAGCTCACTGAGCAGGGGCCCTCAATCCCTCTGTTACTGTGTCACTATACCCCACTCCCTCTAACATGTAAACTCACTGAGCAGGCTCTCAATCCCTCTGTTACTGTCCACTGCCACTTGCTCCCTCTAACATGTAAAACTCACTGAGCAGGGCCCTCAATCCCTCTGTTACTGTGTCACTATACCCCCACTCCTCTAACATGTAGAAGCTCACTGAGCAAGGACCTCAATCCCTCTGTTACTGTGTCATATACCCACTTCCTCTAACATGAAACTCACTGAGCAGGCCCTCAATCCCTCTGTTACTGTGTCACTATACCCCACTCCCTCCCAACATGTAAGCTCACTGGTAGGGAACCTCAATCCCTCTGTTGCTGTGTCACTATACCCCACTCCCTCTAACATGTAAAACTCACTGAGCAGGACCTCAATCCCTCATTACTGTGTCACTATACCCTCCCTCTAACATGTAAACTCACTGGGCAGGCCCTCAATCCCTCTGTTACTGTCACTATACCTCCCTCAACATGTGAAGCTCACTGAGCAGGCCCTCAACCTCTGCTGTGTCACTATACCCCCACTCCCTCTAACATGTAAACTCACTGAGCAGGCCCTCAATCCCTCTGTTACTGTGTCACTATACCCCACTCTCTCTAGCATGTAAACTCACTGAGCAGGAGCCCTCAATCCCTCTGTTACTGTGTCACTATACCCCACTCCCTCTAACATGTAAACTCACTGAGCAGGCCCTCAATCCTTCTGTTACTGTGTCACTATACCCCACTCCCTCTAGCATGTAAGCTCACTGAGCAAGGCCCTCAATCCTTCTGTTACTGTGTCACTACACCCCACTCCCTCTAGCATGTAAACGCACTGAGCAGGGCCCTCAATCCCTCTGTTAGTGTCACTACTACCCCTCCCTCTAACATGTAAACTCACAGAGCAGGCCCTCAATCCCTCTGTTACTGTGTCACTGCCCCCACTCCCTCTGGCATTTCCAAACTCTCACTGGTGGAGCCCTAAATCCCTCTGTTACTGTGCCACTATACCCCACTCCCTCTAACATGTAAACTCACTGAGCAGGCCCTCAATCCCTCTGTTACTGTGTCACTATACCCCACTCCCTCTAACATGTAAACTCACTGAGCAGGGCCCTCAATCACTCTGTTACTGTGTCACTATACCCACTCCCTCTAACATGTAAACTCACTGAGCAGGCCCTCAATCCCTCTGTTACTGTGTCACTATACCCCACTCCCTCTAACATGTAAACTCACTGAGCAGGGCCCTCAATCCCTCTGTTACTGTGTCACTATACCCCACTCCCTCTAACATGTAAACTCACTGAGCAGGCCCTCAATCCCTCTGTCACTGTGTCACTATACCCCACTCCCTCTAACATATAAACTCACTGAGCAGGGCCCTCAATCCCTCTGTTACTGTGTCACTATACCCCACTCCCTCTAACATGTAAACTCACTGAGCAGGGCCCTCAATCCCTCTGTTACTGTGTCACTATACCCAACTCCCTCTAACATGTAAGCTCACTGAGCAGGCCCTCAATCCCTCTGTTGTAAACTCATGGGCCCTCAATCCCTCTGTTACTGTGTCACTATACCCCACTCCCTCTAGAATGTAATCTCACTGAGCAGGACCCTCAATCCCTCTGTTACTGTGTCACTATACCCCACTCCCTCTAACATGTAAACTCACTGAGCAGGCCCTCAATCCCTCTGTTACTGTGTCACTATACCCCACTCCCTCTAACATGTAAACTCACTGAGCAGGCCCTCAATCCCTCTGTTACTGTGTCACTATACCCCACTCCCTCTAACATATAAACTCACTGAGCAGGTCCCTTAACCCCTCTGTTACTGTGTGTCAAACGTGCCTGGTTACAATTACATGTTTGTTAGTCCACCCATTGTAAAGCGCTGTGGAATTAGTTGACGCTATATCAAAATAATAATAATAATTACACTATAATGGCCCACTAAGCCACTTACATTCTCCACTCTTAAGGCGGCTCTGTCCCCCCTCCCCTCAACCCCAAAAAACTATCTTTATGAAATACTGCTGTTTACTGTGTTGGGATTTCATTGAAATCCCACCGCAGTCCAAAAGAACTATAAGCCACGCTAGGGATTGACTTAGTATATTCCCTACACCTGACAAAACTTGACAAAAGACAGAGCCACAATTATCAAGTTTTGTCATCACCCAGCTGTCACTAATGATGGCTATAGGGGGGAAAAGGGATTGTCTATGGAGGATCCTTCAGGATTCTCCATAGACCTCTGTGTTGTTCTCTCGTGTATGCCCTAGTACAACACTGACATGGGCTCTTGGCAGATGAAGCACAAGAAGTAGAAGAGGAATATCAGAGCCCAGGATTTTGAAAGACATTTCATAATAATTGACATGAACTATAAATTCTCAATAAAAAGCAAGCTTAGAAAATGGAAAAATTGTGGTTTTAATTTTAAGAGTTTAATGTCTCTTTTTAATGTATATAAATAGGTGTTTGGTTTTTTTTGTTTGTTTTTTTTTTTTAGCTTATCAGAAGATATGACATTGTTGCCACGGACAGTGACCCAGTAGACACAATACATTCCGGCACATTAAAGCCCAGCAGAGATTTGCCTGTCGCATTTCACCGACGAACAAGCAAGGTGAGCTCCCGTCTAAAACGTAAATGCCAGGATACAATTCCATACTGTCAAGACACCTTTATCCATTGCTTTCTGATTTATTTTTTTTCCAATGAAAAACAATTTCCAGATGTTGCAAAGCAGGTTTATCACGTGGTAAACATCATGACACTGGGTGCAGTAGAATGTGCAACCCTCAGTACCTCTAATGAATAAAAGCCATAATGTGTTCCGTAGTTGGCAGAGAACCGCTCCCACATGCAGCATGCAATGCGAGGGTCCTATTCAGAGCACATTGTTTGAATGGAGCTGGTTTGGTTATAAATGTGTTGTTTTTTGTTTTTTTTTTATCAGAGGTGACTAAATCCAATTATCTCCCAATGTTTCAGTTTCTTTCCTTCCATTACTATAAATGACTTGTGCCAGGGCCAAACTGGGTGTGATGTCAACTGCTAATCTTTAACCTAAATTTAAGAAGTGTATATCACACGAAAAAAAAACTTAACACAAGTTATAGGTGATTGTAAATGTTTATCCAATGGTGTAATCTCCAGAAAGGTAACAATTTCTCTTTAAAAGAATGCTATAGTCACCCATCAATAATCACCCATCTGATTGAAGTGGTCTGGGTGCAATGTCCCTGTACCACTTAGTCATGCAAATGTTAAAGGAAAACTATATACGGCCAGGAAACATAGTTGCTTTCCTGGCACTATAGCTCCCCCCTCCATCAAGGTCCCACCAATGGTACACCCTTTCTGGCACTTACCTGAGTCCAGCTCCAATGTATCTCTTTGCAGTTTCAGGCTCCGCCTCTGCCCCTCCCGCACTCGCATTCATATTTCCCCCATAGGTAAAGCTTGTATAATGTTTTGGGTGACGCTGGATGTCCTAATGCATCGTGTGAGAAAGTCCAGCGTCAGGCGAATGACCAGGAAGTCTCTCTAGAAGCTATCTAGTAGAGGGGGAGTTAACCTTCATATGTAATTATTGCAGTCTAGTAAAAACTGCAAGAACTACCTGTGCTGGGCTAAGTTAGATAGGACTATGCACTCAGACCACTTCAATGAGCTGAAGTAGTCTGGGTGCCTATAGTGTCCCTTTAAACCATGTTTTTGAGAAGCTGCAATGCTTACTTTGGAGGACAAAGACTGCTTCCAGTGGCCGTCTGTCAGACACTAGAGGCAGTGGCTGTCTGTCAGACACTAGAGGCAGTGGCCGTCTGTCAGACACTAGAGGCACTTCAGGGATTCTAATGGATTCTGAGGCCCTTAAACAATGCTGGATGTCGTCCCACTCTGCATCCATGAAATCTCCCCAGAAAGCATTGAGGCATAGGAGGAGGGCCTAATGCACTCGCAACACTCACCATGCGTGCGCATTAAATCCCCTTCGGAAAACGGAGGAGGAGACGCAGCACCGAGGGAGATCAGCGGTGGAATCGGGTGAGTAAATATATGCTGGGGGGGTCATGAGGGAAAGGGGGACCAGGGGACACTATAGTGTTGTGAATACAGATTTGTATTCCCAACACCATATAATCTCCTTAAGGAAGGTTTTTGGCATCTTGTTAAATCCCAGACTTGATATATAAATACACAATAGACAGACAGATGGATAGATACACTGCAGATGGACAGACTGATACACTGCAGATGGGTTGACAGACAGATGGATAGATACATGGTAGATGGATGGACAGTCAGATGGATAGATACACGGTAGATGGATGGACAGTCAGATGGATAGATACACTGTAGATGGATGGACAGACAGATGGATAGATACACTGCAGATGGATGGACAGTAAGATGGATAGATACACGGTAGATGGATGGACAGACATGGATAGATACACGGTAGATGGATGGACAGACAGACAGATGGATAGATACACAGTAGATGGATTAACAAACAGATGGATAGATACACGGTAGATGGATGGACAGACAGACAGATGGATAGATACACGGTAGATGGATTAACAAACAGATGGATAGATACACGGTAGATGGATGGACAGACAGACAGATGAATAGATACACGGTAGATGGATGGACAGACAGATGGATAGATACACGGTAGATGGATGGACAGACAGATGGATAGATACACTGTAGATGGATGGACAGACAGATGGATAGATACACAGTAGATGGATGGACAGTCAGATGGATAGATACACAGTAGATGGATGGACAGACGGATAGATACATGGTAGATGGATGGACAGACAGGTGGATAGATACACGGTAGATGGATGGACAGACAGATGGGTAGATACATGGTAGATGGATGGACAGACAGATGGATAGATACATGGTAGATGGATGGACAGATAGATGGATAGATACACTATAGATGGATGGACAGACAGATGGATAGATAATAGACAGCTCCATAATTACTAATAATTAAATTACAGCTCCATAATTTACTATCCTTACCTTTTTGTGTCATTTTACCCCACTCCCTCTAGCATGTAAGCTCATTGAGCAGGGCCCTCTACCCCTCTGTTCCTGTGTGTCCAACTTGTCTGGTTACAACTACATGTCTGTTCATCCACCCATTGTAAAGCGCTGCGGAATTTGACGGCGCTCTATAAATATCATAATAATAATAATAATAATTAGATGGATAGATACACGGTAGATGGATGGACAGACATGGATAGATACACTGCAGATGGATGGACAGTAAGATGGATAGATACACGGTAGATGGATGGACAGACATGGATAGATACACGGTAGATGGATGGACAGACAGACAGATGGATAGATACACAGTAGATGGATTAACAAACAGATGGATAGATACACGGTAGATGGATGGACAGACAGACAGATGGATAGATACACGGTAGATGGATTAACAAACAGATGGATAGATACACGGTAGATGGATGGACAGACAGACAGATGAATAGATACACGGTAGATGGATGGACAGACAGATGGATAGATACACGGTAGATGGATGGACAGATGGATAGATACACTGTAGATGGATGGACAGACAGATGGATAGATACACAGTAGATGGATGGACAGTCAGATGGATAGATACACAGTAGATGGATGGACAGACGGATAGATACATGGTAGATGGATGGACAGACAGGTGGATAGATACACGGTAGATGGATGGACAGTCAGATGGATAGATACACGGTAGATGGATGGACAGACAGATGGATAGATACATGGTAGATGGATGGACAGACAGATGGGTAGATACATGGTAGATGGATGGACAGACAGATGGATAGATACATGGTAGATGGATGGACAGATAGATGGATAGATACACTATGGATGGATGGACAGACAGATGGATAGATAATAGACAGCTCCATAATTACTAATAATTAAATTACAGCTCCATAATTTACTATCCTTACCTTTTTGTGTCATTTTACCCCACTCCCTCTAGCATGTAAGCTCATTGAGCAGGGCCCTCTACCCCTCTGTTCCTGTGTGTCCAACTTGTCTGGTTACAACTACATGTCTGTTCATCCACCCATTGTAAAGCGCTGCGGAATTTGACGGCGCTCTATAAATATCATAATAATAATAATAATAATTAACTGGTAAGTGAATAAACCATTTACTTTACGTCACTCTTGCGTGGGCTGTTACTTGTCATATTCTGCCATTTCTATATTTGATGATTTGACAGCTTTAAACACATTGCCCTCGCTGGTTTCATAGAGTGGGATCACCGAGAATCTGTTTTATTCTTTTCTACAAAGGAACATTATGACTAAGATGTGTGGGTCATAAAATTCTCAGGTGCATACGAGTTCATTTCTACTTCCTGGAAAGAAATTTGCATCCAAAGCCCTCAATTAGCTCAGAATAGTTTTGCTGCACAAAGAGTTTCGTTAGAATCACCATGTTGCAGTTATTTTCTGTTCTTCCCCTGGGACACAATTAGCAGGCGATTTTGCTGTAAAATATTGCAATCTTATACAAGTGTTTTTCATTTAGTTGAATAAATGGGGGCCAAGAGATTGAAAAAACACTTGATTAGATTAGATTTAAAAAGCTGCACCTTTATGGTAATGGTAATGAAAGTTTAACAGAGAGCTACGGTAGATCTCCTGACATATTTGTTATGCATTATAAGGCACCATAACCACTTCATTAGAGGTCTGTGGCATGGGCTAAGCTTTAGGGGTTGAACCTGTAGTCTTTATCTCTGCCCCTCCGCGTATACTTTTCTCATAATCTTGTAACAGGAAGCTTTGGGGTTGACACTCTCAGCCAATCAATAGCTCCACGTTCACAAAACGTCTTGAGGAAAATCCATTTCTCAAACTGTTTGTGAATGGAGGGGGGCTACTGATTCGCTGATAGTGGGGAAAGCAAAATGGTCACTCCAGATGTTGTGAACTAAAGTTTTCCTAATGCCCTGTTGCTGGCAAACCATCATGGGAGTTTTAGTTTTTAACATCTGGAGTGCCAAAGGTTGCCTACCCATGGTTTAGAGTGTTCCTGTTTCACAAATTGAAGTAAAACATATTTAAAGGGGGCAGAGCTGACCTGCACTGCATTCAAGACTTTGGGATTAAACCATTAATACCAAGCCAGCTCCAGAGACCTCCTGGCACCATAACAACTTCATACTGGAGAGCAGTGCCGGGCAGAACCCATTCTAACACACAGCAGTGCAGGTTCCTTTAGGGACTAAATTGTGATGACGGCTGTAATTATCATTGGTCAATTAAAAGACTAAAGGTTGAGTTTCTGTATAACATGCTTAAAACGAGTTCAATGTGAAAGCAATTGAATCATTGTTAATTCTGACACTTTCTGTTTCTATTTTTACAGTGAGTGTCTCAGGACAGCCTTCACATTCACGGCTAAACTCCATGGCACCAACCTTTACTGATGACAGATGACAATCCTTGAAGACAGAGTTAAGGAGAGTAAAATGTGTTTACATACAAATGCTGACGTAGCTGAACGAAAAGAATGTTCAACAACTAGAATGTCTCATTTCTGTGAAATTTGGTGGAAAGCGTGTTTAGAAAAAGGCACGCAATGTATTTATTTTCCATAAAGTAGGTCAAGGTATGTTGGTTCAGATACTGGATTCTGCTGAAATAACAGAAGGCGTGTACTCTAGAAAATATATATACCTTGAACGTTGGACCTACTATACAAAATATTATCAAAACATTAGTGTTATTGCCTACAGACATGTTACAGTGTCTGCTAACATTCTAATTTGTGTGATGATAAAAATCTAAATGAACTGCACTCTGATCAACACCGTGAGATTTGTTCTGTAAACACCATATTGTATGGAGTTGAAAGAATGTTGCAACATTGACACTAAAATAGTCAAGCAGAGTTGAGTTGGAGATTTTTTCAAACTGGCCAAGTTTTGCCTAAATTCTGAAATGTAGTTTTCAGTTCTCTAAAGTTTGGAGTTTAGTGTATAATCTTTATTTAAACACATTTTTATCCCCAAAAATCTCAGTTCCACTTCAGTAGTTAGCTGTTGAAATATACTGTAGAAAAGACTTAACATTTCAAGTGTCATTATGCTGTACCCATCTATTTGTGCAGTATCTGACATCCCCTTACGTGTGCGAGATACCTTCATATTACAAGGAAGATAAAGAATTCAGAAACTTGGAAATATTTGTTTCTGCGCTTCATTTGCAAACAAAACGACTCAAATAATTTATGGATAATTTTGCAATCATATAGGACATGATCATTAAAGTATTAACTTCACAGCACTTAGAACCTTTTTTTAAAGCGGTCCATAATAGTTATGTTTTATGTGAGAGAGAGGGAAACTTATGCGTGATCTCTCTCCCCCGTAAATATGTCCATGCAGTGGATTGCAGCATTTCAAGTACACCCTGCATGGCGTCTAAGTTGGGTCACGACTGGCGGCTGATAGTAGACTCCTACAGTTTCAGCAGGTTTAAACTTCAGGTGCCCTTGTCTTTAATGTTATTCCTGATGGCCACAGATATCAGCTGTGAAGCCACTGTAACAATAAGCCGCTACTTTCAAACAGCACTGGGGATCGTCACCATCAATGTGGGGGGTCTATAGTCCTCTCATCAGGGCTGGATTCTCACTCGCAAAGGCTCGTCGGCAAGTAAGAATTTAGAGTCCTGCTGTAGATATATCAATATATTGTACACGAATATATACTGTATAATGTATATAAGATAACCATGGATTTGTAAATGTTTTGTAATATATCTGTATATTGTTAATCTATAAATAAACCACAATATAAACTTTACAGGGTATTTATGTTGTTCATTATTTTATTCCATATATCTGGTTTGGTCATTGTGAGGGGGGGACCTGGAGATGAGTCACTGAGGCCATTTATGTCACTAGTAACGGGATACATGCAACCACTTTTTTTTTTATTTTTTTTAAAGGTCAATTTCTATAAGATAAAGGCAGCTTTGCAACTCATTGACACAAACTCTTTGTGAGGAAAATAAAATTTAACTGATAAATGGAATATCTCCAAACAAATACTAGAAATGCACTGCGCCCAGGGGCCCGAAGTGTCCAGAGAAGTCCTGTCACAGGGGGCCCAGGATGTGGCAGACTGACTACCTTAGGCCGCCCTCTGTGTGGAGCTTATTCTGTACAGCAAATAGGCACCTGTTTATCTGGATGGCAGGTTTACTCTGCTGATTACATGCTAGAGACGGCGGCGATGGAGCGCTGATTTTGCAGTTCCCACTCATGCGCCCTCTGTGATGCCAGGAGCCGAAATGTAACGTCATTCCGACCGCAGCATACTAAACAGTAAGCAGTAGGAGTGAAGAACTGCAAGATTACAGCAGAGCCCCACACTCAAGCCCAGGGAGAGGTAGGGAGGGTGGATGGGCCTAAAAAAAATGTCTGTCAGTGAGTGTGTGTGTCTGTCTGTCATGTGTGTGTATCTGTCCGTGAGTGAGTGTGCTTCATATCAGTGAGATTGTGTGTGTGTCTGTCTGTCGTGTGTGTGACTGTGAGTGAGTGTGCTTCATATCAATGAGATTGTGTGTCTGTCCGTGAGTGAGTGAGCTTCATATCAGTGAGATTGTGTGTGTGTCTGTCTGTCGTGTGTGTGACTGTGAGTGAGTGTGCTTCATATCAATGAGATTGTGTGTCTGTCCGTGAGTGAGTGAGCTTCATATCAGTGAGATTGTGTGTGTGTC
>OW240917.1:260889979-260901481 GCA_933207985.1 Pelobates cultripes
CCAATAATACCACAGACATAGCGCGTGCCACACACAGTATACCCAGACACCCCAATAATACCACAGACACAGCGCGTGCCACACACAGTATACCCAGACACCCCAATAATACCACAGACACAGCGCGTGCCGCACACAATATACCCAGACACCCCAATAATACCACAGACACAGCGCGTGCCGCACACAATATACCCAGACACCCCAATAATACCACAGACACAGCGCGTGCCGCACACAATATACCCAGACACCCCAATAATACCATACCCAGACACCCCAATAATACCACAGACACAGCGCGTGCCACCCACAATATACCCAGACACCCCAATAATACCACAGACATAGCGCGTGCCACTCACACTATACCCAGACACCCCAATAATACCACAGACACAGCGCGTGCCACTCACACTATACCCAGACACCCCAATAATACCACAGACACAGCGCGTGCCACACCCACAATACACCCAGACACCCCAATAATACCACAGACACAGCAGCGGCGCCGCGCACTATACCGAACACCCCAATAATACCACAGACACAGCGCGTGCCAGACACAGTATACCCAGACACCCCAATAATACCAGACACAGCGCGTGCCACTCACACTATACCCAGACACCCCAATAATACCACAGACACAGCGCGTGCCGCACCCACAATATACCCAGACACCCCAATAATACCACAGACACAGCGCGTGCCACCCACAATATACCCAGACACCCCAATAATACCACAGACACAGCGCGCGCCGCACACAATATACCCAGACACCCCAATAATACCACAGACACAGCGCGTGCCACCCACAATATACCCAGACACCCCAATAATACCACAGACACAGCGCGCGCCACCCATAATATACCCAGACACCCCAATAATACCACAGACACAGCGCGTGCCACCCAGAATATACCCAGACACCCCAATAATACCACAGACACAGCGCGTGCCACCCACAATATACCCAGACACCCCAATAATACCACAGACACAGCGCGTGCCGCACACAATATACCCAGACACCCCAATAATACCACAGACACAGCGCGTGCCACCCACACTATACCCAGACACCCCAATAATACCACAGACACGCGTGCCACCCATAATATACCCAGACACCCCAATAATACCACAGACACAGCGCGTGCCACCCACAATATACCCAGACACCCCAATAATACCACAGACACAGCGCGTGCCACCCACAATATACCCAGACACTAATAATGCCACAGACGCAATGGCGTGCGCGCACAATATACCAGACACCCCAATAATACCACAGCAGACTTTACCGTAGCGTGCCACCCACACTATACCCAGACACCCCAATAATACCACAGACGCAGCGCGCACACTATCTTAGACACCCAATAATACCACAGACACAGGCAGCGTGCCGCCATAATATACCCAGACACCCCAATAATACCACAGACTTTTGGTAGCGTGCCGCCCACAATATACCCAGACACCCAATAATACCACAGACTGGCTGGTGCCGCACACAATATACCCAGACACCCCAATAATACCACAGACACAGCGCGTGCCGCACACAATATACCCAGACACCCCAATAATACCACAGACACAGCGCGCGCCGCACACAATATACCCAGACACCCCAATAATACCACAGACACAGCGCGTGCCGCACACAATATACCCAGACACCCCAATAATACCACAGACACAGCGCGTGCCGCACACAATATACCCAGACACCCCAATAATACCACAGACACAGCGCGTGCCGCACACAATATACCCAGACACCCCAATAATACCACAGACACAGCGCGTGCCGCACACAATATACCCAGACACCCCAATAATACCACAGACACAGCGCGCGCCGCACACAATATACCCAGACACCCCAATAATACCACAGACACAGCGCGCGCCGCACACAATATACCCAGACACCCCAATAATACCACAGACACAGCGCGCGCCGCACACAATATACCCAGACACCCCAATAATACCACAGACACAGCGCGTGCCGCACACAATATACCCAGACACCCCAATAATACCACAGACACAGCGCGTGCTACCCACACTATACCAATATAATGTAACCACAGACACAGCGCGCGCCACCCACACTAACACAGCGCGTGCCACACACACTATGCCAATATAATATAATGTAATGTAATCATAGCCAACACAGACACAGCGTGTGCCACAATAACAATAATCACACTATTAATGTGATAATATAACGCCGCCATTACTGAGACATCCACACACAGAGACTGATATACACCCACAATATACCCAGACACCCCAATAATACCACAGACACAGCGAGTGCCACACACAGACACTGAGACACCCAGACACCCAATAATAATACTAATATAATATAATGTGATAATACCGTGACTGTCACCGCCATTACTGAGACACAGTATACTGTAATAATAATAATAATAATAATAAAACTAATAATAAAACTAATAATAATAATAAAGGATATTTGCAATTTTAAAGCCTAAAGTAGTAGTTCCGAGGCATAGAGCCTGTCCCTGTAGGATAGACAGTGTAACCGCTGCTTGTTCTGAGACCTAAGACCATGCCTAGTGGCTGTCTCTCTTAAGGGACTCCCCGAACGAGGAGGTCCTGTGTGAAGATGAACGCTCCTCAAAGAGATGCATTGACTTAATACATCTCTGGGCAGGTGCGGATTGGTGCAGTATGGCTGCATGTGCACATTAGCCTCCCAGGATTGGCTAAAATCATCAACATTGATTAACTCTGGCTGGGCAGTCTCACTGAGACCAGTGCTCTAGGGGAAAGGTACATAAACCATTTTATTTCTTTAACCTTGGTTATTATGGACCAATTATGCAATTCGAGAGAGAATACATTAAAGGGACACTATAGTCACCTGAACAACTACAGCTTAATGCAGGCAATCTAATGGCAATCTAATGTAGAGAAAATACAGTGTTTACATTGATTGATAGGAATACCTCCAGTGGCCGTCACTCACACGGCCACCAGAGGGACTTCCTATCATGCAGGGCCCTAAAAAGGTCTTGAACACGTGTGCAGGAGAGAGAAGGCACCGTGTGCACGCCTTCTATCTCCTGCCTGTCAGCCGAGGAGAGGGGGCGGGCAAAGACAAATTCCGATCGCCAGACATCCATGCAAATTGTCATTGGTGGCATTTCATCCATTGAAATAGATTAATAATGGTGACATATGTTAATGGAAGATGCCTTGCAGCTTTCATTTAATTGCTGAATTGATATTTTATTTAGTTCTTTCAATATGGGTGTGTAGCGGAGAGCTGATTTCCCACAACTTAACTCCACCAAGTACTTTAAAAAGATGCAGGAACAAGTAATAAATCCAATAGAATCTTCAGCACATTCAGCAATAGAATCCAATAATATCCCATCACTTTCCCCAATCACTGGGCGACACACAGTATCAGGAGTAAGACTAACTTTTAATGGCCACATTCCTGCTTTTATGAGATTCTCCCATGCAAGGGAGGGATTTACCACAATTGGGATTTTACCCAATAACAGCGACGTTACCTCCCACACATCTACTCCCCTTAGATAAGCCTTTAATCCAATTATATACAGCACATTTTTCCCCACTTTTCAAATGTACCCCAAATAGGTGGAATGTGCCCTTAAATATGGTACCCCCTGGTAGCCCTGATCTGGGTGAGAAACTTATCCAAAAATCACCCAGATCAGACCAGGGGTTCGGGAGTTATGGGGAGGTAAAGTTTTGACCAACTGCCTGGGCAAAGTAGCCGAAAATAGTTCCATGCGGTCCGTCTCCATTCGTGCCCCAAAAGTCCCGATTTGCTATGGCATCCATAATGCATTCGGTAACCGGATGAATCCCCTAGTTCGTGGGATTCATCCTACCGAACGCCGGGCCGTTCGTGGGTTTCCATCCTTGCCTTCTGAAGCCCTGGAGGTCTTAGCGGCATTCCGTTTTCAGTTCCAGACACTCGACGGCCAAACACAGCTGTTTGTGGATTTAAGATGGCGGCCGCCACGTGTTCGGCTGCCGAAATGGTGGCGGGTTCGTGCGTACAAGGGAATGAAATGCAAGCAGGGAGGTAAATAGATCCATTATACACATCAGGGTGGTCCAGTTCATTCTGTACTTTGTTCGTATGGGGAATTTTGGTGGTTCACATGTCAGCTGTTATTCCCATACCGAACAAAGTATGTCCATAACTAGTCACTTAGAGGTTTGGGTACTCCAGGCACAGGAAAATCTCAGCAGGGCCAACAAAAAATAAAAGGGATAGGACAGCCAAAAAGGGGTTCCGCTACAGGGTGTATTGCTCTATTGGACAGACCTGATCTATAAGTATTATATGTGTAACAAACCAATTCTGGGTAGAAATCAAATGCAATTGTTTATTGCCCCCATGCAACCTTCGTTAGTGGGGTCGGTATAACAAATTGTGAAACAAATGGGTAAATAAGGAGTCACTTTGATAAATCTCTCCCATTGTGATGGTAAATAATTGCTTGTTTTCTATAGCTTACCCGTGCTGCCTTGTCTATTTTCAGGCTGCTGAAGATGTCAATGTCACCCTAGAAGACCAGCAGAAAATTAACATATTTGCAAGGAATACGAGCAGAGTTACAGAACTAAAGGATGAGATTGAAGTTAAAAAGGTAACAATCTACCACAATCAGATTTACAAACTGTATGGCTATTTCCAAATGAAATCTTCCAATTAAAGCGACACTGTCATGCCGAATCCTGTTGTTTTTTTTCGTTTGTTTTTTTAAACCCCCCTCCGGCCTCCACTATGTGGGGATATTTATGGGATAATAATAGTAAACAGTGAGAATTGCCCACTAATTCAATTCTCAGATCCCAAAGATCGTTATCGTGTTAAGTGAAAAGTATTTTATATAAATAAAATCACAATTTGTTATAAAAATAGATTTATTTTATAATAACAAATTAATTAATAATATGTAACATGCGTGACAAATCCAGTATAAAATGATATGCAATGGAATGGGTATGCACGTTTCAATGGCTAAACAGCATTTTCTGCCAAGACTTACACGATTTATGAGGTATCCTTACAGACATAGAAAGCGAAGCTTTTCACAGCGAAGGGCCATAAAACCCTGGCTAACAGTTAGATCAACTGAATAACCCTTTCAATGCTGGCTAGATCTCCTAGGTAATTAAGATCTATTCTTATGTAATTTTAAATAAAATAACACTTAAACCAGTTCATTAGTCATTTCCTGGAACCATCCAATAAGAGAATCTACCATGTTTTTTACAAAAGCAGAATTTTAATTCGCCTAAAAAGATATCTTATTTTAGAGCAAATCCATACACCTGGATAAATATCACGATATGCTAACACGTGATAATATCACATTAATATATAATTATTCTTAATTCCACCTGCAGAATGGAATGTTTATAACTATATATTCTTTAGTTAACTAAGATTTCTAAATATGAAATCTGACCGTGATTTATCCAGTCATATATCATGCTATTAGTAAATTTTAATTAATTAATTAAATGAAACCAGTATAATTACCAGTTGAGTAGATAGTCCCAGAGACTTGATTGGTTGTATGTAGGTGCATGAGTTATGGTGAAAGGTGGTGTTGGTTAGAAAGTGTCAAAGAGTTTGTGAGTTGAGTTTGTGAGTTGAGTGTTAGTCTCAGATGTTGTCCTGGGTTTCTCTGCATGTCCGAGTTGGAGTCCCCAAACTTCCAATTCCTCCTCTTCTTTTTTTCTTCTCCTCTCTTTGTCTTAACTTTTAAAGGGAAAATTCACTAGTTGCTAGACCAATAGGAACACTGGGGGTGTGGTTATCTTCCAGATAGCCATTTAGTATTTGGTTTATAGAGGGCAGTCTTGTCCCACTAAACATACCTATCCAGGAAAGCGTTAACTTTTCTTGGTGGCTATTTTGACGTCATTTTGCTTTATCTTTATAGTTGCCATAACTTAGGTTTTCTTTCACTTCAAAGGGTTTTCTCTTATTTTTGTCCAGACTTAGTGTCCGCAATTCCTGCTATAATTTCTGATATGACAGTTCGTAAACTAAGTTTCACCTGTAACTTACAATGGGGTCTTGTACATATAGAAAGTAACATTTTATTATTTAATCTCCTCTGTCACAAATGTCTGTGTCTGTCCAACCCCCGTTCTCCTTATCACTTAGTTTGTATATGCTATGCATTCCTTTAGCTCTGGGAAAGTGGTTAGTTTTACAGATAGAAATCTTGTGTCTTTTGTTAGCTTGAAAATAACAAAATGGAGTCTGCTCTGTCCAAAAGTGACTCAGCATATACACTTTTAATTTCTATCATAGCACAAGATGTCTGCCGATATAAATACCCTGACAACTACATCTAACGAACACCCTAGTCACCCCCAAATGCCCCTAAGCCCCCCACATTACCTATTTTGTTTTCCTTATTTTCTGCCCCGATATTGATTCAGGGCGCAGCCATCTTTGTGTGGGTAGAGGAAGTCCCTGTGGGACACGTCATCAGCCCACATTAGATAGCCTGTGAGATTCCCGCACATGCCCAGTGAAACAACTGGACATGCGAACGGGAATTTCGTCTATTCATTCATCAGACAGACGAAGAAATGAATAGAAATATCAGCTGAACAAACAAACACTATGTATCAGTGTTCGTTTGTTCGTGCAGTTTATTACAAGGATGGAGCTACCGGCACTCAGCTCCCTCCTTGTAATATGTAAAGATAGAAGCGGCAGGGAGCAGTGCTCTCCACCACTTCATAAGCCCCACAGGTCCCCCCTCACTCTATGGGGGTCAATATGACCCCCATTATAGCACAAGGGAGATTAAAATCTCCCCAATGCCCCTACTCGCTATACTGTGAGTAGGGGCATGTCCACTAAACAGTGAGCAGCCTGTGGCTGCTCACTGTAAAAAAACTATTGGCCTCTGTAACGGACCGTTTTGCACACAAGTGGTAAAAACTGTTTAGGCGATCGTCCCCTTTTCAGAGATGCAGGCACAGCTACTGCAGAACACCAAACTCCCGAACAGGATACCAAGTAGCACTCCAAATTCCCGAACTGGAACCTCACGAATAGCTGCTAGCAGCTGAACAGGAAAAGCATCCAAGCGGCTTACACTCCTGGCATTCACTGGAACAGCATACAGTAAATCCCCCCAAGAACGAGACAAAGCTCTGTGTTGAGGGTCAAGCAGTGAACAGCCAGAGCTGTGGGTTTATTGTGCTTATGTACACATTCTTACACATTAGTACCACCCACAGGGTTTTGGAACACAACCAATAAACACATACAATACACTCAGACACTCCCACACATATTCCTCCCCTCTGCCTGTGATTCAATTACCTTACACAATGGGTAATTTTAATTAGCACAAGCAGAGAAATACAATTTTTCCACATTATTCATAACTTGAAAAGTATGCATCACATTCACATAAAACTTACATTTTCAGAATCAGCATACTCCAAATACAAACATACGTCAAAATCATACAAATTGGTCAAGTGGTTCAAAAGATAGATCGTAGTCCTTTGTGACCACAGGAAGCATGGCTTTTCTGCCCAAAACCAGTTCCACAGAGTCTTCTATCCTGGAGATAATTAGAAGTAATCCAGTTATCTCCAAGGACAGAGGCAAAACTCCATTGAACACATGGCAGCAAAAAGTCAGTAAAATACAATAAAATACACAAGGTTACATTTATGACATAAAATACAGACATGCCACATATGCCCAGATAGCTTAGGTCTGAGCGCACATTATTACTGAATGGCGCTCAGAGCACACACATACAGTTCAATTGCTATGGAGCCAAAGTCTTTCCCATAGTCTTTCATTATACGAATGGGCTCCATGGCATAGCTATCTGGGGTATCACTGCTCAAACAGGGCAAGCACCAAATGACCTGGCTTTCTTGTCTTTGCAGGGGAAAATCAAGCCTTTTAACATGGGGCCATAATCCAACGGCAACAGGCGAGCAACCAGGCTTCTCCAATGCAATGTGGCGAGATTGCTATCGTCACAGCCCCACCCCTAAACGACGGGTGGGGGCCCTAAAGTAAAATAAGGGGGGAGACCTAATGTCCCCACCCCTGCGCGGCGGGTGGGGGCCATAATGATGATGACTGCCCCGGGCCCCCACACCTGGGCGGCGGGTGGGGGCCATAATGAGAATTATGGGGGGGGACCTACTGCCCCCACCCCTGGGCGGCGGCCATAGTGATAATGAGGGGGGGGGCCTACTGCCCCCTCCCCCCCCCCGGTCCCCACCCCTGGGCAGCAGGTGGGGGCCATGAATATAATGAAGGGGGTGGGGACCTACTGTCCACCCCCCCCTCCGGCCCACACCCCTGGGCGGCGGGTGGGGGCCATAAAGATAATGAGGGGGGGGGACACACCTACTGTCCTCCCCCCTGCCCCCACCCCTGGTCGGTGGGTGGGGGCCAAATGATAATGAGGGGGGTGGGAACCTACTGTCCCCCCTCCCGCCCGGCTGGCGGTGGGGGCCCTAAGTCAAGGTGACTAGGGGTCCCCAAGCCCCTAGTCACCCACCCCCCCACCCAAATAAAAAGTGCCTACCTACCCCCCTCACCCTAAAAAATAGTGAGGGGGGAATAAAATAACTAACCTGTAAAATAAAATTAAACTTACCATTCAGCCCCAAAAAAGGCCAAATAAAAAACAAACATAACCGTCGAATTGAAAATAAAATAAAAATCCCGAGCGCAAAAAAAAATCCATCTTCACCCATGGAGGGCTCCGTGCAGACTGAGCTCCGCAGGGCGGGGAAGGCTTATAAAGCCTTGCCCCGCTCTGCAATTAGGCCAAGAACACTCTGATTGGTGGGTTTAAGCCAATCAGGGTGCTCTGTCATTTTACACAGCGTGGGAAAGTTCTTTTGAATTTTCCCACTCTGTGTAAAATGACAAAGAGCACTCTGATTGGCTTAAACCCACCAATCAGAGTGTTCTTAGCCTAATTTTTGCGCTCGGGATTTTTATTTTATTTTCAATTCGACGGTTATGATGGTTTTTTATTTGGCCTTTTTTGCGGCTGAAAAATTAAGATTTGAGAAAAAAAGAAGTCGTTGAATGGTAAGTTTAATTTTATTTTACAGGTTAGTTATTTTATTCCCCACTATTTTAGGGCAAGTAGGGGACTTTTATTTGGTAGGGGTGGGTGATCAGGGGCTTGGGACCCTAGGTCACCTGGTGCAGGGAAATTGACCAGCCCCCAGGTGGGGCACGTGCAGGTTCCCCCCTCATTATCTTATGGCCGCCCAGGGGTGGGGGGCCGGAGGGGTGGACAGTAGGCCTCCTCATTATCTCATGGTCCCCACTGGCCCAGGTGGGTGTCGTGAGGGGGTGGACAGTAAGTCCCTCCCTTCATTATCTTCACATGGCCCCCACCCTGCCCAGGGTGGGAAGTCGGGTGGTAGACAGTGTGGTCCCCACCCCTATTTTTATGGCCCCACCAATGCACTCAGGGTGGGAATGTGTGGATTGTGCAGGTCCCCCTTCATTTACCCATGGCCCCCACCGCACATAGGGGCAAAATCGACATCATTATGACCCCTACCCACCGCGCAGGGGTGGGGGCCGAGGGGGGCATTAGGTCTTCCCCCTTATTTTAGTTTATGGCCCCCACCTGTCGTTTAGGGGTGTTTACCAGACATGCCCCTACTCGCGGTATAGCGAGTAGGGGCATATTATTTACTAATACTAAGTAATTTTTACTTAGTATTAGTAAATGTGGCTGAAAGACCAATTTAGGTCTTTCAGCCTTTTAGTAGATAACTCCCTGATACCGTGGAAATTAGGGAGTTATCTACTAAGCGGCTGCAAGATGCAGCCACAGCAAGAATAGGATCGGAGTTTCATTCATTTGAATGAAATTCCGATCCGAATAAAGTGCCGAATTGCGTTCTAAAACAAACGAACATACTGTTCTCATTCAGTTAGAACGCAACTCGGCAGTTTCGTGTAAAGGGACGGGAACACAGAGGAAAGGTAAGGATCCTGGGAAAATGAAGCACACTTTGCTCCTCCGCTGGTCAGAGCTGGTCAAGCGGAGGAATCCTCCATAAGGCAGAGAGTCCCTACTTTGTCTTATGATTTTAAAGAAAACTAAAGAAGACAGGAAGAAAAGAACAGATCCTGAGAGAGGGGAGAAGAGGAAAAGATTGAGGAAAGGTAAGTTTGGCATGACAGTGCCGCTTTAACGATTGCTATTAGCAAGTTGTAAATCCAATTATATTATTGGCAACTATCCAGCAAAACTGACACCGGTTAAATTGTCTCTAAGAAATGTATGCTGGCCCGATTGCTAACCCGTACATAGCTTGAATATCCAATGTTAAATAAAATCTAATCTTCTACATGAACGCCTCCGCAATGAGTTATAAACCACAGCCGAATCAACCAGTGACATGTGCAGTACTTTGACTGCCTGTGTCTAAGTAGATCATGTGATTTATTTCAATGGTACAATATGGAGTGGATCCCAGTGGGACTGCTCTGATATCTGACATGCAATTTAGTGATACCAGGGTGACGTCATATTCTGTCTCCTAGCATCACAGCAGGGCATGTGAGGGAGCAGAGCAAGAAGATTACAGATCCTTCATGTGCCCGTCTCCACTCTTGGCTGGCTGGCTGCCGGCCTGGGTGTTTGTCGGTCTGTTCAGCCAAGGTAGCCGTCTGAGAATGGAAACCCGTAGAAACGCAAATGGACTTTAATTTGTAGTCTTTGAATTGTTGAGAATTTTTTCCTATTTGTTGTTAGGCCTAAAATCTGAAATTAATTTGTCAATAATTTTATTTCCATTTGAATAAATGACCTTCAAAATGTGTAATGTACGGCTAATATGCACCTTCGTACACAACACCATTTCAAAATAAAGATTTACATTTTCATTAAAAAAGGGAAAGTAAATCGTAGAAAAAAAAAATGGATGAAGAGATACAGAGAAGAATAGGGATGGGTGAAAGTAAATGGTAAGTTTCTAAAGAAGTGAAATAAATGTAGACTTGCTAGGTGTAAGGCAGGTTGTATGCAGGGCTTGGATTTATCCAACTGTCATCCAAACATCAGGTAGTAAAGTTCCAGGTTGTTTGTAGTAGTAGAAGCATTAGCTTGAGCTGTGATTGGACAGTGCCCAGCTGATGCTCTCAGCCTATCCCCGCGGCCCATCACAAATATAGCTAATTTATAATGCAACTCCTTATTAACAATGTCTCCAGTAGGGGTAGAGCCACACTCACCTCAGGGATTCTCATTCAGGTTTATTAGATAGTTTGACTGTGAACACTGGGATGGCCTCATGGAACTCCGAACACCATAACTACTTCAATGAGATGAAGAATTATGGTGCCTGGAGTGTCCCTTCAAAGCCACATTCAGAAAGGAAGCGTTTAGTTAAAAGTAGATACAT
>OW240917.1:260903473-260956127 GCA_933207985.1 Pelobates cultripes
AGAGATTATTTTTTTCTTTCTGTTTTGCAGTAAACTTTGCAATCTCGTTCGTTATCATGTCACTGTTTATTGAATTATTGTCAAAACTTTTTAGCATTTTCATATAGATCCGAAATGTGCATGACTAAATCTCTCTTTAAATTGCTTATTCGTTGGCTACATATCTACTGATTAAACTCTTCCTTTCCCTCTGCGTTGGGCAATATACGTCTCTACTGAAGCACTGATCACTCCTTGTGAATTGGGCAGAAATCCTGTAAAAGACATCCCACTCTGTTATGTAACCCACATGGTCTCAATATAGTATCTGCTACAAACTAAGGTGCTTTTGTGCAGTCTGACATAGCAGCCTGCAATGCCCTGTGCATTAAAGTTTCCTTTTTTTTTTTTTCTCCATTCACGCATTTCCCACAAGATGACTGTTTTTTGAATCTACATCCATTGCTGTCACAATATTTGACTAGTGTTTTTTTTTTTTTTGTCACACATACTGTATGTAGTTCTCAGCTGATAGTTCAGAAAACTGTCTGAAATATAACCAAGGATCTTGTGTAATCTCTACAAGACAATAGTTTAGGCACGCAAATTCGTTCTTGCCGTAAGAGCTTTTTGTCAAGTTAACCATCCACACAATAACTTATTCTAAAGCGCTGTATACCAGGTAAACCAGGCTCGTTTCATTATAACAAAACTTGATTAACATACTGGAACAGCAGGTAAGAAGTACCCTGTACAAACCGTTACGTGAACAATATACCTAAACAGCAGTCTCTTCTGATAGCATTCCTTTAAAGGACATTTACTGCTTTTTATCATTTATTGAGCAGTAGGAGCATCCACAGTTTCTTACCTCTGCTGCTTTAACCCTGAAGTATCTCAAAGTGCCCTATTAACAAAAAGCTAGTCTAACGGGACTGTCATTAACAGCCTAATCCACAAATTAATCTATATATTGTGCTGGGAAAATCACAATCAAGAATAACGTTTAATGCGCAGTGTTTTAAGCAGAAACTCAGAACATACATACTCCTACCACCATGACCACTTCATGGTTGCATTAACCCTTTCATAGAAGTCAGAACCCTCCAGCTCAGACAACACAGAAAAGTAAAAAACCGTTTGACTCTTAAAGGAAACTCTCCAAGCACCATAACTATTAAAACAGTGCGCTGACGCCTTCCAAGGGGAAATAGTCAAACCATTTGAGAACTGTTCGATATCTTGATACCTGGGGTTCACTGGGCGCCTGACCCATCTCCTCTATTCTCAGGCGCTCCTGCTCTGAGAGGCTTGACTGCGCAGAGAGGTCTCATTGACTGAGCGCTCATCTGATGCTTTCAGCCGATGAACCAGCCCTGCTCGGCATTGATTTGCTCAGTGGAAACTCCTTGCAGGCGGCTTCTGCGGAGGCGTCAACTGTCAGACTCAAGTAAGTTGTCAAACCGTTCTCAAAAGCTTTGACTTCCTGGGGGTTGTTTGGGCACTCCTTTCACCATAACTACTACAGTGAGCTGTGCAAGCTGTGCTTGGACTGTTCTTTAACAGTGGGAAAGCTAAAGCTAGGGGTCTCCTGGCACCATAACCAGTGTGTTGTAGTGGTTATAGTGCTTCAAATGCTCATTGGAACCTCTTAAGTGAATGCAAATTTCTGGTGGTGTGCACTCCCTTTTATTAGGGGTTCTTACTCTGAGAGGAGCATTATAGAGCTATAAACAAGTGACTGACATCACATGCTCCGCTGTCTACTAATCCTCACATTCAGTGTAGAGGAGACCTCCTATTCACAATGGTGTATTTTTTTTTTTTTTTAGAAGCAGCTTCAAAATTTGGAAGACGCGTGTGAGGACCTGATGATGTTAGATGACGGGCTTCTCATTCCTTACCAGATTGGGGATGTTTTCATTAGTCATTCGCAGGAAGAGACACAAGAGATGTTGGAGGCCGCTAAGGTTTGGAATCTTTTTAGATACGATGACTAGAGCGCTGAATTTCAGAATAATGAAAAGGGAGAAAAATAAGTAGAATCTTTCCTGCAGGAAAAAACCATATGCCACCATTTCTTATTCTATATATTCTGATTATCTTTGCAGGGTGGTGGGTCTCCTGGCTCCCATATGATATAGATGTTTAACCCCTTAAGGACACATGACATGTGTGACATGTCATGATTCCCTTTTATTCCAGAAGTTTGGTCCTTAAGAGGTTAATCCGAGTTACTTTTCTGGCATCTAATGAAACTAACTCTTAGAAATTAAAGTTTTGCTATGATACTGCACCTTTAGAGGACTAAAAATCACTATAGATTTCTTTTCTTTTTTTTCTCTCTTTGCTGACATTTATTGCTGTAGGAAGTTGGTATTTTACAGCAGACTGGGGGCGGACTAAGTTTATCCTCGTCTGTTCACTTATTGCCCCCTGATAATGGTTCAATTCTAGTTATTCTCTAATTGGCTCATGACCCTATGAATCCTGTTAGATTATATTTTCGTATTAAAATAGGTTAGTTGGTGTGATATTTTCTTCCCAGCTTTTGCGAACATGCAGAGCCCCTTATAGCTGCAGAGGGTGACGTGCAAGAGTGACTTAAACAGACATTTTAACTTACCCTAACTGATATTTGGTGTGAATGCCATGTTAATAAAACAAAAAGAAGAATGACTTCCATGAAGCGACCATCTCTCTCTGTATAATCACACGATGGAGTAAAATATATATTTAAAAGGATGAGTTTTGTTGCACAAACGTCACAAGTATGTGTTCTTAAAAATAAATATCACGTGTTTTGGTTTTTATTTTTCTAATTCACCTTTGTTTATGTAATGTTTGGTTATATATCTTATATAGTGCCAGCTAATTCCGTAGCGCAGTGCAATGGGTACATATCACCTAGGGCATTCACACACACCTATTGGGCTGGGGTGTGATATTGGTAAATAAAAACCTACCCACAAGTAATACATAGCCATCATATACTCATCCAGACTGTTTTTTTTTTTTTTTTGTGGAAGTGCCTTAAACACAAATGGTAAACTTGTTATGCTCATTAACATGTCGTTCATCGTGGCCTATTTGTATATTAGGTCTGTTTATTTTTTTACAAATACTACTTGTAGCGGACGCCAGTCTCTCACAGACTGTTTCTGCTGGTAGTCCAGGTGTGGCTAAGGAACAAGTAGTAAATCCCATAGAGTAGCAGGCACGATCAGTAAGACAATCCAATAATATCCCATCACCTATTCCAATGAATCGACGACACACAGTATCAGGAGCAGAACTTGAACTTTTAATCAAACACTCTGCTTTTATGCACATTCTTACACACAAAGGACTGCCCACAGTGTTTTGAAGAACAACAAATCAATACGTTACAACACAGCTAAACACTCCCATTCATGACATCCGAAATCCTCCCCTTTGCCTGTGATACCATTATCTCAACACAAAAGACTAACTTAATTATCACAGGCAGAAAATATACAGTTTTTACAAAATATTAATAACTCCCAAAATATACATGCCATTCACATAAAACACAACTTTTCAGAATCAGCACACTTGAAATATACACATACTCAAAAATTATACAAATCCCTCCAGTAGTTCAAAAGTTAGTCGGGAGTCCTTTTCTGACCGACATTTTCCTGCCCAAAACAGTTCCATAGATTTGGGCTGTGCGGTCGGTCTATTTCACACAATAAAAATGTGTAAGTCTCATTCGAATGCACGAATGGGGCTGTTTGTGCAAATAGTACAGCATAACCTGGTGTTCGAATTGTCGAATGCACTTCGACTTTAGCCGAAGTGTTGAAGTGGATGAGAAGGTAAACTTCAGCGGTGTTCGTGCCAACGAGTAGCCGATTTCAGTTCCATGACATCGACGGCAAAACACCGCTGACCACGTGTGAATGAACTAAAATGGCCGCCGCCATGTGTTCGGCTGTCGAATGGCGGCCACTTCGATTACTTCGGCTGCATCCGAAGTGCCATAACAAAGCTGCAGGTCTTTTCCCAAAGTACTTAAAGGGCCAGAAACAGTGCAGTACAATACAATATGCCCAAATACTGTCTTTAAAGGGAAATACCCCCAGGGCCATAGTCACATGGCAGGAGGCGGGCAAGCAACCCCCTCCAAAAGCTCAAGTACCTTGCCTGCGTACCCACCCACTCACTGTATATGTTGCCTGCATCATAGGCGTGTGCACCGGGTGTGCCTGGGCACACCCTAATCCCCGCGGCATGCCTATGGGTTGAGACCGGCAGGTGAGATCTCAGGATCTCCCCTGTCGGCTCATGCAGAGCTGGCGCTATCTGAGCGCCGGCTTTGCTCTCAGCCTCCCTCCCCACTGCAGCATGGATGTAGGCAGGAGAGGATTCGGGGAGCTCAACCGGCAGCTCCGCCGAGTTCCTCTCGCGGCAACGCTCAGATCTCGCGAGAGTGAACTCTATCCCCACAAGGGCTAGAGTTCACTCTCCACTGGACCACCAGGGAAAGCGGCAGGAACAAGGATCCCCCTCCCTACATAAGTTAATATCCCCCCTCCCTTCTTAAGTAATGTACCTCCACCCAGCACACACACACAGACATACAGCACCCTCACACACAACACCCTCACGCAGCACACACACACACACACTGCTGCTATATATAGTTTGTGTGTACGTGTGTATATATACACACACGCGGCATGTGTTTGTGCTTTAGGGTGCACACCCTAATGCAGTAGGCTGCACACGCCTATGACCTGCTTACCCACCCACTCACTGTATACATTGCCTGCTTACCCACACACCCACTATACATTTATGATTAACTTTGCTTAAAGTGGAAGTTGGGAATGTTGTTGGTTGAGATGTACCTTTTAGAACCTGTGCATAGTTCGCCTGGGAAGGTTTTATTTTTCATTCCATGCTTTAGGCATTTCTCTCATGTTTTAATATCTTTCTTGCAATCTTCAGAGAGCATTAGAAGAAGAAATGGAAGCGCTGCAATCACGTGTGACGTCCATCCATCAACTGCTTGGCGATTTGAAAGTCCAACTTTACGCCAAGTTCGGAAACAATATAAATCTAGAGGCGGACGAAAGCTAAATAATCAAACCTTCTTTTCTCTCCTCCTGTATCCCCATTTCCTTTTATTTTTTGCCCAAATAAAACAGACTGAACTCACTTTTGTTTACGTTTTTCATTCAGTCTTTATCTCGGCATGGATATCCACCTACTCTTGAAAAGATCACTATAGGGTCAGGAACCCAAACATGTATTCCTGACCCTATAGTGTTAACACCACCATCTAGCCCCCCTGGACCCCTCATGCCTCCATTATCACTTATCATACACAAAAATGATTATTATTATTATTAGATCAATTTATGAAGTAAATATGAAAAACTAGACTAGAATGATAAAATATAGTAGGTTAATAGAAGGTTGATTGTTTAAAGGGGTCGTTATCACCTTACTATGAGTATTGATTTAATGGATCTAAGTACGAAATAGGATTATACCTGTAAGATTATGCTTATTTTTAACAAGGGGATATGAAGAATTACACAAGGAACTAGAAAAATACTTTTTTTTTTTTCTCCTCTCTCTGCTCGACCAATATATGTTTCAAAATATAAGGGAGATCAACAACTAATATACGAACACTCCCAACACTGTATAAATATATTATATGAAAAAAAAGAAAAGGGGAGAGAAATAATAGGGGGTAGGGGAGGGAAACCAACACTCCAGCTTCTACTGCCATAGCATTTATGGCATTCAATATCCGCACAAAAGCGTACAAGCTGTGGAGTCAGGCTTGCATATACAGGATATGCAGGGCTGTCAGTTGTAAATATGTTTATGTAATGTTTAGTGTAGTGGTTTGTTTAATTTTTTTTCCTTTTGGCGGATGTGCGGTATACAATGGGGAACAGAGGCATGGATCTGAGGATCTATGATTAAAATACTTACTCTTAATGTATGAGGATTAAACTCACCTCATAAAAGATCAATGCTATATTGATATTTGAATAAACAAAATAATTGATATTTGTTGTCTCCAAGAGACAAATTTAAAATTAAAAGATAAGATTAATATAAAATTGCAAAAATATCCATTACTTTTTTCTGTCTCGTTAAACACACACACAAAAAGGGCAGGGGAGGAATGGGGGTGGGGGTTCAGTTCTATTCTACAGTACACTTAACTATAACATTAAGTATGTAGAAGAGGACAAAGAAGGGAGATATATAATCCTAGTGGGCGAATTTAATAATAAAACTATGACCTTGGTCAACATATGCGCTCCAATTAAAGCTCCTGCCCAATTCATCTCAAGAATATTGGATAAAATAGACGTGCTCCTTGTTTTATTTTTTTCTAGTTATGGGTGATTTTAATTGTGTTGAATCCCCAACTAGATAAGAGTAATAAAAAAGGTAAGATTTATAACAAAAATATTCCTCCGTCACGTAAATTACAATCGACATTGGATAAACATACCCTTTTGGATATATGGTGAGTTTATCATACACTAGATAGAGACTACTTATTTTTCCAATTCACATTGTACATATTCACGAATTGATATGATAACTGGTAATTTTGGAGCGGTTCAAAAAAACAAAAACATAATACAAGAAATGGTCAGCTCATAACTCTGTAATACTTGAAATGAAATATAATTTTCAAAAATTTACATCAGGCTGGCGCTTATAATCTCTTAAAACATGTAAAGATATAGAAAAGGAATACATTAGACAGATGACAGAATATTATTTTTAGAAAATCAATCTGTAATCCTTTCTTACCCTCTAATATGGTGTGCTCACAAATCAGTAATATGGGGACACCTTATAAAATTAGGGGCACAATCTAAAAATAATTCAGAAGAAAAACTAACAGACCTTCATATTAAATTATATCAACAAATTAATTTAAACAAAACCCAACTGTTCTCCAATCTAATGACATATGAGATCTGAAAAACAAGGATAAATGAACTTTTAATTGAAAAAATAAATAAAACAATTCAGGCCTTGAAAATATCCTGGTATTACAAAGGAAATAAAGCGGGTAAAATACTATCAAACTCTAAGAAATTTTTTTTTTTTTTTTTTTCAAGATTAAACAGGAAGTTATAGTCTACCTAAATCCAGAAGATTCAATAGATATCCAAATATTCAATAAATATTATCAACAATTGTACAATTTACCAATATCATCTACAAAGAGTAACATAAGAGATTATTTTGACAGGAAAAAATATCGAAAGCCCTCTAAGGAAACATTAAAAGAACTAAATAGTCCATTTTCAGAAGAAGTGATTAAAATAATAAAATCTCAAAAAATGTAAAAATCTCCAGGTCCATCCTGATGGTTTTGATGCTTTTTTTTTCTACAAATTATATGCTCCACAGCTTGTTAGGACTTTTAATGAAAGGAAATATACCTGAATAGATTCTGCTTGGAAATATAGTGCCAATCCTCAAATCTGGTAAAAATCCAGAGGACCTATATCAATTTAAATTGAGATATTAAAATATATGCGTCCATTATAGCTGAAAGATTAAAACCTGTATTACCAACTCTAATAGACAATAACCAAGTTGGTTTTGTCTCGGAGATATTTAGTAAATCATATGTGATCACTTATGAATATATACCAACAAATTCAAAAATCAAAATCCCCCCCCCCCTCACTGACCCTGTCATTAGACACCGAAAAGGCGTTTGACATGGTCAGTTGGGAATATATGGCACTGACACTGAAGGCTTTTGGATTCGAGGGTAATATCTACAAAAATATCATGACCCTCTTTTTCAGACCATCAGGTAGAGTTATAGGATCTGGAATAAAATCGACATGGTTTTCACTAACAAACGGCACTCGTCAAGGGTGGCCGCTGTTCCCACTTCTCTATGTTCTTTCGCCGGAGAACATATTGTGTTCTCTAATGTCTCTTGCGAGACATTATATTAGAGACATTAACATCACAGGATTTGCTAATATAAAATCACGAAAAATAAAACTATATGCCGACGACATATTACTCAGAATACAAGACCCCTGTATCTCGACAGATACTATTAGGAGCTGCATAAAAGAATATAGTACTCTATCAAACTATAAACTAAATGTTTCAAAAACTACTGCTATTCCTTTAAATGTGTCAGAATTACGGATAAATAAAATTAAGGATAAATATGATTTTAAATGGGAAATCACAAGTTTTGTTTATTTGGGAATCAACATATCAGTACATCCTGCTGAATGGCTAGCTATACATTTACTCCCTCAATAAGAGACCAATAGACTACTTAAAGCATGGAAACCTCCTGAAGTTTCATGGTGGGGTAGAATAAACTCCATTAAAGCATATATACTGCCTAAGTTCACCTACATATTTCGAATGATTCCTCAATTAATACCGCTCCCTTGGATCAAAATGATTCAATCTGCCTTTACAAAATACATTTGGTTAGATAAAAGACCAAGACTGGGCCTACAAAAAAATAAAGGAGGATTTGGGATCCCAATTATCCAGGAATATGCAAAGGCAGCTCTCTTGGCACATGCAATAGCAACACAAAATAGAGCAATAAATGACTGGTACATCCTAGAACAAATTGAGACAAAGACCCGGGACATGTTACTATTTTGGTCCTCTAAAATACAACAATCCCATATGCTCCTAAATGATAATGACTCCCCTTTAGATCATATCTTGCTAAATTGGAAAGGATTCCAAGATAAAAATGGTTTGAAAAATAAAATGTTACCGTTTCTTCCCCTCAGCATATTAAATGGCTTAATGGAGGATATCAATATAGACTCTTGGCATGTAAAAGGAATCAGATGTATTCAAGATTTAATGACAGGAGTTAATATTAGGACTTTTCAAGAACTTCAAAATGAATACTGTTACGGTACCTTCAGCATGAAATGTACAAACCGCCGTTTAGTGAATGCTCCCCGTTCGCAATAATGTAGGTTGTATGCGTATCCAATACAATCATGCGAACCTCCAGTAAGGGAACACTCCAAACTCCCGAACGGTATCCATACAGTCACTTCCCTCCACGAGCTTCAAGCTCACGAACCGTCAATATCAGCCGAACGCCGGTATCTCCCAAGCGGCTAATAATAACATATAGCAGTCTCTAGTCGCCGGTAATAAAATCCCCCCCAATAACGAGACCAAGCTCTGCATTGAGGGTAAAACACAAACTGAGTTTACTGTGGGCTACCCACCCGTATTTATGCAGGTCTCCCACTTGGTGGACACTCCCCTAGGGGACCAAATGGGAGACTGGAATAGCAGATGGACATATGGCATTTCAGGACATACAGTGTGGCGAAACCGGCCTCGCCACGTGTCCTTGGAGGGGGCTGCGCCTGCCTCTTGCCTTTGGACTATGGACCAGACTTTATGTGAATGTGTTAACCCAGATAGCTATGCCATGGAGCCCATTCGTGTAGTTAAAGACTTCGGCTCCATGGCAATTGAACTGTGTGAATAGGATCTGAGCGCTATTCGGTAGTTTTGTGCGCTCAGATCCCAGCTATCTGGGATATGTGAAATGTCTGTGTGTTATGTGTAAAAGGTGACTTTATGTATTTTAAAGTGTTTTATGTCTTTTTGCAACCATGTGCTCAATGGAGTCTGCCTCTATCCCTGGATAATTGGATTACTTTCCCAATTGTCTCCAGAATAGAGGGCTCTGTAAAACCTGTTTGAGCCAGATAGCCATGTGCCAGCCAGGGCCCAAAAGATACTTTTACTAACTTTTGAACCCCTGGTCGGATTCATGCCATTTTTTTAATATGTTGTTCCCCTGAATGGATTGATTGTGAATATGTAATTTTATGTGAATGTGATGTATGGTTTTAAAGTTATGAAAGTTGGGTAGAAAGTATGTTTTAACTGTATGTGTAATTGAGTTTCCTCTCAGGATAAGGGGAGGGAATATGTGGGATGTAACTGATATGTGATTGGTTGTTTTATACCTCCCTGTGGGCGGTCCTGTATGTGAAAGGCTGTAATAAAAACCAGGCTGGGTGTGCCAGCACAAGAGTTCCTGCTTAACCCTCAAAGTGAAGTGTGTTTGACTGCTAGGAGAGTAAACCTATTCGTATGGTTCCTATTCAACTGTCTACAGCATTCATATGCTTGAGAGGATTCATATGCTTCTCCGGTTCGGTGGTTGTGGTGTCTGCTGCAGTGCTTGGAGTCCTCAGTAAGCGCTAGGAGCATTCTTTAACGGAGGTACCCAGTCGGGGTGCCAGGTGATCCTTTACATACAGTCACACAATATTCCCAGCATACATCACAGTTTCCTCCCCTCTGCCCGGGAGATAATTGAGAAGTAATTCAATTATCTCCCAGAGCAGAGGCAAATCGCCATTTTAAATGCAAATCATAAAACACATAAAAATACATAACTTTATAACTGCCAAACATTTCTCATTCGTGTAACACATCCCTAGATAGCCTGGATCTGAGTGCATATTATTGGCGAATAGCGCTCAGATCCCATACGCATAGTTCAATCGCCATGGAGTCAAAGTCTATTACAGTTCTTCGGTATGCGATTGACTCCATGGGAAGGCTATCTGGGGTAAGTCCATTCGTGCCTTTAAATCTCCCGAACGGCCGGTGTTCGCACACTTCTGTCGATTGGAGAAGGGAGGTCGACGGCATCAGTGGTGTTCGGTTGAAAAAGTGTCCGTTTTCAGTTCCATGAATTTAGTACCGAACACCGCTGGTCTTTCGCATGGTTTAAAATGGCCGCCGCCTCGTGGTCGACATACGAACGACGACCACCCTGTATTCGGTTTTAATTGAGAAGTGTCTGTGGTTAACCGCAACGTTCTAATTGGGATCAATAGGTTAACCAGCAGCACACTTCTCTTCTGGGTGGCCGTCCATTCGACAGTTTTGTTCGGTAAAAGTCAATTCACTTAAATCCAGGCATATGAATGGGTGAGTTCGTGAAACAAGCAAACAGACGAATCCAGCAATCTTAGTCCATACGGATGGGTCTGTCACAAATACGATATTCCAAATGTGGACCTATTTAAGTACCTAAGAGCTAAAGGTTATATAAAATCTAATTTAATTCTGACAACAGAAAATAAGGCCTCTGAGATATTTAATAAGATCTTAAAACAAGATAATTATAGTCACTTGACCGCCAAATGTCAAGAACTGATTAGACAACCTAAAAATGAAATATTTCCATTAGCTATTAAAAAATGGGAAAAGGAATTAAAATCGATATAAATAAGTGGAATGAGTCTTTAGAGAATCTCTGTAAATCAGTACATTGCTTGAATCTCAATGAGGTCCAAAATAAATTAACTGGTGGTATAGAGCCCCAGCAACCCTTAGTAAAATATATCCCAATGCTTTACCAAATTGCTGGAGATGCGGTGTGCCAAATGGGGATTTTGTCTATATTTGGTGGACATGCCCAAAATTAACAACATTATGGAATGATATATCCCAACGGATGAAAGAATGGTTCAGTTAAACCCAGAATAAGCTCTTTTACATCTAATCTTTCCTAAGCAAAAAAACATGGAATGGAAAATAATTTCTCATATATGGACAGCAACCAAATTATTATTAGCCAGAAATTGGCTATTTATTAAAATCCCAACATGGCCAGAGATAAAAACGCAGATCCATACACAATGTGCTATGGAAAGGGGTATCTTAAGTCAGTCTAAATGGAATAGATCGAAATTTTAATTCTGGAATGACTGGCTAGCTATTTTGGGGGAGGATCAATCTAGATAGAAAATGAACCCAAGAAATAACACACATAGTTAAAGCATAAGGAAAAGGGGAAGGAATCGGAGAAAGAAGAGAAAGGGAAAAAAATGAAAGGTAAAAATATCAGGTATAGGTAAAGAAGAAACACAAAGGAAAATAAAAGGTGGGGAAGAGGCTCGTACATACAAAATGGCTCCTGTACTCATGTCTTTGCCTCCTAGGTTTTTTTCATGATTCATTAGTCGGCAGGACCGCCAAGAAAACAATAATTAATGTTTGTTTGTTTGTTTTGTTGTTGGTTGTCGGTAGTTAATGTTTATCAGGTATAAAATTATTAATATGCTCTTAAGTGATTGGGGGTTGAATAAGAATAAAGAAAGCGAATATAAAATGAATAAAAATAAGGAAGGAAAGGGAGAGAGAGGAAGAGGGGAAGAAAGGAGAAGGGAAGAGAGAAAGGTAAGCAAGCAAGAGAAAGGAGGGAAAAAAAGAAAAGGAATAAAACAAGGAAAATGAAGAAGAGGGAGAAGATTGAAATGTGGGAAAGAAAAACGACAAAAGATAAGTAAAAATAAGAGATGGAAATTAAAAGACAAGCGATAACACCCTAGTCAAAAGGCCCCTACCATATATATATATATTACTGAATTACTAAGAGTTTGGTTTTTGTACTGTTATCTCTTTATTCTATTTCTCATATATGTTTTTAAGCACTATGAATATAATAGAAAAGAGAAATACTACATGATGATAAAGGTATATGCCTAAATAAGTAATGAATCATATACCATTCTGATATAGTTCTCAAAAATAAATAAATGTGGCATCTGCCTTGCCTGCAGGACTGCAAGCAAAAAAAGCATATTAGTCAATTCTGGACCCCAGATGGGAAGAAACAATTCCCAATCTGAGGTCTAGGAGCATGCTATTCTACAAATGTCATATACCTGCTCATTTGTAAATGCAGTTTATATTGCATAGGTAGAAAAAAAACAGACCTGCCCACATTAGGTGGGAAGAACAAATACGTAATATTAGGAATGGGCAGGAAAATTAGAGTTCCCATGTGTGGCAGAACCAGCCTCGCCACTGGGCATTGGAGAAGACTAATTGCCAGCCTCCTGCCATGTGACTATGGCCCCTGGGATGTATTGCCTGCTCTCCTGTACTGCTGAGAATTGCTACCAACTAGGTGGATTTGGCTATGGAGCTTGTGTAGCGCCATCTGTTGGTAGCAACAGTAATATGCACTACCTGAATAGCAAGACTGGTAATTTGCATATTCGAGTAGATTTGCATATTGCTAATTCTGCATGCAGGAGAGACATTTTGTGTTAATCATGGTCTTCCCCACCGATTTATAAATATGTAATTATGTTATAATAAGTCACTGTATGTTGCCTGCTATGATTTGACTGTTTGTAATTTTATTGAGTTTTCACAGCAATGTTAATGTAATGACCATATGGGCTAGTCCCATGTAAAATAAAGTTTTAGACAGTTCTGCTTGATCTCAAATTTTTAATTTAATTCTATGGTTCCTTTTGGACTCAATTCTGATTTGGAACTGTGCCATTTTTAATGAATTTTTAAGCCAATATGAATTTCTAAAAAATATGTTTTTCCCTATCTTTTAATAATTAACTTTTGCTTTTTACATTTTCCCCTTTCTTTTCTTTCTCCTTGTCTTTTATCTGCATACCTTTCAATGTATTTTAGCCCAAAATGTACTTCGTATACAATATGTGTCTACATTATATATACTGATATTTTTATATGCTGTTTGGACTTTATCAATATATATATTTGTCATTCTGTATTTATGTATAATGTCTTTATAAACATATTGAAGACTTTTATATTTATATCGCGAGAGAGAAGTTCAGGTAAGTAAACTCACCTTTACCTGCCCAAATTGGCCATCAGACCCCCGGAGGCAATGTTACCGTTGGGGGAGTTTGCAAATTCAGTTTGTGGTATGTGTACAATTAGTATAATCCTGAGGCGGGAGTTAATTGGTTGGCTTATCACTTACCAGCCACTGGGTGGGGAAAACAATAGATTCCCCTCAATATCACTAGGGCCCCCACCTGCTGCTAATTGGTGGGGGCAGTACACTATGTCCCCCCTCATTATCACTTAGGGCCCACAACTGCCACTTATCACTAATGGGTGGGGGCCAGGGAGGGAGAATAGGCCCCCCCATTATCACTGAGGGGGCCCACCCTCAATGGGTGGGGCTGGGGGAGACACAAGGTCCCACATTTAGTTTAATAGCCTCCACTCGTGGGGGCAGGAAGGGGACACTATGTCCCTCCCTGTTAATTATTTTAATAGGTACCCCATCATAGGGGCATGGGGATATGTGCTAGGTCTCCCTTAATTGGAGTGGGGGGATGTGTTTTTTTCACAACATCCACTGTCTGCTCACTTCTGTATAGTAGACATGCCCTTACTCGCGGCATAGCTGGAGGGATATTTGAACCTCCCTTATGCTAAAATAAGGGTTATATTGACCACCATAGAGCGATTAGAGGCATTGGGGGGTATAGGAAGTGGTGGGGAGCTCCCTGCCGCTTCTATTTTTACATATTACAAGGAGACAGTCTCGAGCTGGTAGCTGCCTCCTTGTGATAACCTAAACGAAAAAACAAAGACCGAATTGCAATTCGGTATTCGTTGATTTGTTGTTTCTATTTGTTAATTTTTCTTAGCAAAAATGCCTAAAACTACAACTGGGCATGCGCACAAACTTCACAGACCGAGCTAGTGTGTGCAGATGAAAGTCCTGCAGTACACGTCATCCTGAGCACTAATATGGTAGCACCTAGGGCACAGATCTGAAGAAGAAATAAAGCAGTAATAAATTTAAATGAGGGGATCTAGAGGCATTTAGTTGTGAGTAGACAATAAAATGTAGAGGAGTTGGTAGGGGGGTTAAAAAGTCAGTTTTTGTTTTGTTTGGCGTGTCCCTTTAATGCCTTTCTTTTCTGGAAAAGTCACAGTTACTATGTTAAGACAAATATATATAAGTGAGGCGTATTTTTTATTCACCTCTTAATTCAATCGTATTTGATTTACTAATACTAAGTCATTTTTACTTGGTCTTTCAGTCAAATTTACTAATACTAATTTAGGTCTTTCAGCCTTTTGGTAGATAACTCCCTAATTCCCACGGTATTAGGGAGCTGTCTACTACTATATTAGCTTGGTTGCTTCATCTCAGTGCTGCTTCTAAGTGTGAGGTTGGAGATATTCTGGAGGTAATCTGTGGTATTCAGGAGGACTAAAAATTAAGATTTGTTTGATTTAAATTATTCACCTCATTGAAATGGCAGACTTAGTTCAGTGTAATAGTTGCTATGCATTTGGTTCACGTTCCACTTTTTGGAGATTTTGTTGTTGTCTAATCTGTAGACAGTTCTCTATCTTGCGGCAGGAGATTGTATTTTTGAAGTCTGAGATTTGTAAATTATCTGGTAAACAAACTCAGGCTGGATCTGCTGCAAAGCCACTGCCGCAGAGACGTCCTAGGAATGGCAGATGGATTACTGTAGGATCTGGTACACCTAGAGTTGTGGACAGAAGGCATATTGCACAGTCTGTTACTCTACATAATTCATTATCTGCACTTTCAGTGTGTAATGGTATTATGGAGACAGGCTCAGGTACTGAGCATAGTGGTGTTATGGAGACAGGCACTGAGGGTAGTGATGTTGTGGAGACAGGCTCAGGCACTGATGGTAGTGGTGTTGTGGAGACCGGCTTGGAGACTATGGTGAGGCCTAATAGAAAGCAGTTGTTGTTGGGGGATTCCATCATAAGAGGTGTGGAGATGGACAATGGTGGTCTTGTGAGATGTCTTCCCGGAGCTACTGCTCACAGAGACAGGAGACGTATCTGTAATATTGCTAAGCGAGCAAAGCAGGAATTGGATGTACTTGTCCATCTAGGGACAAATGACTTGGCTTACAATGAGGTTTCAGAGGTTAAGGAAGTTTTTAGTGTTTTTGCCAATGATATACGGCAGGTTGCTTCCACACTGTCATTCTCTGAAGTTCTGCCTGTGCATAACACTCAGAACGACAGGCGGATGCGTATTAGGGACTTTAATTTGTGGCTTAGTGAATGGTGTCGGGAGCAAAGATTTGGCTTTATTTCTCACGGTAGCTCTGTTTGGAATGGAGATAAGCTGTACAAAAAAGATGGTTTGCATCTTTCTCAAAAAGGAACAAATGTTCTCAGTGAGCAGTTCAGAGGTTTTGCTAGGATGTATTTAAACTAGGTGGGGGGGCAAGAGGGTGATAAAACATCAATCCAATTGTCCCCCAAAACAAGGACAGAAGGTGTCTGTAGCAAGTGTGTTAAAAAATGATAAGCTTAGAGTCATGTCTACAAATGCTTGCAGTTTAGGGAATAAGATCCATGAACTTGTGGCAATAATGGCAACTGATAGTGTAGGTCGCTGTTACTGAGACATGGTATAATGAGAAAAATGACTAAGATATAGCAATACCAGGGTACTCTTATTTATATATTAATAACACAGGGAAGTCAACAAAGGGGGAGGGGTGGCCCTGTATGTTAAGGATATAATAAAATCAAGCCTAATAAAAGTTAGTGAGGCGAACATAGAGTCTGTTTGGGTTACGTTAGAGTTTGGTAATCACACAGTAACTCCTGTAGGTATGATTTATAGGCCCCCAGGACAAATTGAAGAGTTAGATAATCTACTAGTTGAGGAAATAACTTCCCCCTTCATTGTCATTTTAGCTATCATCATGGGTGACTTTAATCTTCCTGATGTGAATTGGAAAACAAAAATAGCTGCTTGTGCTAGGAGCACACATATTCTAAACTCCCTACTGGGATTGTCTCTAAAACAAGTCGTCGAGGATCCAACTCGTAAAGAGGCCATACTAGAGTTAGTGTTAACAAATGGAGATTTTCTATCAGATATTAATGTAGGTAAAAGTTTAGGATCCAGTGATCATCAGTCAGTGTGGTTTAATATAAGAGCAGTGACTGAGTCACACCACACAAAAACAAACGTTTTAGACTTTAAAAAAACAGACTTTCTAAAATTAGAATACGTGTAAAGGAGTCATTATCAGACTGGAGCAATTTAAATGGAGTCCAAGAGAAATGGGATTATTTAAAAGTTGCACTGCTGAAGGCAACAGAAAATTGCATTAACCCCTTAAGACCGGAGGGCGTACAATTACGCCCTATTTTAGGCGACTCTAAACGCCGCAGGGCGTAATTGTACGCCCTCCAGTCTTTCTGTACTTACCCGGTCGCCGGCGATCCCACGCCGGAGATCGCGATTCGGGGGACTCCCAGGGAGCCCCCCGCGGCACGTCCGACCCCCTGGAAGCCCCCTGGCCATGTGAGAGTGAGGTCCTTGCGAGGACCCCACAATCACATGGCCGGGTAGGCTGCCTGCTGCATTGCCAGCAGGGGGGCTGCCTGTAATGACAGGTGGTCCCCCTGCTGGCTGAAAATAAAAATAAAATTAAGTGTAAAAAAAAATAATAAAAAAAATAAAAAAAAAATATATATATATATATATATATATATTTAGATCTATGTATACACATATACATACACACACACATACACTGTCTAGGTGTATTTTACTATAAATATATAATTATTGAGATATATATATATATATATATATATATTAAATCAGTATCAGTCTACGTGTAATTTGATAATATATATATATATATATATATAATATAAAAAAATTAAATATGTAAATACGTTAAATAAAATTTAAAAAATAATTTAAAAAACATTATTAAATATATAGATGTGTGTTATTTAGTTCGAACTGTATTTTTATATTAATATATATTTATATCAAAATACACGTAGAACAAAATATATACGTATATATTTATGTATGTAGATATATATATATGTATATATCTGTAGATATATATATATATATATATATATATATATATATATATATATATATATATGTATTAAGGCAGTTTTGCCTGTATTTGTGGGAGGGGCTTAAATTAATTCACTCCCCTATATAAGGGACACCCCTTACCTGACTCATATCGCTTGAGGTCAGCATCAGAATGATTTCCACTTCCGGGTCATCCAGACGCCATTTTACCTGATTACTCCATGAGGTTTTCTAAGCTGAGCTGTGTCAGGAATCCAGCCACAGGCTTTTCCGGCCTACCACCTTCTTTCTTCAATCTATCGCTGTGGATGGTGTCCAAGTGACTCACAAACCGTAAGTCGACCTACCCGTTACGCCAGGCATCAGTCCCACGGCACCATGCAAGGGTCAGGTCCTCACTTTACTGCTGCATTTTGTCTAAGTCTGTTCTAAAACCATTGCATGTTCATGCATATCATTCGTTTAAACCCCCTACCGGTCTTTGGGTGTACTACAGACTTCTTAGACATTATCGCATTTCATGTACAAACCAACGAACCACTGCATTTTGCCTACACACTGACCCCTACCGGTCATTCGGTGTACTACAGGCTTCTCAGACATTATTGCATTTCATGTACAAACCAACGAACCACCGCATTTTTCACCTACACACTGACCCCTATTGGTCATTCGGTGTACTACAGGCTTCTTAGGCGTTGTTTGCATTTTCATGTACAAACCAATAAACCACTGCATTTACACCTACACACTGACCCCTACTGGTCTTTCGGTGGACTACAGGCTTCTTAGACATTATCGCATTTCATGTACAAATCAACGAACCACTGCATTTGCGCCTACACACTGACCCCTACCGGTCATTCTGTGTACTACAGGCTTCTCCGACATTATTGCATTTCAGGTACAAACCAACAAACCACTTAATTTTTCACCTACACACTGACCCCTATCAGTCATTCGGTGTACTACAGGCTTCTTAGACATTATTGCTTTTCATGTACAAAACAATAAACCACTGCATTTTCACCTACACACTGACACCTACCAGTCATTCTGTGTACTACAGGCTTCTCAGACATTATTGCATTTTATGTACAAACCAACAAACCACTGCATTTTTCACCTACACACTGACCCCTATCAGTCATTCGGTGTACTACAGGCTTCTTAGACATTATTGCTTTTCGTGTACAAAACAATAAACCACTGCGTTTTTACCTACACACTGACACCTACCGGTCATTCAGTGTACTACAGGCTCCTCAGACATTATTGCATTTCATGTACAAACCAACGAACCACAGCATTTTCGCCTACATGCTGACCCCTACCGGTCAATCGGTATACTACAGTCTTCTCAGACTTTATTTCACTTCATAAACAAACAAACTAACTACAGCATTTTCGCTTTTATACTGACTCCTATCTGTCAAACGGTAGGATTAACCCCTTAAGGACACATGGCATGTGTGACATGTCATGATTCCCTTTTATTCCAGAAGTTTGGTCCTTAAGGGGTTAAAGGGTATTTTTACCATACAATCAGCATTTATGACCCCTACTGGTCAACAGCAAAACTGTCTTCACATGTCATATACAATTTACCAGCCAATATAAATTACACATAAGATTGTTTTAACCCCTTAAGGACACAAGCCATGTGTGACATGTCATGATTCCCTTTTATTCCAGAAGTTTGGTCCTTTAGGGGTTAAACATAACCATAAACCATAATGAAACTCCAGCACGGGCTCAAATTCAGATTTAATTCACAATAATTTACATTTCACATCAAGACCAACAGTGGTTCTATCATCACTGCCACCTACAGGTCTGTCAAGTACATTGACAATTTTCATGGGGTTTTACAAACACCAAAACATTTACACCTATAGGTCAACAGACAAACAACATTTCACATACCAATCAGTATCCAACTACACTGCCACCTATAGGGCACTCGGCAGATCTCCAGTGCACTTGCATTTTGCAACACCATGTTCACTGACCCCTACCATTCAATAAGACATACAACAATTCACATAGCAAGCACTATATCAACATCAGGTATAAATACATATATTATTACACAGTAGCAGACGCGTCTGTATATACGTAACTGGTAATATAGTTCACATACATTTTTCACAGCACGCTGCTCACGCAACAGACTTTCCCCTAGCAAGGGGACATACAACATACAAGGTGGGGACAGACCACATTTTCACTTGTACATACGGCACTTAATGGGTTAAGATGGATACATATTTAACCAGTATGGCTACGATGTTTAATATTTACACATCATGGCACTTTACTTTTCACATATACTGTACGTATTAAGATAAGCTTGGTCTATGCCATATTTCCTTATGCCATACGGTTTTATCCATTCAGGTTACAGTTACTACTAAAAAACCTATACGGATTGTCAGGTTCAATACCATACTACCAGGTACATACACCTGCTCACGTAGTTATCCATCTCTTACCTTCCCTGGAATAGTAATAGTGTACTGGCAATTAGGGTTCTAGGGCCCAATAGGTATTACCCCCTTTTTTCTCTGCATTATGCTTCGGTTAGTGGTCCCGCGAGGCCAACACCCCGCCTCACACTCGGAGGCATACACCCCTCGGGCCACTCGTGAGCTAGCCGCCTCGCATTGTATCATAGAGAGGGCCTCACCTGTCACTCCCCTTCCTATTTTCTGGTTACTGTCACTGAGAGGCCAACATCCTGCCACAACGTTCGGTGGCCACACAAAATCCCCTCGCGCCAAGCATAGATAGAGCCTCTCAAGCCACTTGGCAACTAGCAGGGCCTCACCAGTCACCAAAAAACACCAAGCCTAATCGTTTCGCCTTACGGCTTAGCTAGCAAGCCAGTACAAGAACCCTGGGTACAAATAATTGCAATCTTTATTGTTATTTAAGTATTTCTCAAAAAGATGGTGAAGAATCACCTCTTCCTAGCACCCCGGCTAGAATGGATACACCTTCAAGCAGAGGAGATGTTGCTAGTCCAGCAGCAATCAGATCCTGGACGATCCCACACATTACCACCGACCTAAGGAGGTGACAAATCCCCTACTCTGCTACAGCAAGGAAAGCAGAATTATTCAAACTCCTCCATACATCAACGGACAACACGGAGGCAGGGGAAGGCCCAGCTACATCAACTCAGGTGACACCCAGGCTATGCTAGCCTCACTCATAAACTCATGAGACAAAAAATTTATGACAGACTGGCAATCTCGAGTTGGTCACCACAGCCCTCACAAGGCTGGGCCTCACGTTACTGTACAACCAGCACCAACCAAAACTCTGTTACCTGGTACAATCAATTCTTATGACACACAAGATGTTAACCCTGCACGTATGATCCCAGCACATTGGGGAAGCAAGGCATATATATGTATGATGATGTATCTGTGATGGTCAGATCCAGGGATTCCAGGTAAATCGGGAACTGACCATCTCTTGGATGGGTTGGTATTTGGAATATGTAGAGATGTTTATTTGTGCAGGTACCCATACAGAAGGGATTCTGTCCCAAACAAATGGATGAGCACTCTCAGGCTCCAGGTACCAGCACCTCTGAACTACCAGAGACCATTGATATGAGTAGTTGCATTGCATATAGACTGTTGCATATATGTTCAAATGGTTCAGGGCACATGGTAAAAACATGTTCCTTCCAGGATTGTCTGACACTTCTCCAACCAGATGGTCAGACGCAGCGTATACCACTGGTTTGGCAGCGATCTACCGGGAACAATTGCTTTGGAGCTGTTGGCCATGGCATCCAGGTTTGGACATTTTTCCACCACTTCACCCTTTGGGAGATCTACCCCATTGTAGCAGCTGCTGTGGCATGGGGTAAATCATGGTCAGGGTCATCAATCCGTTGTTACTCAGACATCTAAGCATCATCAACAAACGCCACTACTCATCCATAAGTTCATGATGTTTCTGGGAAACTCACTTGGTTGGCCACTTATCACATTTCACTTTCATGTACCAGACGGGGGTATACATCCCTGCCGACAACTGTCTCATTTATATTCCAGGCATGTTCATCATACACTTCCTACAGCCGCCCATACAGTCACGTCCACTCTTTCATTCCAGAGACAAAATCATGGATTAGACATACTCATGCAGCATAGCATGCACTATCCCACCTAGCACTTTCGTCCCATACTTGTAGAACACATAACACAGCTTTTCACCTGGCTTAAAGAATCTCATTGGAACACGACATAGCTCAACCTGTGTCACAAAATTTCTCCTAAGTTTTGCTTATTTTTGCCACCTTAAACTTAAACTATCTCATACACCATTAATGATATATTTTACAAGCATTCAACAACACAGGATAACCTATGGCCAAAACTACCATAAACTTTGTGCTATCATACCAGAAAAGAATATACTCAGAGGTTTTCAGGAATCCATTCCCCCACGTTCCTCTCAGAGATTACCAATAGCCATCCAACTTTTCATCCTTATCAGACCTATTAGATCTACAACCATTCAATTATACTACCAAGTCGGCCATTACCAGCCATGCACATTGCCTTTTATGCCTTTCTCAGGCCAGAGAATCCACTACCATCACCACCACTCAGACAGATCATTGTCTTCAACGATCCCACGTACGTAAACACATATATCATTACCTATTGGCTCTACCACATTCCGAAATGAGTCAACATGCACCAACAGTAGAGATAACATACTATCCTACCCACAACAAATGGTGCCCACTTTCGGTCCTAGATTCCTACCTTCAAAATCCTTTCAGGTATTAAATACTGTAATACATTTAAGTAAATGTCTGGTTAATTTGTATATATTTGTTGACTGTATTAAATCTTTGATTATTCATTTTGCCCTCTTTATTTACAGGCCTACCGTATCGTCGGTATCGGCACACCACAACCGACTTGCTCCCTTTACACTATCCTAAGCTTATGCTGGATCCTTACTCCATATACGGCTATTTTGCCCCTTACACAAGTATTAAGGCAGTTTTGCCTGTATTTGTGGGAGGGGCTTAAATTAATTCACTCCCCTTACTTGACTCATATCGCTTGAGGTCAGCATCAAAATGACCCTCCCACCCACTCCTCATTTCAACACTTTCTCTTTTCTTTCCATTTACTTTACTTTCTTACTCCTTGGTGGGCCCTCTTTATTTACAGGCCTACCGTATCGTCGGTATCGGCACACCACAACCGACTTGCTCCCTTTACACTATCCTAAGCTTATGCTGGATCCTTACTCCATATACGGCTATTTTGCCCCTTACACAAATATATATATATATATATATATATATATATATATATATATACACACACACACACACATCTATATATAAATAAAAATATTTTTTTAAAATTACATATATACGTATATTAATGTAATATTTTTACATAATTAGGTATCTTAATTAATTACAATTAGCGGGACCTGCCTGACAACCCATGCCGAAAGTAAAGGGAATTTAATTTGCTATCACTATATTTAACCCTATAACTTTCCAAGACACCATAAAACCTGTACATGGGGGGTACTGTTCTATTCGGGAGACTTCGTTGAACACAAATATTAGTGTTTCTTTGTGCGTGGGATAGGCATAAGGCTATCCTAACTAAGATAAGGCCTGGGACTAATGAAAGTATTTAGAAAATTGGGCAGACTAGATGGGCCGAATGGTTCTTATTTGCCGTCACATTCTATGTTTCTATGTTTCAAAACAGTAAAATGTATTACAACGATGATATCGCCAGTAAAAGTGCAGTTTTTTGCATTTTTCATGCACAAACAGCACTTACACGGACGATATTATTGCTGTGATACTTTTTGCTGTTTTGAAACACAAATATTTGTGTTCAGCAAAGTCTCCCGAGTACAACAGTACCCCTCATGTACAGGTTTTATGGTGTTTTCAAAAGTTACAGCGTCAAATATAAGGCTTGTGTTTCATGTTTTTCACATTAAAATTCGCCAGATTGGTTACGGTGCCTTTGAGACCCTATGGTAGCCCAAGAATGAAAATTACCCCTATGATGGCATACGATTTGCAATAGTAGACAACCCAAGGTATTGCAAACGGGGTATGTCCAGTCTTTTTTAGTAGCCACTTAGTCACAAACACTGGCCAAAATTGGCGTTTTTTGCATTTTTCACACAAACAAATACTAACGCTAACTGCGGCAGCCATTGGAGCTCCCTTCTGCGGCCACCATCAGAGCTCCTCCTGCGGCCACCAGCACAGAGAGCTCTCTGCACACAGGTAGCAATTATGTGTGTCTGTCTCATGGTGTGTGTCTGTCTGTCTGTGTTGTGTGTCTGTCTGTGTCATGGTGTGTGTCTGTGTGTCTGTCTGTGTGTTGTGTGTCTGTCTGTGTCATGGTGTGTGTGTCAGTGTCACAGTCTGTCTGTGTCATGGTGTGTGTGTGTGTCTGCTACTGAGTGAGCTTGTGTTTTTATGTCAATGACCTTATGTATATCAGTGAGATTGTTTGTCTATGAGGCTGTGTATCAATGAGCTTGTGTGTGTCAGTGAGATTGTCTGTGTCTGCATGTGAGTATGCTTACTGTATAATTAAACATTTTACTCTGAAAGGACCAATAAGTCACAGCTGTGCTTAATACAATGTACTAATAGAATTTGTATTTGTTTGTTATATATTTGTGGATGTGTGAACTGCACCTTATCCTGACGAAAGTTCCACATAGGAACTGAAACGTTGATTTTCATGTGGCTGTCACTGAATAAAGCTAAGTAAATACCTTTTTTTTCCCACTATATCTATAAAGTCCTGGGAGTGCTATTATCTATCTATTTTTGTTCTATTAATATTGCTGATAAGCACCGGGCCAAAGTCTGCTTTAACAGGAGTGTAAGCATTTGGATATTTTTATATATATATATATATATATATATATATATATGTGTGTGTGTGTGTGTGTGTGTGTGTGTGTGTGTGTGTGTGTGTGTGTGTGTGTGTGTGTGTGTGTATATGTATTTATTTGTGTTAGGTGCTCATGATAGTACAGAGTAAAAATACCATCATTAAATGTAGGATAGTAAAAAGGGCAAGTCGGTTGTGGTGTGCCGGAACCGACGATGAGGTAGGCCTGAGAAAGAAGAGGGCCTACCCCGGAAAATGAAATAGGAAATAAATGTTAAAATGTGGTGTGGTGGGAGGGTCATTCAACGCTGACCTCAAACGGTAAGGAGTGTGCATTAAGTAGGCTAGGAGTGGATAACAAGCACCTCCCACAAATACAGGCCAAATTGCCTTAATACGTGTGTGTGTGTGTGTGTGTGTGTGTGTGTGTGTGTGTGTATATATATATATATATATAGTGATCCTTGGTTGCAGATAGCAAGGTCCTCTAGGGTACAAACATGCACAGTCTTTAAAAGTAACTTAAGTCCAGGTACTTTATTGTTGAGCTTCACCACAGAGACAGCAGTAAATGAAAACATAAATGTGACAGACCGCTTGCGCTCCGACTGAGTACCTTCGCCAATCGATGCTCCTAGTGCTCGCTGAGGACTCCAAGCACTCCAACTGACACCATCAGCACTGCAGACCTCACTTCCAGAGATGCAGCTGCGTCGGGGTCTCGCTGTCTCCACCTACCCTGGACCCAAGGCCAGGATCCAGCTTCCAGTGGGTTAACCTCTCTTTCCCCAGAGAGCAGGAAGAGGAACAAGCTCTTGGCAGAGCTTAGTGATCATACCCTGGGGAGTATAGTGATTATAGCAATCCCCAGAGTGTAGTTCTCCAATTCCCCAAACATGAGCCAAAGCTTCAAGAAAGGTACAAGATGATCTGATTTTAATGACCACACGCTGGCTTTTATGCAAGTCCCCATGCAAGGGGACATCCCACAGGGTGGGACACAGTACAACCAATCGTTTACAGGAAAACCGTAAAACACACCCAGCACCAACATACAATCCCTACCCTCTGCCTGTGATATAATTACTGAACACAATGGGTTGATGTAATTTATCACAGGCAGGAAAAATACACTTTTTACACATATACTGTAACTTTAAAAATATACATCCTATTCACATAATTCACATACATATTAAGAATCAGCATACTTTAAATATAAACATAACCAAAAATCATGCAAATCCTTCCATTAGTTAAAAAGTTAGTCGAAAGTCCTTTGTGACCAAATGAAGCATGTCTTTTCTGCCCAAAACCAGTTCCACAGAGTCTTCTATCCTGGAGACAATTGGGAAGTAATCCAATTATCTCCAAGGACAGAGGCAAAACTCCACTGAACACATGGTTGCAAAAAGACATAAAATTACACAATGTTACAATTACTACATAAAACATATACATGCAACATATCCCCAGATAGCTTAGATGTGAGCGCACATTATTACGAAATGGCGCTCAGATCACATACATACAGTTTAATCGCCATGGAGCCAAAGTCTTTTCCATAGTCTTTTGTTACACAAATAGGCTCCATGGCATAGCTATCTGGGATAGCACTACTACCATACTGAAAGTCCAGAATGCTCCGGCAGAAATACACAAATAAACATTTCTGCAGGGGAAAATACCACAATCAGCACATGGGCCATAGTCGGAAGGCAGGAGGCTAGCCAGTAGTCCCCTCCAGGCACAAGTGGCGAAGGGCACTTCGTCACAATAAATATAACACAAATCCCTATAAATAAAAACCGAGCTCGTCTGAGCACTAACTAACATCAGATTCCCTATCTCTCGGGTTAAACTATAACAAAATAATATTGGTTTCACCAACCTAGTGTCTTTGTCAGCTCTCAGCACTCCAGTGTTTAGTCAACCTGCTGATTCTAGCTCTTCAAGAGAGAAAACAAACATTCTCCCCTTACTTGCCTAGCAGGGAGGGGTTTATTCCCACTGCTGCAGCTGATTACCTGCAGCTGAACAGTGGGTTGGAGACAGTCCAAAAAACCCTGGCCTGGATCTATGTCTCCCAAGAAAACCGCTAAACTGTGGAGTGGAGCACTGGCCCACCCTGCTCTCCAAATGCTCCACCCCAGGGGCCCATAACTAAATATTTATTTTGGTTATATACACACAGAAACACACACTCCCCCTGGGGTTAAAAATCATATGCCTCTGAACAATTCATTCAAAATATAAACTCCCTCACAGACCACCCCATTCACCTTATCACAATATGTGTATATATATATATATATGTGTGTATATGTGTGTGTGTGTGTGTGTGTGTATATATATAGACCAATCTCGCCACATTGCATTGGAGAAGCCTGGTTGCTCGCCTGCTGCCTTAAGACTATGGCCCCATGTTGAAACGCTTTCATTTCCCCAGCGAAGACATGAAAGCCGGGTCATTTGGTGCTTGTCCTGTTTGAGCATTGATACCCCAGATAGCTATGCCATGGAGCCCATTTGTATAATGAAAGACTATGGGAAAGACTTTGGCTCCATGGCAATTGAACTGTATGTGTGTGCTCTGAGCGCCATTCAGTGATAATGTGCGCTCAGACCTAAGCTAACTGGGCATATGTTGCATGTCTGTATTTTATGTCATAAATGTAACCTTGTGTTTTTTATTGTATTTTACTGTCTTTTTGCTGCCATGTGTTCAATGGAGTTTTGCCTCTGTCTTTGGAGATAATTGGATTACTTCTAATTATCTCCAGGATAGAAGACTCTGTGGAACTGGTTTTGGGCAGAAAAGCCATGCTTCCTGTGATCACAAAGGACTACGATCTATCTTTTGAACCACTGGACCAATATGTATGATTTTGACATATGTTTGTATTTGGAGTATGCTGATTCTGAAAATGTAAGTAACCCTGTGGGTAAAACAAGAGGGGGTTGGCTGCACTCACCTTAACATGCATAAATGGGGGTGCTGCTGGGGGCCAAATAATACAATACACAAGATCCAGCGCACTCACCTATCCACTAAACGGCAACTTCAATGTTGAAAGATTTTATTAGTTTTTTTAAAACACCTAATCTAGGCAAAAATAATGGGGGTTTAGTTACATTATATGATCATACATTGCATAAGCCTGCCACAACGTCAATGTACCCCATCTTTGGCAGGTCCTACACTAACAGCCTAATGTCTGCTCTTATGAGATTAACCTACTTGGGGGAAAAAATTCCATCTGGGGCTCTCTGCAGTACAAGGCTAAATAGGGCCCTGGGATGAGGCACCTGTGACAGGGAGTGGTTTTGCACCCCTCCCTGTCACAGGTGCCTCATCCCAGGGCCCTATTTAGCCTTGTGCTGCAGAGAGCCCCAGATGGAATTTTTTTCCTCAAGTAAGCCTAGATAAGGTGTTTTTAAAAAAACTTTAAAAAAAATAATAAAATCTTTCAACATTGAATTTGCCGTTTAGTGGATAGGTGAGTGCGCTGGATCTTATGTTTTTTATATATATATGTGTGTGTGTATATATATATCTGTGTGTGTGTGTGTGTGTATATATATATATATATATATATATATATGTGTGTGTGTGTGTGTGTGTGTATATGTGTGTGTGTGTGTATATATATATATATATATATATATATATATATATATATATATATGTGTGTTAGGTGCTTAAGATAGTACAGTATGAAATACCATGAATAAGCGTAGGATGATAAAAGGAGCAAGTCGGTTGTGGTGTGCCAAAACCGACGATGAGGTAGGCCTGAGAAAGAAGAGGGCCCACCCAGGAAAAAAAATAGAAAGGAAATAAATGTTAAAAGTGGTGTGGTGGGAGGGTCATTCAACGCTGACCTCGAACGGTAAGGAGCAAGGTAAGGGGAGTGCCTTAAGTAGGCTAGGGGTAGCAAACCAGCACCTCCCACAAATGCAGGCAAATTGCCTTAATACTTGTGTTAGGTGCTTAAGATAGTACAGTATGAAATACCATGAATAAGCGTAGGATGATAAAAGGAGCAAGTCGGTTGTGGTGTGCCGAAACCGACGATGAGGTAGGCCTGAGAAAGAAGAGGGCAAAAATTAAGTAATCAAATTTATTAACAGACAACCAATACATATACATTTATCAACCAGACATGTTTATGAAAGCATCCCTTAATTCTTGTACTGGGTTCGGTATGTACCGTGAGTAAGCGGATGACTTCCAGCGCCCCAGTGTTTTGATAACATGAGTTGGGATGTTGACACTGGAGGCTGTGGACGCGGCTCCTATACGAAAGGAGTGTCCTGAGTATTTGTTTGCGTTGAGGCCCAGTTGTGTGAGCAAGGACCTGACGTAGGTCATGAAGGTTGTAGTGGTGAGTACTGCACCTTGTAGTTGTAATAACGGTTGCGAGGGCAGTAAGTGATGGTGCTGTATGTAGGCATCAAGAACCTTGACGGGACACCATCTGTTGTGCGTGGGATAGTACGGAATGTTTACAGGTATGTGCTGGCTGGTTTTGGAGTGAGGTAAAGACAGGATGTAATGATCCATATGTTTTGTCAAGTGGGAATAGAGGAGGAATGGAGTGGTTTGGGTCGTGGAGGTCGTAGTGAATTCTCTGGGTCGTAGAAATCCATAGAAAGCGATGTATATTGCTGTTTTGATGATAGAATTCATATTAGTGTCAAACGGTTTTAGGTTAAGTAGGTTAGATAATGCTTTGAAGATATGGTTATCTATGGGTAGCCTCTGGGCCAAATGTGTGGGTTCTGATTTTTTTAATACCTCTGAGTATGGTCTTAATTTGGTGAGATGCCATGAAACTGTTGTTATTTGGGTGTAAGATGAGCATGTGGTGTTGAATGCCAGTGAGATAGAGTTTGATGGTGTTGTATGACATTTTGAGTTTAAGGTGGCAAAAGGAAGCAAACCCCAAAAAAGATGTCATAACAAACGGTTGTATGATGTTATGTTCCAGAAGGAATCGTTTGAATAGTGTAAAAGCCCTGCTGTATGTTTTGTTTGTATTGTTTGAAAGTGCCAACTGGGACAATGCCCTGCTATGCTGCATGGTGACGTCTAGTCCAGTATGAGTTGTTGAAATGTTGGAGTGATGGTGGCTGTGGGTGCTGCTGACGGGAGTGCTTGATGAAACTCCTGAAATTTAAAGCGAGACAAATTGTCAGCAGCTGTGTTATATACACCTGGCACATGGAAACAACATAGGAAGAAATTATGACAAGCTGCCAACCAAGTGAGTTTCCTCAGAAATCTCATGATCGTAAGAGATTTGGAACGACCTTTGTTGATGATTTGCCTGGTTGTCTGAGTAACAACGCACTGGCGTATTAGTCCATAAATGACCCCATGCTACGGCAGCCGCCACTATGGGGTAGCTCTCAAAAAGAGCTGAGGTAGTGGAAAAACCTTCCAAATCCTGAACTGCTGAAGGCCAGCTGCCCCAAAGCCATTCGTTCCCAAAAATTGCTGCAAAACCAGTGGTAGATGCCGCATCTGACCAAATGGTAGGAGATGATTCAGTCAATTGAGGGAGGAACATACTTTTACCATTCCAAGTGGTTAAAAATCTCTTCCACATGTTTAGATCTGCCGTAGCTTGGGCATCTAAGGACAACCTGTGCGTGTCATGTAGAAAAAGTGGGAAAAGATGCAATAGTCGTGAAATAAAGGAGCGGCCTTGAGGTATGATGCGCATCGCAAAATTTAGTGACCCTAGCAGGGACTGTAGCTCTTTGCGGTTGCAAGTGCCGAGCTGTAGGTAGTTGTTTATGTAAGTGAGAATATTCTCTATCTTATCGCATGGTAGGCTTGCTTGCATTGTGGCAGAGTCTAATTGGATACCCAAAAAAGTGATAACCGTGTCTGGCCCTTCTGTTTTCTTTGGGGAGATGGGTACACCTATTTGCTCAAACAGCTTAGTGGTAGCTTTGAGGCTAGTGGGAGGTGAAGTATTCTCCTCGACCAGTAGGAAATCGTCCAAGTAATGTAATACCGTAGGGCATCCGGCTATGTTCAATAGTAACCAGCATAATGCTTCAGCAAATGTGTCGAAAATAGCTGGGCTACTTTTGGACCCAAAAGTTAACCGGGAGAAAAAATAGTAGTTCCCGGACCACTTGATGCCATGCAGGTGCCACAGTGTGGGGTGGATAGGGAGTAACTTGAAGGCGTTAGTAATGTCGGTCTTACTGAGCCAGGCTCCAACTCCTGCTTGTATGATAGCTGTAATGGCGTGATCTATGGTGGTGTATTGCAGAGAGAATTCCTCAGAGGGTATGAGGGAATTAAGACTGGGGTTGGCCGATGAGTGGGGAGCCGATAAGTCAATGATGAGTCTCTGTTTTTGGGAAGATTTCCCTGTGACAATACCAATAGGGTTGGTGCGCCATTCTGTGAATGGAGGAGTTCTAAAACTCAAAGCCCTCATCCACTTCTTGGGCTATGAGGGTGTCAACCACTGTGGGGTTGTGTTGGGCGGATTGTAGGTTAGGGCATTCCAGAGTTCCAGCTTGTATGTGTAGGATACCTGTGTGGAAGCCTTCTGTTAAACCAGAAATAAGAAAGTCTACCAGGTGTCTAGATGGGTGCTGAGACATCAATGTTGTGAATACTGGCATATTAATGGACGTAAGGTAAGGCTTGGAATACATTTTATTTGGACACATGGTCTTTGCATGTGCCCTAAAACATTTTGAACAGACATGCAATAGTCTACATCCACTGTAATTACAAGACCCAACATTGAAATTATTACATATCTGGGACTTGCCCAGAAACTTGATTGGGCGTCCCAATTTGTCTTTGGATAGTTTCCCTGGATCCCCAGAGGAACTAGTTCCTTGTGTGGAGGCATGTCCGTCTGCCGTGTTGGGACAAAAATTAGTAGTATGGGCTGTGGAGGAGCAGTATGCACAAGCTGGTGTTCTTAGACCTGCAAAGTGTCTGCAAAATAAGACGGTATCAATCCTTCCCCAGTTGGATCGTGTTCCGTACTGGGAGAAGGCTCCAGCCACTTTGCAGAAAAAGACCTATGGTAGTCATAGAATGCCGAACCACCATATTTGTTGCCCAGGTCTACCAGCTTGTGCATATAGAGATCAAACTCCTCTCTTCTGTTAGGATAAACCGCACAGATGACATCCCTGTAAATACCAAACGCTAGTACAAATTCAGGGATAGTCAGTTTTCTGTTCAGGCGGGCATCCCTAGATCTGACAATAACAGAAACATCATCATAAGCATACGTCTTATGTTCCACAATGTCCTGGGAGGCAATCAACAGGGAAGCCAGGTTGATGTCTTTACCTTCCAGGATATCCCTTTTGATATGCTCAGGTATCATGTGGGCCGGGCTAACTTCCTGGTCATCCAGGGTGCTGGCTGGAGAGACTAATGGCAAGGCTGGTGTTTGTACCACAGCCGCGGGTGGCCCTGCTAGAGTGAGGGCCGTGGTGACCGACTCAAGTTTCTCCAGCCTGGAGTTGACCTTGCCCATGGATGCCATGAGTGAGGATAACATGGCATGTATGTCCCCTGGGTTGGACTGGCTAGATCCTTCCCCGGCCTCCATGTTATTAGTTGATGTGCGTAGCAGTTTGAAAAGTTCTGCCTTCCTTGCTGTAGCGGGGTAGGGGATTTGTCGTCTCCTCAATTCCGTGGTTATGCGCGGGATTGTCCAGGATCTGATTGATGCTGGACTAGCTAGCTCTCCTCCTTGTGTGGGAGTGACAGCTCTAGCCGGGGTGCTAGGCAAGGAGAAATCCTCTACCCCTTCCTGAGACATACTATAAATAAAACAATAATTAGTATATATCCACCAAATTGTACTGGCAGGCTAGCTAGGCCGGATGGCGAAAGTATTATACTTGTTTGGTGACAGGTGAGGCCCTGCTAATTGCCAAGCGGCTTGAGAGGCTCTATCTTTGCGTTGGCGCGAGGGGTTATTGAGGCCACTTGACGTAGTGGCAGGAGTTTTAGGCCTCTCGGTGACTGTACGACAGAAAAACAGGGGAAGGGAGTGACAGGTGAGGCCCTCTCTTTGCAACATGCGAGGCGGCTAGCTAACGTGTGGCCCGATGGGTGTTTGCCTCTGGAACGTTTGAGGCGGGGTGTTGGCCTCGCGGGACCACTAACTAATGGCGACAGCCAAGACGGGGTAAATACCTATTGGGAATCCTGTGACCCTATTGCCAGTACTCTAAACTAGGGAGATGAAATGAAATGTATGGTAGAATACCATATGAGCAGGTGTACGTACCTGGTAGTATGACAAATCACAGGAATAAACCGCGTGGAGCAATTATATAAGCTTGACAGCCTAAAAATGGGTAAAAGAGAGTAGTATGATGAGTGTGGAGTGTGAAAAGAAACAGACTTATAGTCCGTAGCAGCGATGTATTAAAATTATGTTGATACCATGGGAATAGCTATGAGTGGCTCAGAAATGTTAGCATGCTTGAATAAGACATCTGAAGGAGGCCGTGGCCTATGTACCAACAATCTATGTTTAACGTGATAATGGTGTGTAAAGGAAAACATGAAACGTAGGTTATATACATATGTATATGACTGTGCAGGGAACGTATGATTGGTTGGATCAGTACGTGTGATTCAACCCGAGTATGCATGAAAAAGGAATTAAGCCTTATGTGTCATCGTCATGACAGAGAAATGAGGCCTGTAATATAGGCTGAGTGAATTGAAATGAAATGGATAGTTATAAAACTCCTGGCGTGGTTTCAATGATCTGTACAGAAATGTAACTGGTTTTATAGAAAGGGACATGGATGAGGTCCTGGCCTATTTAACACAGCGTTATGTATGATATGTAGCAGAATAACCAAAGGCAGGGATACCCCAAAATGATTTAAAATGATGTAAAGTGATGTATATCTATATGATATATTGTATAGAAAAGAGGTATCAACCCGAGAATTATGCTTAAATGAACCTATATTCTTTGTATGTGTTGTAGTAATAACCCAGAAGTGAGGCCTGTAACATAGGCTGAGTCCATTTGTATAAATGGATAAGTAACGCAGACCCCTGAAAGTGTGGGAGTCAAATGGTATATACAGAGAAGTGGACTTGATTTGTGGACGTAATACAATACTGACAATATTTTAAAAGTAATCAAAATAATCTATTTAAGCAAGCAATTCTTTAACCGAATGCTATATACACATGAAATGGTGAATATAATTCATGAAAGGATTATACGTGAACACACAGAAAAGCCGAAAGCAAATGTGAGGGAAACACAGAAGTTAGAATAGTTTAACCGTATGACTTATGCGAACCGAAAGTGTGTTTGAGCGTAAGTAAAAATTTGCAGAACGGCAAAACAACCGAATGATAATTCGTTTCAATAACATGAAATAGGATATGCGAAATGACTATTGAACGATTAAATATGTTCAGCCGAATGACCGTACGAATGAAAAAGCCCGCGAATGGCTTGAAACATTCGTGTCATAACCAGGGAAAAAGCCGTAAAGTGAGGACCCGTGCTGTACCGTACGCCGTGGGAACCGGTCCTGGCGTGACAGGAAGGTCTGACTTACGGTTTATGAGTCTATCTACGACGGTATCTACGACGGAGACCGGAGTCAGAAGAAGCTGGACGGGCGGAAAGGCCTGAACAGGATTCCTGGACACAGCTTAACGTGGTGAAACCTCGTGGATACTGAAACCAAGATGGCGTCTGAGAGAACCCGGAAGTGGATCCTCATTCAACGCTGACCTCGAACGGTAAGGAGCAAGGTAAGGGGAGTGCCTTAAGTAGGCTAGGGGAAGCAAACCAGCACCTCCCACAAATGCAGGCAAATTGCCTTAATACTTATAAATGCATAATACACAGAGAAATTTCATTAATATGTACCATATGTAATGAGCAGATATTGGCCCAGTCTTGTTGCTAGGTGCATACTCCAGCACAATAACATATTTAAAGTGAAGAGCACACCCACAGGACTTCAAAATAAACTTTTTTTACAGTTGTGCCCTACATACATTCACCATTTCAGTCCCATTAACAAGCTTTCCTTAATATGTCAAGGTAGTTGGACTGAAACATTGATTACATGCAAAGGCACGCCTGCTTAAAATAAATCTGCACTTTTGTTTATTTTGAAGCCTATGAGTGCGCTTTTTACGTTGAAGTACTTTTTAATTTTAAGTTATCTGTTCTAACTCTGTATCTGCACACTATGCTGGCGCGATGCATTATGGGGCTGGTAAATATTTTTTTTCCAGGGCTGCTTTTAATTCCCAGTCCGGCCCTGAGTCTAGTAATAGTAAATCTAGCCCTGTTAAGGGTCCTACGACTGTATGGCTCTCACACAGCCATGAGCAGCACTCTTATAATATCTGAGTTTCAAACAAGGGGAAGAAGAGTGGGAGGAAAATTCATTGCACTGGGAAGAAGGCTTTTTTTCATCTCCCCTTTATTTTATTATAGTAATACTAAAGTGTTGGAAATACAAATGTATAAATGTGAAAAAGGGTCTGCATTCCATGAAACACTTTATTTTTTTCGGGCTGTATATCCGCATCTTAATAGTATATTAGTTTGTGAATTATGTTTACCACTTCAGATTGTTTACTGCTGTTTTATTTAATAATTATACTTATATTGCATCTAGAAGCTTAATACCTATGAGTAAAAATGTTTTCTGTCACACTTTCTAACTTTATTTTGGGGTTAATAATAATGGGAGTTTTTAAATGATGGGAGAAATGGATGAGGAGGTGTGGCCAGGAAGGGGCGTTTTAAAGATTTTTTGCACAGGCCTAAGGCATCCACTATATACACATACACACACACACACACACACACACACACACACTGCATCCACTAAGTATACACACACACACACACACTGAATCCACTATACACACACCACTAAATATACACACACACTGCATCCACTACACATACATACACACACTGCATCCACTATACACACACACACACATACACTGCATCCATTATACACACACACACACACACACTGCATCCACTGTACATACATACACACACACTGCATCCACTATATACTCACATGCTCTGCATCCACTATCCACACACTGCATCCACTATACAGACACACACTGCATTCACTACACACACTGCATGCAATACACAGACACTGCAGGCACTACACAAATGCACACTCTGCATCCACTAGACAGACACTGAATTCACTACACACACTGCATAACATAATGGATGTGGTCATGTTTTGCTTGGTTTTGTTTTGTTGCGGGGACAGCATTTCATCCTTTAACCCAGGCAGCACAATGCCTTGGGCCGACCGTGACCAGGAGGGATGAGTTATTTTTGCGAACCAGGTCCACGATGTCAATAAGTTGTCTGACGTTATACACCGATGATCGTTTAGATACAAAATCGACTTGGTCTCAGTGAAAAATATCTGATATGACATTGTTCAATCGAGCAGCATTTGTTGATGAATATAATTTCATATCCATATTCAATAAAGAAATCGGTCTATAGTTTGAAATAAGCTCTTTATGGCTTTTTATGCTGTTTAGGGATGGATACTATATGAGCCTTTAACAGTTCACCTGGCATATTCCTACTTCCCATAAATTCATTGAATGTATTAGTTAAACTATTAGAGAGATATGTCCGTAGACAACGTGCCACACAGAGATGAGGTCTTTCCGGAAAGTAGGGATACAACACAGAAGACGAATTTGATTTCGTTATGCAGGAAATAGAAACAGACACACCCTCAGGTAAAATGGAGAAAGATTTTACATCAAAAGCACGAACATCAGAAACTTGTCACCAGGCATAACAGTAGAGCCAGCTTAGCAGAAAGCTGGCATAGAGATAAGTCCCCATTATCAGGCAATATCTCAAGGAAGCGCAAGACAAGCGAAACATCCTAAAATGAGGAATAGCGAGAAGTAGGCGGCCTCGAAAAGCACACACCTCTGCAGACTGAGGGGTCCTTGCTAGAACTTTGGGAAGGCACATGAGCCGCCGAGATAGCCGATCAGAATACATTGATAGTTCTATATGACTTACCCTGAGAAAACAATTCGACCAGGAAGTTCAGTACGGCCATGATAGGGGCTGTAAAAGGATCCAAACGTCTCTCCAGACACCAGCCATGCCAGGATCGCCAGGAGTGCAGATATGATTGTCTGGTGCCAGCTGCTGAAGAGTCCCAGAGCAACTCTCTAGCAATTGTCGATAGGCCTGACACATCCCTGGAAACAGTCCAGGCCACCAGTGACAGACAATCCTCCAATACCGCTGGATCCCTTAGGAGGAACTCAGAGTCAGGGAGAAGTAGCGGGGTCTTTGTACGATATCTCCAGCAGTAGCGGGAACCATGGCTGACTCCTCCAAAGCGGTGGGATCAGGAGAAGCGACATCTTTAGAAGCTTGATCCAATTCAATGTCCGGAGAATAATGGAGAAGGGAGGAAATGTATATGCCCCAGAGGGAGGCCATGAAGGAATGCGTCCACCGCTTCACTGAGGGGATCCGGGAACCAATTGAAGAATAAGTCCGTCTGGTGATTCGCTGTGGAAGCGAACAGCGAACAGTGTAGGGGACCCTGAAGGGAAACCAGTAACTGAAACACCGAAGGTGTAGTTGCAAATCACTGGCGTCTCTCCAGTGTCGAGAAAACCAGTCCGCCACCAGATTGTCTGGTCTCGGAAGGTATTCCTCTACAATCAACAGGTTCTTGTCCAGACAATATTGGTAGAGATCCCTCGTCAGGTCCGACAGAAGTTTGGATTGGGAACCTCCCAGTCAGTTTATGTAGCGTACCGCCGAGACGTTGTCCATGCGTAGAAGCAGCGAGCAATGACTCATCCCTTTGGTGAAACTTCGATTGGCAAACGCCCCCACAATCAGTTCCAGACAGTTGATGTGAAGGGCCTTCTCCTCTGGCATCCAGAGTTCTCCAGAGTTCTCCTGTCATCATGCTATCACAAGCAGCGCCCCAGCCCAGTCTGGTCTGGGTCCGAATATTACCTTGCCGTTCCAGGCCTCCATGTGTTGAAGCCACCAGTGGAGTTCCAGGCGGGCTTTGACCGAAAGACATACGACACAACACAACAGGATATCGTTCAGATAGACTATTGATCTGATCCTTCTGGCCCTCAGAGTCGCCTTGACCGGCTTCAACAGCTTGGTGAAGCACCATGGAGCCGTACTGAGATCGAACGGAAGGCACGTAAACTGCCAGATGTTCCCTTGCCGGGGAACTGAAGGAAGCACCTGTTGTTGCCGTTTGATACCGTGAGATAGGCAACCTTCAGATCCAGTTGGGAGAAGCAGTCTCCCTCGCAGAGCAGGTCTCTCAGTAGATGGATACCCTCCATCTTGAAGTGTCAGTAGACGACATACGCGTTGAGGGCCCGCAGTTTGATCACAGGGCGGAAATCTCCTGTTTTGTTCCTTACTAGGAAGATATTGCTCAAGAAGCAAGGGGGGCCAGACGCCCTCTCCACAGCACCCTTGTCCAGCAGAGACAGTATATCCGAGTGGACCATGCCGGAAGCCTCCTTGTCCATACGTATCGGCCGCGGGGCAAAGGCTTTTTACCTGAAGTCGATCCAAAATCCGGCTACAGTTTGTAAAACCCACGGATCTCTTGTGATGGCCCGCCACTGAGGAAAAAAGTGAGACAGTCTGCCCGCAATGGGTAAGTTTGGCAAATAAGGAATGAAGCTTACCTGAAGCGTATATTTCCCATGTGGAGGCAGTGCCTCGGCCTCTAGATGACCCTCGGGGAAACAGCGGGCGATACTGGTATAGAGAGGAGGACAATGAAAATGACTCAGAGATACAAGGCCTCGTGCCTCTGATGGCAGCTCTGCTGGGGATGCGACTCCTCTGCCGACTAGCCCTGTAGGAAATACGGTTCCCTGACCGGAAGACCCTCTTGAGGGACAGTTGAACCTTGTTTAAGGATGCATAGATGGATACGTGGTGGTTCAGCTCCTTAATGAAGGCATCATCGAAAAGGAGACCTTTGGCATTCGGACCCAATTCTTTAGAGGTCAAGTCAGCCAGTTTGCCATCCAGCTTGTACAGGGCCGCCTTGCGACATTCTGAGTTTAGTGCCACATTGGCATTGCCCAGGAGACAGATAGCTCTTTGGGCCCATTCCCGAAGGAGGTGAGCGTCCACCGGAACTCCACTGTGTAGGGCATCATTTACCATCAGGAAAATCTGCGTCACCGGACCACTGAGGTTGAGCAGTTTATCCTGGGCCGAGCGTAATCTCTGTTCCAGGCCTTTGCGAGGGTCCTTCCCAGACCTTGTCATGAAGGTGGCGAACACCGGGTCAAAATCAGGGGTAAGGGCCACTTTGTCTGGCAGGGTCGAAATCAGGAGTAAGGGCCACTTTGTCTAGCTCGTAGCTTAGCCCGGACCTCCTTGTCCAAAGGTCGGCAAAGTCAATAACGGAGAAACTTTGCGATGTGGTCAGGTGGTGCCCATTCTGCTGAGTGAGGATGCTTTAGGAGACATGGGTCAAAAAGCGAATGACGAGATGGATCCAAGATCTCTCCCGAAGCGTCAGTATCTGCCACGGGAATCTTCAGTGACCCAGTCGGAGAAGAGCCCAAAACGATTTCTCTCACGTTGCGTGAGGGTTGGTCAGAGAAACCCTCACCGGGAGAACACTGAAACAATAGTAAGGTACAGTCAGTGTGGTACAAGGGCAAGTTAGATTTCTAACTATGTGCATTTTTGTTGTATTTGTCGGTCTATCTAATCTAATCTATCCGAATCCGAATGGTAGACTTGTGCAATCTGCTTCAAATAAATTGCGATACATCTGAAGTTTGGGTGATCAATGATTCTAACAAATTCTGTAAATCTGAAATGCTATATGGACAATTCACAATACAAACAAACTGGGACATCTTCCATCCGTGGCTAAATCAAGAGATGATTAATGGGGAAAAAGATAATGGTCAGGGGACAACCACCAAATGTTAATTTTACTCACAAATCAAGTAAGAAGTGACCAATGGAGGGCAGTATACAATACATCTATATATCTATATTTAATATATAACATATAAACATAGATTATTCAACTAATATTTTTTTTTTACTACTCTTACTTTTGTTCCTCTATTGGATACTTCTTTTCACTTGATTGTGAACCAAAGGATGGGAAAATGTGCAAAATATATACATCAATTTATATTTTGTATATATTTTAAAGCACAGTAATTGGCCCATTTTACTCCCCCTTTTGTTTTTTTCCAAACAAAGGGATGATTTGGGATTTGTCAATGTGGTGGTTTGGCCGAATTTTGATGGTCAATTTTGTCTACTGTACCTGTGCATCCATTTTACCATCTATCTAGCTGCCTGTAATTTCCCTCTGCCACCCTACCTATTTCTACATAAATAAATTGTCTATTATATATGACTTGTCTTTCAGAATGTTTGTTTTTTTCCATCTTTGACTAAATCTCTGTTCCCCAACTTTTTATCTTGGCATCTGTGACGGAACGCTGGCACTCCAACTGAGTACCTCTGCCAATCGATGCTCCTAGCGCTTGCCGAGGACTCCAAGCACTCTAACCGACACCATTAGCACTGCAGACCCCACTTCCAGCGATACAGCTGCGCCGGGGTCTCGCTGTCTCCACCCACCCTGGATCCACGACCAGGATCCAGCTCCCAGTGGGTGAACCTCTCCAAAATCCAGAGAGCGTAGCAGGGACAAATCAAGCTATTGCAAGAGCTTACTCTTGGGAGTAAGTGATTATAGCAATCCCCAGAGTGTAGGTATCCCTTCCCCCAAACATGAGCCAAGGATTCAAGAAAGGTACAAGATGATCTGGTTTTAATGACCACACACTGGCTTTTATGCAAGTCCCCATGCAAGGGGACATCCCACAGGGTGGGACCCAGTATAACCAATCACAGACAATACAAACAAAACACTCCCACAGTGACATCCCAATCCCTCCTCTCTATCCTGGAGATAATTGGGAAGTAATCAAATTATCTCCCAGGACAGAGGCAAGACTCCATTAACCACATGGTTACAAAAAGACATAAAATTACACAATGTTACAATTACTATATAAAACATACATGCAACATATCCCCAGATAGCTTAGATCTGAGTGCACATTATTATTGAATGGCGCTCAGATCACATACATACAATTCAATCGCCATGGAGCCAAAGTCTTTTCCATAGTCTTTTATTATATGAATGGGCTCCATGGCATAGCTATCTGGGATAGCACTACTACCATACTGAAAGTCCAGAACGCCCCAGCAGAAATACACAAATAAACCTTTCTGCAGGGGAAAATACCGCTATCAGCACATGGGCCATAGTCGGAAGGCAGAAGGCTAGCCAGTAGTCCCCTCCAGGCACAAGTGGCGAAGGGCACTTCGTCACAGCGTCCATTATAAATAGTCTTCTTGATAGAGAGCATAACATAAATGGATTAACACGAGCTGGATGAGTTTTACAGAATACAAAACCAAAAGGTTAAACATTGTTAAACCAAAAATTATAATAACTGCTACTATACTTCATGTGTAACACCAAAACGACCCAAAAATATCAAATACAGTGAAGTGTTTTATGTACAATCACTACAATATGTGATTAAGTTGTGTATATTGACACTTATCTGAATTGAAGCAAGATACAATTAAGATAAGTGTCAATATGTACCACTCTATCACATTTTGTGTTGATTGTACATTAAGTGCTCCACTTCACTCTACTCACTATTGTGCTCAATCACAAATCAGGCCCTACTGTAAGCCAACCAATCAGAGCACTCTATCTAAGCTTTAAATTTATTATTGTTGTGTAAGCTATTAAAATAATTTAGTATTTCCTAGCACTTGTGGAATCCTTATAACTGTCTAGCCCGCTTATAACAGGGTAATGTTATTATATGCTGTAACTACAGCGGGACATGTTAATTGCCTGTCTATATGACTTTGATCTCATGATACTATGCCTTTGTCTCGTATAAATCACTTGCACAAAAAAACAGAAAATAAAGAATAAAAAAAGAAATGATTTGATAATGTGGAAAATATTTAAATTTTCTAATATTTTGATATTCTTTGATATAATGATATTATTATTCATATTTTTTTTATATGATATATTTTGATATTTTAATATTTTGAAAAATAAAGTTAATCCAAAAATATTAGATCGGTTGGAAAGCTTGCACAGCTTTGGAAAGTCCTTCTAAGGGCTTTTCATCCTATAAAAGCTCAGTATATGCCATGCCCTTACATGGCGAAATTTGATTAATTTTATTGAGTTGGCCTGTTTTTGTTTTTTTTGTATGGTTGTTTTTTATTTTAATTGTCTTGCTTTCTTACATATGTATTTTGGCCTTTTTGGCTGAAGAATGGTAAGTATATATATTTAAACATTCTGCAGCTATTAGTTTAATGTCCCCCTCACTATTGTTAAGGGGTGATATGTAGGGATAATTTAAGGTCCCCAAACCCCTAGCCACATGGGGACTTGACCTTTCCATTAATAGGGTCTAAATGTGGGCTCTAAATAATTATTCAAAAGGGGGGTGGACATTATTATCATTATTATTATTATGTTATTATGGGTGGACAAACAGACATGTAGTTGTAACTTGTAACCAGACAAGTTGGACACACAGGAACAGAGAGGTTGGGGGCCCTGCTCAATGAGCTTACATGCTAGAGGGAGTGGGGTAAAATGACACAAAAAGGTAAGGATAGTTTTAGACTAATGACAGTTGCAGAAGAGGAATCAGACAGGAGCTATTAACAGTTTAATTGATACGCTTTTATGAAGAAGTGGGTTTTTAACGATTTTTTGAAGGAGTGGAGACTGGGTGAGCATCTAACGGAGGAGGGAAGCGAGTTCCACAGGAACGGTGCAGCCCTCGAGAAGTCTTGAAGGTGAGCATCAGAGGTTGGAGTACGGACAGAAGATAGACGTAAGTCTTCAGCAGAGCGGAAGGGCCTAGACGGGACATACTTGTGTATTAGGGAGGATAAATAGGTGGGAGCAGCATTACATAGAGATTTGAAAGCAAGAATCAGAATTTTAAATTAAGCCCTATATCTTACAGGAAGCAAATGTGGGGACTGACAGAAGGGTGAGGCGTGGTAGGTGCGGGCGGACAGGAAGATGAGCCTCGCCGCTGCATTCATTATGGACTGTAATGGAGCAAGTTGGGAGCACGTAAGACCACTGAGAAGTGGATTACAGTAGTCAAGGCGAGAAAGGACAGTGGAATGGACCAGCACCTTAGTCGCGTTAAGTAGGGTCGGATGCGCGCAATGTTTTTGAGATGGAAACGACAGGATTTGGTGATAGACTGAACATGAGGCTTGAAGGAAAGGTCGGAGTCAAAGAAATACCTAGGCAACGTGCCTGCGCGGTGGTGCTGATGGTAGCACCGTTGACTTGGAGGGAGACAGAGACAGGAGTAACAACACTTGAGGGAGTCCAGAATTTCAGTTTTGGTCAAGTTGAGTTTAAGGAAGTGGGCAGCCATCCAGTTAGAAATAGCAGAGAGGCAGTCAGAGACACTAGTCAAGACGTGCCATTGTCCACCCCCCCTCTTGTATAATTATTTAGAGATCCAACTTGCCGCCAATGGGAAGGGGCTGGTATGGGAAAATCAATTTCCCCTTTATTTAGTAAGTAGCCCACACCTAATGTCCCCTTACGTAATGCAAAAAAAATATTAGTCACAACACAGGGGCAGTTGAGTGGACAGTGATCTGTTTAACCCTTGTTTTTTAGACTGCACAAGGGATAACTTGCTATTCACTGGGCAGTTGCTAGTGTATTACAGCAAGAAGCAACGCCTCTACTCACACCATTGCGAGTGGTGGCATGCGAGTCATACTCTCTTGGTATATCACTACTAAGCTCTTGTAAGAGCTTGTTCCTGTCTTGCTCTCTGAAGGAGTCTACGGTGGTTATGGTGTCGGCTGGAGTGCTTGGAGCCCTCAGGAAGCGCTAGGAGCATCCTTCAACAGAGGTACCCAGTCGGGGTGCCAGGTGATCCGTTACAATATGCATTTGTATTTGGAAAGTCACAACATGGAGCTCTAGTTTATAGATTTAACTCTTGCTATTATTGCATATCCAGATTAGCTCATTCATTACTATGCAATTTGTGTGAACTTTGTGATAAATGAACAGACTTACAGATGCTAATTGCTTTTCTACATGAATAATTAATTGGATCTTTGAAAGGAAATAGATGATATCTAGACAATGCTGCTGTGTAACATCAGTTATTGGAACAGATTTGTTTTCTGTGATATTCTTCTCTGAGCTTTTAAAAGTGTAAGAAATAGTTTGTAAAGTTATGAGTACAACTCTTAAAGGGACTCTCTAAGACGTATAATCTCTATAGCCCATTTATAGTGGCTATGACGCTAAGAGGCTGCAAGTGTAGTCCCTCGTTTCTTTGTCAAACAGTTTTTAGAGGGTTAAAACAAATGCCTCCTAAGCACCTAATCCCCATACTCTTACTTTTTTGCTAATGTAGAAGGACAGATGGACAGTTGCAACAGTAGCTACACTTGTAATGAAAATTATTCAACCCCCCATTGAAAATCAGTATCGTCAACCTTTATTTATACAGGGAGTGCAGAATTATTAGGCAAGTTGTATTTTTGAGGATTAATTTTATTATTGAACAACAACCATGTTCTCAATGAACCCAAAAAACTCATTAATATCAAAGCTGAATATTTTTGGAAGTAGTTTTTAGTTTGTTTTTAGTTTTAGCTATGTTAGGGGGATATCTGTGTGTGCAGGTGACTATTACTGTGCATAATTATTAGGCAACTTAACAAAAAACAAATATATACCCATTTCAATTATTTATTATTACCAGTGAAACCAATATAACATCTCAACATTCACAAATATACATTTCTGACATTCAAAAACAAAACAAAAACAAATCAGTGACCAATATAGCCACCTTTCTTTGCAAGGACACTCAAAAGCCCGCCATCCATGGATTCTGTCAGTGTTTTGATCTGTTCACCATCAACATTGCGTGCAGCAGCAACCACAGCCTCCCAGACACTGTTCAGAGAGGTGTACTGTTTTCCCTCCTTGTAAATCTCACATTTGATGATGGACCACAGGTTCTCAATGGGGTTCAGATCAGGTGAACAAGGAGGCCATGTCATTAGATTTTCTTCTTTTATACCCTTTCTTGCCAGCCACGCTGTGGAGTACTTGGACGCGTGTGATGGAGCATTGTCCTGCATGAAAATCATGTTTTTCTTGAAGGATGCAGACTTCTTCCTGTACCACTGCTTGAAGAAGGTGTCTTCCAGGAACTGGCAGTAGGACTGGGAGTTGAGCTTGACTCCATCCTCAACCCAAAAAGGCCCCACAAGCTCATCTTTGATGATACCAGCCCAAACCAGTACTCCACCTCCACCTTGCTGGCGTCTGAGTCGGACTGGAGCTCTCTGCCCTTTACCAATCCAGCCACGGGCCCATCCATCTGGCCCATCAAGACTCACTCTCATTTCATCAGTCCATAAAACCTTAGAAAAATCAGTCTTGAGATATTTCTTGGCCCAGTCTTGACGTTTCAGCTTGTGTGTCTTGTTCAGTGGTGGTCGTCTTTCAGCCTTTCTTACCTTGGCCATGTCTCTGAGTATTGCACACCTTGTGCTTTTGGGCACTCCAGTGATGTTGCAGCTCTGAAATATGGCCAAACTGGTGGCAAGTGGCATCGTGGCAGCTGCACGCTTGACTTTTCTCAGTTCATGGGCAGTTATTTTGCGCCTTGGTTTTTCCACACGCTTCTTGCGACCCTGTTGACTATTTTGAATGAAACGCTTGATTGTTCGATGATCACGCTTCAGAAGCTTTGCAATTTTAAGAGTGCTGCATCCCTCTGCAAGATATCTCACTATTTTTGACTTTTCTGAGCCTGTCAAGTCCTTCTTTTGACCCATTTTGCCAAAGGAAAGGAAGTTGCCTAATAATTATGCACACCTGATATAGGGTGTTGATGTCATTAGACCACATCCCTTCTCATTACAGAGATGCACATCACCTAATATGCTTAGTTGGTAGTAGGCTTTCGAGCCTATACAGCTTGGAGTAAGACAACATGCATAAAGAGGATGATGTGGTCAAAATACTCATTTGCCTAATAATTCTGCACTCCCTGTATTATTTATTTCTAAAATATTTTACCAGGAAAGATACATTGAGATTTATCTCGTTTTCAAGTATGTCCTGGTTCCACAAAACATTGCATTGTTACAATAGGGTAAAATAAAATACAAAAACAATACTAAATACACAATGTATATAAAAAGTATCATAGAACAGGTAGGACATATATAATCAACCATGACACGTGCATTCTGTTTTGAGGTAGGTAGAGAGTACTTTCAGCTGTCTTCCATTAACAAATTAAACCAAAACAATATAAATAGCTCAACACAACAACTGATTCAAGTGGTTTCCCCAAATTCACCTTAAAATGCAACGTATAATGACTTCTCCGGTCTCAAAAGTATTCAACCCTTGAATAGAATCAATCAGAGCATCACAAATGGCAAAACAGGTTTTGTCTCAACCACACCTGATACAAATAATCAAGGGCTTCAATAGTTGCACCAGGAGTGCCTGAGCTGGAACACTTGTAATACCTGTACAAGCTAGGTGTTTGTTATAAACATGGCTAAGTCAAAATAATGAACCCATAAATTGGTGCGCAATTTAAATTAAAACAGTGCACAATTATGCTCCAATATCTCTTGCCAATAAAAACACATTAATAAACCACTAAATTGCTGTGCATATATTTCTTATAATATATATCAAGCAAGTAGATACCAATTAAGGTGCATAGGTGACCACTAATTATTAATATTATAATTATGGAGCATAGATTAATTAAAGTGACACTATAGTCACCAAAACAACTACAGCTTATTGTATTTGTTCTGGTGAGTATAATATGTCCCTTCAGACTTTGTGCAGTAAACACCGTATTTGCAGAGAAAAGGCAGTGTTTACATTACAGCTTAGGGATATCTCCAGTGGCCACTCCTCAGATGACTACTAGAGGTGCTTCCTGGGGCAGTGTGCAGCACTGACATCCAATGTCTCCACACTCTGCATGGAGACACTGAACTTTCTTCCTAGAGATGCATTGATTCATGCATGTCTAAATGCTGATTGGCCAGGGCTGTGTTTGACTTGTGCTGGCTCTGCCCCTGATCTGCCTCCTTGACAATCTCAGCCAATTCAATGCTTTTTTATTGGAAAGCATTGTGATTGGCTGAGATCGCCACTTCTTATGATGATCAGGGGAAAAGCCAGCACCAGCAGACTGAATAAAGGTAAGATTTTACTATTTAGGGGCAAGGGGAGGGGTAGATGGTGTTTTTAAAACTATAGGGACAGGAATACGTTTGTGCTCCTGAACCATTAGTGTTCCTTTAAGGGCAAAACATTTTGCACAAAAATCACCAAATATTATGAGTATTTTCCAGTAGTTAACAAAAATAACTAATACATTTGCAAATATCCATTCGATGATCTCAAGGTTCTAAAACCAGAAACAAAAACAGTCATATATCAGAAACTAAGATAAACGCTTTACCATTTATGTATGAATCATTTGTGGTTACTTATGCCCCTTACTTGGTATCTATTTGCATGATATATATTAGAAGATAATTGTGCACTGTTTTAATTGATATTGCACACCAAGTTAGTGAGTGATTAATTTGTTTTAATTGGAAAGAGATATATTGCAAGATAATTGTGCACTATTTTAACTGATATTGCGCACCAATTTATGGGTTTGCTGGGAATCTGTTTACCAGGGTTTTATTTGATTGCTGCATGTATTAATTATTGATACAGTAGGTAATTGTATAGTTACACTTGCACTTTAAAATCACTTTTGCGCCATCTTATTCATTCTTTGGTGTTATAATAAGTAGAACTTATGGTCCACCAAGTTAAGAGAAGAAATCATCGCCCTTCACAAACAAGTTACAGGATACAAAAAAGATAGTGAAGGCACTGAATGTTCCTAAAGACACCGCTGGAAGGTTTCCATGCCAGAACTCCGAGACGTACACCACTAGTGACCCAAAAGCAGAAGAAAAGTCATCTCCATTCTCCAATATGCTTGAAATTGTATAAATAAACCACAGAAGTTTTAGGATTTTGTTCTGTGGAGCGATGAAACAAAACTAGAACCTTTTGGCCCAATGGATCAGCGGTATATCTGGAGGAAGACAAATGGAGCATACTCTGAAATTGAATTAAAATTAATGCTTTTCATTAAAATGTCAGGGGTTGATATTTTATTGGCGCTTATTCCCAATTATTATTTAAAGCGAAGAGTTTACTCACTATTTTAACTCTTTAGACCTGGAGTACGTTGTTCGAATTTAATACTTCATACATTAATATCACAACTTTTTTTATTAAACTTATAAATTATAAAGTGTTACATTATAAGGAACCATATGAGTTTATCAGCATATGGACTATAATAATTTAAAGACAGAATTTTTCAGGATCTTAAAATACAATCTTAGCTTTTTACTTCTTAGTACAATTTACAAACACATGTGGATTTCTTGCTTATTGTAAACACCATTCATTAGACTTAGCTGGACAGAGTTCCTTATTTACTCAGGTGTCTGTACACAAAGTTAGTAAATATTCCCCAGATTGTTATAGAATTAATATTCCTGGGTAACTCTTGATATTCTATATTTTTTTTAATTCATGATTTTGATTATTATTCCAGTCTGCAGTTTGAGATATCAATCTTTATCATGAAACCCAATCTGGCGGATTTCGTATCCGCTTTTACCCAGAAAATATTAGCTTATAGTTATGTAATATTATAGTTAGTGTAATTGGCTATTTACTGATAGATGTTCTGGATGTTATTTTTAAGAATGCTTCAAGATGTCTTGTTCTTTTTTGGTTCGGAAATTAATTTAGTCTGAAACTGCCAAATTTGTCCAAATTTTAATTCAGGACTAAACTAATTGCATATCCCTACCCAGCAGTATTCACATTTAAATTTATGGAAATGATTACCTCCCTCTCGATCCTTGCTTTAACCCTTTTTGTGCTAGACTGTTGAGCAATGCTTTACTTTCTCAGTCTAAAATTACTGATGTGATATTTCTAAACCATTTTGAATAAAAAGAGTAAAAGCAAAGCAAAACCTAAACATGAGAGTTTTTTTTTTAAGTTACTATTTCTTGCATATTGACATTATAATTGCTCCAGAAATATGTTTACACAGGATGTTTAGAGTTTCCTTGTGGGAAGAGAGGTCAGGCAACAGTTTGGAACACATATTCATTGGTAACGTTTGACTTCACAGAGTAGTGATTAAATAATATAGAATGTTGTACAGTTTGGTGGGATTGTGTCATTCTGACCATGACCATAAGTAATTTTAAATACCCCTAACCTTAAACCTCTCCTAGGTAGGGGAGCGGGAGAGACATCAAAGGGCCAGGAGGAATAGAAGAGACCACAAAGGGATGGGAGTAGTGGGAGAGATCACAAAGGGACGGGAGAATGGAAGAGACCACAAAGGGACGGGAGGATGGAAGAGACCACAAAGGGACGGGGGAGTGGAAGAGACCACAAAGGGATGGGGGAGTGGAAGAGACCACAAGTTGCAGAAGCCTGAAACCACATTCATTGGCTGAGAACGTCAACAGACCACTCTAAACCAACAATTCACAGTTTGTGCAATGAAAGTTGCATAGAATTGACATTATCCAGCCTGCAACTTTGAGGCTGCCGGAGGTGGAGTTACACTTCAGGAAACAGAGGAGTTAAATTCTGCATGTGTAGCACATCATAGCAAAATGGTATACATACAAACTCCAGGCACCATGAACACTACAAATCAATAAAGTGGTCATGGTGCACGGTGTAACACTTTCAAATTTGCTCTTTGGCATCTTACGTAAATCTCCCCAGGCATGTGTATCCCTACTTTGGCCACTTGGGACAGATTTCTCATTTTGGAGCCCATTCAGTTAGGGAAGCCATGTCTACTGTTTGACTGGGTATTTTAACTTTTTAAGCAATTCTGTTTTGAAACTTATTGACTATATTTCACTTCCTGTTATTAATCAGCTTTGAACGTGCATCATACAAGCCTTCATTTCCATAATAAGATTGAAATATTTTTCTAGGTTTCATAATGGAAAGTCACTTCATTTGTATTATCCGTCTTCACTTAATTTTTAATTTTTCACCTGAATATCTTCCTGTGCTTATTTGTATTTACTGTTACCTTAGTTATATTATGTGATATTGACTAATGTTGAATTATTTACAGGATCATTTCTCTAATTTCTCTATATTTTATATTCTTTCCACATCTTGAACATTCTTGATTATTTCTCGGTGGAAGCTCCAGCCTGTTATCTTCTGACATGGACTTGTTGTTTGGCTCTCCTGCCTTTTCCCCCTCAATGTTTCCAACATGTTCCAGTTTACCTCCTGTTGTATATTTAATTATAAATTATGTTCTTGTTTTTCTCCTCTGTCTTCAGGTCACATCAATTCTTCGGTTTGGTTAAAGAAAGAGGAAGATAGAATGTAGCAGGCATTTTTAAAAATAATAAGAAGAATAAATTATTTCACAAAGGTATTCTCCTCCAACTGACAAATGGAAAAAAAATATTTTCTTTTTCTTTTTTTGGCAAATAATTTTGCAGCAATTGTCTGATATGGCATTGCCCTAAGTACCTCAATGGATAAATCACTATTTGTGACATTTGTTCCGGAGAAGGAGTAACATTGCATATTTCAGTTGTGGCCAAGCAAGGACATTGTGAAAAATCTACGCTCTTGTGGCTCCTGATGTTTGCAATATAAATATAAATCCACTTCCTAATGGGTTTCAGACGTCATTGCACATCAGTAATTACATTAACTCTAAATATAACTATTAGTCATAAAAGCATTACTATTGTGTCAAAAAAATAAATAAATAGAATTATTAACCGCCTAAGGACACATGTGTGACATGTCATGATTCCCTTTTATTCCAAAAGTTTGGTCCTTAAGGGGTTAAAGTTCTTCTACCATGATATAGTAAAAGTTCATTTTCTATATGTTATAGGCTTGAATGCATAGTGAAGGTATTGATTCATCTAGAGAGTGGAATACTCATATAGAAAAAAGTAATCCAACACGGTCCTATGAATATCATAAAATAACATTGCTTACCTTATGCGATTATTACACCTTTTCATACACTTCATGTATATAAATTATGGAATATGTCCCCACCAAACTGCTTTCTCCATTACACTCTTGGTTTAATTATTTTTGGAACATTGTTCCAGGTATTTCATTCTATTATGATTAACATTTATATAGAACCAACATTTTCGGCAGCGCTTAGAATTATGCAATGATGATATATGACCAGTAATTGAACGCAAAAATAATGTTGACAGATGCAAAACAAGAAGAAGCCTTTGCTCTTAGAAACATACAATTCAGGATTCAACCAGAAAAGCATTGGTAAGGTGGACCATCCTTTTGGGCAACTACACTAAAAGTCTTTTTAATTTTTTTTATTAAATCATCCTTAATATGCTCAATGAGATCAGAGTTCTTCAACAACGAACTTTAAAAACTGTTTCTGCATGGACACTGCTTTGTTTATGGAAACCTTGACATACTAAAACTAAAAATGGTCTTTTAAAATGTTGAAAGCATGGAAGTATCTAGAATGGTATGCTGTTGCATTAAAGAAACATTTTAAGCACAATAACAACTAGAGCACACTATAGTGGTGTTTATGGCACGTGGGTAGCCCTGGCACCGGCCCATGGAAATTGTCTGTTTGAAAATGGTTTGACTTCTTAACAGGGGGCCGCCAGTGATTGCTCCTCACCTCCTCTTAGCACGAAGTGTGAGCCAGAAGCACTAACAGAAGGAGCTTACATTAGCTGTCTAGCTTATTGGCCGTGGTTATCACTACCAGGCTTGGCTCATTGTTGCGACTTACGGGTAGAGAGGAGGCAAGGAGTATCACCCGACGGTCCTCAGAAAAGAAGTCAAACTATAACCAAACTGTTTTACTGCTTACATTGGACAGGGGGCACCAGGGCAGCCCTGGCCCCATAACTATTACAGTCCCCTTTAAGATGTCCCTTCAGTGGAACAAATGGACCATTTAGAATAATGCAGTTCAGAACAATATTCCTCCTCCGCCTAAGATTACTGTTTCAGTAAGTCTTTCTAGAGGCTGTCAAAGATATGTTAGGCAGTAATGTAAATACTGCCTTTTCTCAGAAAAGGTTGTGTTTACACTGCTGAGTTTGCAGGGAGAGGATCTTTGTCCCAGATCCACTGCCTATAGTGTACTTTTAAAGTCAAACTCAAAGTCACATACACATAAGAAAATACTTAATATATTATCGAATACTAAGCTCTATTGTGTCATTTGAAAAGTATGTTTGTTTCAACAGCTTCTGCAAACTCAGCTCAAAGAAAAATAACATAAGCACAACTGGGGAAAAGTATTAGCATGATTTATCTGTTATTTGCTTCCGATAGTTGTTCTTATGATGCCTTAAAAGGATATCCGTTCCTGTTGAGATGAGACTTGAACTGCAGAAATGTCTTTCTTATTGCAATCTGCTGTAGCAGAATGTGTCTATAAAAATATTATTTCTGAATAACTGGTGCCTGCTATTTGAGCTCGGCAAAAAATATACATTATAATTAATTGGCTTCATAATATGTATTGATTTAAATTATGCCATTTGATTAATTGCTTTATAACTTTACATACAACACATTTGAGTTCATTAAATATTTCAGTAGGTGTGGAAAATTGACAAGAGAATTTTCACTCAAAACAGGCAAGCTGGAAACACACAGGGTTATTCACTTAATTGGGAATTCAAAGTGAATT
>OW240917.1:260956227-260986075 GCA_933207985.1 Pelobates cultripes
CCCCCCCCAATCTTCTCCTCACCTCCCCTGTAGCGTGGCCGAGCTCCTATCCGGTCTGCGACCCGGCCGGACTGACAGGAAGTGCACACCCAGTGAGGCAGTGCGGCAGCCGTCTGAGCGCTCTCTATAGAGCGCTCAGGCGGCTGAGGCATTGAAAGGGCCGGCAGCCGCCGGCCCTGCCTAGGTCTTATTTTCGGGGTAGGGCTTATATTGCAGCCCACCCCGATAATCCAGCTAGGGCTTTTTTCGGGGTGGGGTGTATTTTCGGGGAAACACGGTAGGAGAAAGTTGATCTTTGATCTTAAATTTGAAATACTCTCTGAATTCATGTTTGAATTATCAGCAATTCTCGCTTTACTAAATTAACATGAAAGTCCATTATAAATTAAAAGGAACACCACGGTGCCCTGTTGGCCATTTAGATCTCTGACCTCACCTGCAGGGAGAAATGAAAGAGAACTGAATTACTTTTACTCATTTGCAGTGCTGCTCTCTGCCGAGAAGATTTAAAGAAACGCTATAATCACTACAACAACTTTAGCTTAATGAAGCCGTTTGTAGCTAGGGCTGCGTACACAGAGAGAAAAGGGATTTAACTCCTAAATGGCAGAGAATTGAGCAGTGAGACTTCATAGACACAATCTATACACCAAAACTGCTTCATTAAGATAAAGTTGATTTGGTGACTATAGTGCACCTTTAACTCCTTGGTTGAGGTCATTGATAATAATGATTTCAGCAAATCCAATGCTTACCTATAGGAAAGCATTGGGAGTCTATTGTACATGCGCAGAAAAATGTGATGCTGTGCCAACCAGATGGTCTGTCTGAGGTGATCAGTTTTACGCTGCTATTTCCGAGGCAGAGGGAGAGCCATTAGAGGCATTTAAACCCTGCAATGAAAATATTGTCATTCTGCAGAAGGGCGATGCTAGCAAGGTTAAAACAGGCAGGATATGGCCCCCAGACAACTTTATTGACATGAAGTCTAGAGTGTCCCTAAAGTCAAAGTACCCAAACTGGATATTTTTTTTTTTTTTTAGCTAAGCTTTTTATTGGATTTTCAAACGCTACAACAGCAAAGTGTGAACCAACATGTACTTTGAGATGCTTTCTAAGAAAGAAAATGTCTGATTAATGAAACAGATCAATGTATGGTGGGACGCAAGGCTGCAAACACTTATTAACTACTTCTTCAAAAAGGGCACTACCAGACCTTGGCAACATGATGCGTATTTGGCTTTTAAAACCAACCAATTATCATTTTTGTTCCAGCATGCTTAAATATTGCTGTAGACCATCCCTATATAGGTACAGTTTACCCATTTTCAGACAAGTGCACTACAGCTTTATTTATGGACAAAGTGCTAGAGCGTATGCTTCATCTCGAATGGCTTCCATAGTCAGGGGAGAAAATAACGTATACTTCAACAATGGCAACGTCTCCAGATCATAATCTATTAGAGAACCTTAAGGATACGATAGAAAAAGACGTTTGCCGCATGATTGTGTGGCTGATAATAAAAAGCACTATTTAGTCTGCATGGGCCAAAACCCATAAATAATCTTGCCAGCAACATAACACATTCACACAATTTCAGGCTGTTTTGTTTTTTTACCTGATACTAGATTGGAGTAATCATAACGTTTCCTCTGGGTGGATATAGTAGGTCTTTGGTCTGCAAGTAATGGGTGATTTTTGGGGTGTCTCTATATGTGTACGTTTAGGGCCCCATATATTTTTGGCCATTGTTGCAGACCCAGAAATCTGAGTGCGCCGCTATATCTCCGAATTCACAAGGGATTGTCTTGATTCAGGTCTTTCAGGGTCTAAGACTGGTAAAAGTGATTGTAAACTACATGGATGTCTTCTAGCAAATAGTGGTGTATCTTGGATTAGTGCTGCCCTAGGCATGACTAAACCTGGGCACCCCCCTAATCTAAATGTGCCCAACCCCTACCGGTCAAGGCCACACCTCTTCCTGATTAAGAACCCACCCCTTCCTCTTTAGTCTCCACCTTTTCCTACTTCTTTAAAAGGGTTATTATAGTGCCTCCATCCCTCGTGCTCTCCTCCCCCTACTCGGCACTGAAGGGGTTAAAACTCCTTCAGTCACCTTTATGAATTCAGCGCCGATGTCCCTCAGCGATGGGTCAGGCTCATCCTTGCATTAGGCTTCCCCGTAGGAAAGCATTTTGTATCAATTCTTTCCTATGGGGATTTAGCAGACACTTGATGATCTAATGCACAGCGTGAGGACGTCCAGCATCAGTTAGGCATCTAACCACCATGCAGAACCTCAAGGTTCTGAGAAACTTCAATAATTAAACTTGCAGGGTTAAAGGGAGTGGGGCACTTCACCCAGACCACTTCAATGAGCTGAAGTGGAGAGGGTGCCAAGTGTCCCTTTACGAACACACTCAATGACAAACACACAGACGTCACTGACAGACTCACCGATTTGACATACACACATTCCCCTATAGACACACTGGCAGATATGCACTGACAGTCACACACACACTCAATGACAAACACAGAGATGTCACTGACAGACACAGACTCACAGATCTGACACACACTGTGATCTCCCTGCTCTGCTCCCTTGCACCTCACGGACTGTCTACTGATGCCAGTATATGACATCATATTCTGGCTCCCGAGGGAGCAGAGGAGAGAGATCAGAGCTCCCTCGCCACCTCGGATTCCAACACAGCTGCATGCCAAGGGTTTGGGGGTCCATATGGTGGCCAGCAGGCCAGGTCTTGGACCTCCCCCCCATGACAGGGGGGAACAGAGGGGACATCTGAGTGAGTGTTTGGGGGTGGCATTTTTTGGTTCTAGCTTTTATGGACCTCTAATCATATGACGCTCACACAGGCAGCAGTGAATAATCACTGGTTCCCTGTTTATGTGGGACTAGATTTGAAGATAGAAAATAAAGCTGTTATACGATGGGATTAATCCACATGCAAAGCAATTTCTTTCACAGTGATTGAATCCGGTTTAAATATAAGCAATGGTTCTTTGTGACCTTTAGAAAGTCATTTTATCCTCATCTGCCTGGGGTATTAAATAATGAGGTTATGAAGTCTATATACCTGTGTGAGATAGTCTTTGCATATGTAAAAAACAAACAAACAAACAAACAAAAAACACATCACTAATTATTTTACATTTTCCCAAATAATATAAGGAAGGTTACAAAGTTTATAGTCACAAGATGTTAAATTCTGGACATGTGATGTCTAACTCTTTAAGGAAAAGGCTTTTGCAAATTGTTTGTTTTTATAATAGTTTGGCCATATCACCTGTCCTGGATGAACCATCTAGCTCTCAAAGGTTAAACATAATGGATCCCCCATCCATCCATCCATCCATTCATTGACCACTCATCCATTTATTGAACCACTCATCTATCCATCCATCCATCGATTCATCCAAACACTCCTCCATCCATTGAACCACTCATCCGTCCATCCATCCATCCACCTCCTTAAAATTTACTCTGACTTTGCATTTACCTTTACATTGCCAAATAATATATTTTGGGACTTGGAATCGTCTCTTTAATAAAATTGCAAAAAAATGTTAGGTTCCTAGAATAATGAGATATTACTGCATGCTAGAATACTAACAAATCTCTCTGAGCCATTCAGGGTTTAAACCCTATTAGCGTGACTCTATCCAACTGTGTCCTTTATTTTAACCCTTTTCATTGGGTTAAATCTCTCCCTGGCACTCATCCAGCTGATGGAATTATAAACACCCAATACGTTAATACATAGAGGTGCCAATAACAGACAGAATGATGAGAATGGCATTAAATTTCTCTGTGAATACCGAGTGCATCAATGCTGTGCTCAGCAGATCTCAAAGGCTAAATAGGATGGCTGCATGGCTAATGGTGAAATACCTTAAGGGATGGACATTTTACTGCACAGACAATCAATAGGTCTCTCTGGCCACATTAAAAGTCTCTTCATCATTATGCTATTTTAGCCACCTAAGCAGCTTAACTCATCCAGTTGCATGGACAATAAGGGATAATCAGAGCGCTCTTACACTTGGAATATATTAGCGTTTTGGAAACCAGATGCTTGCTGCTAAGCATGCGTTCTTAACCTGAAAGGACACTTCAATCACCTGGACATTTTCCATGCATATTAAAGTTTAGGGTAAGATTAACTGCCTTGCTTAAAATGCGTTCTGGGAGTTGTCCAGAATTTAGCAAAACAGAAAAGTCTCCGGTACAAATCTGCACAATTTAGCTTTTACAATAACTTCCTTTTCAAAGAGAATACAATGATATCAAGGACAAGGACACCATGACATTTTGTTCCTGAATATTGTTTTTAATTATTTTTATTTTTTACATGTTTTCTTTGATGCGTTATATTCATGTCCACTTCCTACCAACAGCACATATAATCCGTGGGAATTTTTTTTTACTGAATAGTAGACTTGTACGGCAGAACATTTCAGTCTTGTTAAACAAAATTTTCAAAAACAAAATTTAGTTCAGGATCTTCGACTCTTGTTCAGTTGATGATTCAATCGTCCAAATGTCATTCGTGAAAATATTTCAAAAATCACATTATGTAAATATTTAGCAGTACGCTGATAGGAGCATTTTACCTCTATTTGGTTCACAGATCAAATGAGAAAAGGTAACTAACAGACATTAAAAAACATCTATATTTATAGAATTAGATAGATTTTGTATTGCTTCTTTATTCACCCACTATTGCTGATCTGTGAATAATATCAACATTTAGTGTCTGTACTACCAATCATCTTTTTTCCTGTCAATCACCTCTCTTTGTTTGTGACATCGGCGGTACTCGGAATTTTGAATGAAACGAACATGTTCGGCCATCCCGCTAGTCGTTTGCTCAGTTATACATTCTTATGGTGCTTCGAAGATATGGAATTCAGCCAAACAGCTGATCAGCATAAATTCTATTAAACAGTAAACTAGACTATTTTCATCAATCTTTTGACCAAAATGACTCTGATAGTGTTACTATTTTTAAGTATTAAAATTATTTGTTATAAAGAGAGACTATCAGGTTTCGTGTTTTTTAATTACCCATTCTCAGTCCTCACCATCTGATATAACAATTCACTTTGTATTTTCCTCCAGCTTCTCCCATAACATGTATCCCTCTCCATTGTCTTTATCCTATTATTGCTCCCATTAATTATCAGCGGTAGATTTTTTGCCAGGCCGATAAATTTAGGGCTTAGGAGGCCATTTTGAAAGTGGTCTTTGCCTGTGAGATAATGCAGTCCTACAGCAGAAATTGATGAGGTACTGAGTGATTCTTGGACAAATCTCAATGGGCCTGATATATTCTTCTGGTGCTTCAAAATACAGCTTTGTTCTTTTTACAGCTTGCATAAGAGAACAGACAAATATTTCTACTGGTTTACCCTAGAGAGGCACACGGTTTGTTGATATCTACACAAGGTCTAAGTAGGGGTCTTCTCATGTTGGTAAGGGTAGTTCTATTTTAAAAGGAATGAAGGTATATCAATAGTTGCAGGAGGATTCCATGCGGCTGAAGAAACCTTCTGCAGACTGGTAAAATTACCAATAATGGTCCCAATCGTAATACATAAAAAAAAAAGTTTTAGGAAATGGCAGGGGCGAACACATCATAATATAAACACTTGAAAGATAACATCTAAAAAGTAAACATAAATATTATTTTTTTCTTATTCATAAAAATCCAATATAATTCAACAAGGTCAACAATGGACATATTTAAAAACTTGTGACATTAATGAAAAGTTTAAGAAAATTGGAGATAAGGACCTTGTCTTACATTGTACGCATGGAATTAATAGCACACACAGGTGACATTTTGATAAAGAGAGATATCTTTATGATTAGTCCATTAATTCTTATTTTTGACAAGGAGAGAAGCCTTGATAGTTTTTCATATAGTATTCCCGTTAAAGAAACACCCCAGTGATTGTCCGGAGTGTCCCCATAAAAACAACTCACGCATGGACAGTAATTTTTGGTCTGACAGGCTAATCATTTCTGCTCCTCCATGGTCTGTTAGAGTCAATGAACATCAGTTTGTTTATTTTGTGTATGATGTAGTGTTTGCAAAGAAAGAAAATATGCAGTTCTAGATCGATATAGTATATACTGTTATAAGTAATTGTAATAAATGCAATAGATATTAATAAATTAAGATTATTAAAAGTCCATAATGGAATGTCTATGTATAAATATAAATTTATTATGGCATTATGGGATAATAATCACATCAAGGAATTGTGGATGCACCATAATAAACCCTAAGACTGAAGACTGAATTTCCATAACACAGAAACTGCATTATTTTACACTTATACTTGCTTTTGTATCTTATTACTTTTGTAATAAATGTTTAGAATTTAAGTTAGATATAGGATAAGGAATAATCCATTTTCTTCACAGTCTCTTCCATGTATCAATTCCCCCTGTCACTTCCATGTGTCTCAATTCCCTCTCAGTCCATGCCATGTGTAAATCCCTCTCAATGTGTCTCAACTCCCCCTCTGTTTCTTTCATGTATCAATCTGCTCAGTCCCTTTCATGTGTCTCAATCCCCCCCCCCCGTACCTTTCATATGTCTCTTTCCCATCCCCATTCCCTTCCGTACCTGCTTTCAGCTGTCCATGTAGTGTGGCCGAGTCGATGGCTGTACCCGATCTGGTAGGAAGTACTCTCTGTGAGCACTTCCTGTCAGAATGAGTAAAGGGAAACAGAGCACCCTCTACCCATGGTCTGCTCGGCCACGCTACTTGTTGTGACTGACAGAAGGGGAGCACTGTGCTATGCTCTCTCCTCCTCCCAGTCATCCTGCAACTGCAAGATCGGGCTAGTGCGGCTGTGCACCGGGCCTGAAGTGTTGGTGGCCCGTGGTTGCAGCGTTTGCATGGGTCACAGCTGCAGCCGGACCCCCTGGTGTGATGAGACTGCTTTATCTTGAAGGCAAAGAGGTGTATGCTTTGAGTCACCTCCTCGAGTGTTCACTATTCTCTTGCCTGCATAGAAGATACATAGGTGGGTAGATAGAACAAAAAAGAGAACGACTCTGTATCTATTTTCAACGGTAGGGCCAATTAAGTTATTGACCAATGTCAATGTCATGTTGTAGTCAAATCAACGGTCAATTTAGAGGTGTCAATAAACAACGGAGACAGTTCACGACAGGGGCTGTTGTGAGGGTCCCTGAGGTTGGTGTGGACACTTTTAGGGCACTGATGAGTTTGGTGGGATTTTCAGTGCCTGCAGGGACAAAGAGACCAGCTCTTTTCCCACGGGTGGGCTTTTCTGTGCCTGGGAGACAAAAGGATGGTCCCTTTTTCCCGCGCCTGGACTCCCAGGCATAGAGGCTCATGGGAAGAAGACCCCTGGCAGCTAGTGTGGGAAACCCTGTGGTTCCAGTAGCGGGCTTTGGGGACAAAGGGAAACAGAGTTCCTTCCTGTGCTATGGTCCCAGGGAGGGGGGGGATCCGGGGATTTGTCCTTGTATGTTTGTGTGGTCAGCCTCTTGCATGGGGATAATTATGCATAAAAGCCATGTGTAGCCAATAAAGCGTTGTTGTACCTCCAGGACTGTGTGTCGTCCAGTTACTGGGGGGGTGGGGATGGATCTCTATATATCCTAAATGGTTCCCGTTCAGATGAAGGAAGGGAAATAGCGGAGGTGACCGGTCGGGTTACCAGGTGGTTTGCTACACACACAATAAACCTTTTAGTTAGTGACCTGTGTCATAATTATCTGTAAGATGTTTAGAACATCCCTGCAGCTGCCCAGATCTATATTCATGCACCCTAGACACTTGTCAGATCTCAATTCTTTCTTAGATCTTTTATACTAGGGTTATACTCTGTTATACCACCTGGATATAACTTGATGTGGAACTCTGTTACATACATATACACCAAAATATATATATCCTAGAAAAGAGGGACATTAGGCTAGAAAAGAAGGATATAGGGTTTGTTCCAAAACATGTACCGGGTCTTCTAAAAAGACAAACTTGGTATATCTAATATGCTTCCTAATCTCTGCCTCCTGCCCTGCCTCCTAGGCTGAGATAATCAGAATTGACAATCTCAGCCAATCCAATGCTTTCCTATAGCCAACTAGCCAAGTAGGTGCGTCAGGAGTGGGGCCAGCACCGGCAGACTCGCATGGCGTTGTAGTAAAGATACGTTTTCTACTTATTTAAGAAGAGCAAAGGGGCTGGGGGGCTATATAGTGTTTTTAAGAACATAGGATCAGCAATGTGCGTTTGTATTCCTGAATATTTTGGGTGCGTTTGTGAAATGCTTTATCTGTGAAGACTGTGTCCTCTTTTCTCATTTTATAAAATGTTTCAATATAAATTGGCACTTTATACATTAGCCTTGTCAACCCTCCCTGGCTGCCAATCAAACACCCAGTCCTGTTACTTCCTGGTTTGGTTAGCTCAGTGGAGCTAAACTCAAGAGGCAGCAATTGCCCAGAGCATCTGCCTTGCAAAGACTTCTCATTGAGCTGCATTGGGAAGTCTGTGATTGGAGAGCCACAGGAAGTCTGGGCGGGGATAGAAGGGGAGGGATTACAAAGGCTGCATATCAAATATGATATATTAATAGTATGTAATATATAAAAATATATCAGTACATCAAATATCATAAACATATTTAGCAAAATATTAAAAGGGTTATTCACTGACCAGACAAAATCCAATGAAAATTACTGAATTTTTACTGCACTGGCAATTCTCATATTTACTAAGCCAATTTCAGTCGGCTTGAGCGAATCTGCAGCAATCGGCCGGATGCATTTGATTATTACAATTAAGATTAGAATTGGTGCTTTCGCATGTGACTTCTTTACAGAGTTTAGTATTTGGAGGATTCACAAAGCATTGATTATGTGGTGTCTCTAGTTCTTGCTATCCAGACGCTATCTTAAAAAAGTTAAAACAAATCAAAATCCCATGGGGATCAATAAGATCCCTGTAACGGACCGTTTCAGCACACAAGGGGTTAAAACCGTTTAGCCGATCGTCCCCCTTTCCAGAGATGCAGGCACAGCTACTGTAGAACACCAAACTCACGAACCGCCAATAAGGGAATGCTCCAAACTCCCGAACGGCATCCAATATAGCACTCCAAACACACGAACTGGAACCATACGAATCGCTGCTAACAGACGAATAGGAAAAGCACCCAAGCGGCTTACACTCCTAGCAATCAGTCTCTAACAGCATTCAGTAAATCCCCCCCAAAGGCGAGACAAGGCTCCGTGTTGGGGTTCAAGCAGTGGTCTGTTCAATGAGGGCTACCTGCCCAGTATTTATGCAGGTCTCCCACCTGGTGGAAACTCCCCTAGGGGACCAAATGGGAGACTGTGACAAGGGACAGACAAGTAGACAAATAGGACACACAGTCACATTGTATTCCCACAATGCATCCTGGCTTCCTCCCCTCTGCCCTGGAGATAATTGAGAAGTAATTCAATTATCTTCCAGGACAAAGGCAAATCGCCATTATGCATGTGGGGATACTAAAACAAGAATTACTAATAAAATACACTATGTGAGACACATTACAATAAAACTATACATTTAACATATCCCCAGATAGCTCAGGTCTGAGCGCACATAATTAAGCGAATGGCGCTCAGACCACACGAATACAGTTCAATCGCCATGGAGCCAAAGTCTTTACAAAGTCAGTTCTCATACGAATGAGCTCCATGGGATTCCTATCTGGGGTATAATACAGTCAGGTAAAACTACCGAACACCGGGCCGTTTGTCCACTCCAGCCGAACAAGAAGGGAGGTCGGCGGCTTCAGCTGTGTTCGTGCCAAACTGTGTTCGTTTTTAGTTCCATGAGTTATGCGTCGAACCACGCTGTGCGTTCGCATGTTTAAAATGGCCGCGACCTCATGTTCGGTATACGAATGGCGGCCACCCAGTATTCATCAATTAAGCTGCGGTTAACCGCAGCTTCTGGGAGGCTAATTGCCGGTACACTCCAGCTCCCAGGTGGTCTAGTCATTCGTGCGGTTGTTCGGAAGATTGAATCTACCAAACACCGGGCAGAAAAGCACGAATAAGTCTTTTCTGCAGGGGAAACAAAGTCTTTTAACATGGGGCCATAATCCAAAGGCAGCAGGCGAGCAACCAGGCTTCTCCAATGCAATGTGGCGAGGTTGGTCTCGTCACAATCCCCATATCAGTACACGGGATGTGTGCCACCAACAGTCATGCAGGGGGATGTTGCCTGTTAAATACAGAGGGGGAAGGTATTTTCTTCCCTGTCCCCTCACCCATAGGCATCTGGAGGGGGACTATAAAATAATGAATGGGGCGGTGGGTGTAGATACATCACTGTCCATGGGTGGGGGTATTTAATAAAATAAACGGTGGGCATGCTGATGCAGGTGGGGGCTAATGTAATGTAAGTCAAGCTAGTCTTGCTTCTCTAGATACATGCCTATCTGAACGCTCTAATTGGTTACTAGCCAACCAATACGAGCACTCTTACTGTATTACATAGGTAGGTAGGGTGATTTAATTTTAATGGAGGGTGGCTAGGGGATTGGGCATACTTAGCTATCCAGATGGGTAGGGTGCTGACCACGCCACTAGTTGGGGTGGTGGAGAATGGCATTTCCACCCCTCCATTTATATATAGCCCCCACCCGCTGCACATGGGTGGAGGCTGGGGTGAATAATATAAATAGGGCCTCCACCCATCATCACTGGGTTAGGGAAGGGGTCGAAATTATTATTTGGGTCCCCACTTGCAGTCAATGCTTGGGGGACAGGGGAGTACACTAGTTTCCCCCTTATATTATAATAGTTCACCACGGGTGTTGGTGGAAGGGGACACATTAGGATGTCTCCCCCTTTTCTATTATTATATAACTCCAGTTACCAGCAGGCAAATGGTTCCGATATGCTTTTTAAATTCAGGCCTGGACTTGAAGCATCTGGTTCAGGATTTGATGCACTGGGTCCGTATTTCAGCAGTGGACAATGTCCGGAATTTGCAGTCTGAATGGCCTCTATGCAGCTGAATGGTTTTGTCCTATGGGGTCATTTGGATTTTAGTGAAAAGTTTAAAAGATTATGGAAAAAATATTAATTAAAGCAATAAATGGAAATATTACACAATTTTAAAACTTAACAGAACATATAAAGGATGTTGTAGCCTCTGTTAATGTAAAGTTGAATATAGGTGATAGCTCTGCTTTGCTGACATTTAATAACGAACAGTAAATGTTCTTTCAATAGTGAATATTTTCATGCAATATTATAATATTTCCTATTTTTATATTTATTATTATCTTTATTTTAGTTTGCATATAAAGCCTTAGTTTTGTGTTTAAATAAATCCCATCGTTAGCACTTGAAAACTGACTTGTGTAGATGCCAACACATTTAAATTGACCTTGTCGCTTAATTAAGAAAGATTCACTGGTTCGAGCCGCGTCTCTTGTGCTTCAGTGGTCTTTTTCCATCTATAAAATTAAATGTCAGGTTATTAATTTAATTTCCTCTGAAATTTTGCTAAGTTTTCCTGCATAATTTATGTTAAAATAGAAACTTTTATCAGTATATATTTATATAGAGGCAAACATAAAGGAAAGGAAAGTGCATTCCTAATGCTCTAGTGTCCCCCAACCATAAGACTATTGTTCACCCCCTCCTCCCTTTTACACTTACGTCTTTCCAGCGCCGAGTTCCCTTGGATCTGGCTCTATCTCTTTCTCCTCCGACGTCGGCAATGTTGAAGCAGGTAATGGACATTGAAGACACTCAACCCTGCAATAAAACATTGTTGTTTCTCTGAAACGTGTTTTACATTGTCAGGCTAAGGGGAAAGAGACACTGCACCCAGACCACTTCAAGGAGATGAGTTAAATAACTTCAATGAGCTGAAGTGGTCTGGGTGCCTATAGTGTCACTTCAAGTAGTGCAATATAATATATGCTTGGAAGAAGAATTGAGATCCTGTCCACCTGTTCCTGTCCTGCATTGGATTCCATCTACCTAAGTTGTGCCCTGCATTCTTCATGGATAGATAGATAGATAGATGGATGGATAGATAGATAGATAGATAGATACAGTTGTAATCAAAATTATTCAACACTCATTGAAAATCAAGTTTATTGTCAAAATTTACAGACAATTGTTGTTTGCAATGAACAAAAGCAATTGAAACAGTTCAACACAATGAATGCTTCAAGTTCAAATGCAACTTATAATGACTTCTTCAGTCAATTATTCAATCTCTAGAAAATAATTTCTCCCAAGAGAACAAATATGCAAAACTGGTGTTGTCTAAACACACCTGATGCAGCTAATCAAGGGCTTCATTAATTGCACCAGGTGTGCTAGAACTGGAACACTTGACATCCCTGAACATTTGACTGCATGTTAGAAATATGGCTAAGTCAAAAGCATAGTCCACAAAGTTAAGAGAAGAGATACTCTCCCTTCACAAGCAAGGAGCATAATACAAAAAGATATTGAAGGCACTGAATGTTCCTAGAGACAATGTTGGAAGCATAGTTCGCAAGTAGAAGGAACAGTGGTTGCAGTACCTGGACGGGGCAAAGGAAGCTATCAATGGCTGCAACCAGATTTCTGAGAAGGCAGATTTTGAAAAACCCTCGAGTGACTGCAAAGGACCTGCAGCAAAACTCGGTGGCAACAAATACTGAGGTTTCAGTGAGCACAGTAAGACACATACTAAATGCTGAAGCTTTCCATGTCAGAACTCCAAGATTGACACAAAAGAACGAGAAAAGGTGCCTCTAATATGCTCAAAATAATATAATTAAGCCAAAGACGTTTTGGGATTCAGTTCTGTGGAAAGATGAAACAAAACTGGAACTTTTCTTCCCAATGGATCCACGGTATGTCTGGGGGAAGAAGAATGAAGCATACGCTGAAAAGAACACTCCTACAGTTAGGTATGGTGGTGGCTCAGTAAAGCTCTGTGGCTGCTTTGCATCCTTTGGCACTGGAAACCTGCAGCGTGTGGAAGGCAAGATGGATTAATTGTAGCATCAGGAAATACTAGGGAAAACGTCATGCTATCTGTGAGGAAGCTGAAACTTGGGCGTCATTAGATTTTACAACAAGACAATGATCTCAAACATACCTTAAATTCCACCAAGGCTTGGTTGCAGAGGAAGTCATGGCAAATCCTACAGTGGCCACCACAGTCATCTGACTTGAACCCCATAGAAACTTTGAAGTAGGCAGTTGCAGAACTCAAACCCAAGAATATTACTGAACTGGAGGCCATTGCTCATGAGCAATGGGCTAAGATTCCTCAGGAACACTGCCAGAAGCTGGTGTCTGGCTATGCATCTCATTTGCAGCAGGTCATAACAGCAAAAGGGTACTCTACTACATACTATAGATGCTTGTCATAAAGGGGTTGAATTATTTTCAGACTGGAGCAGTCATTATAAGTTTCATTTTCAGTAGAATTTCTGGAAATCACTTGAAGCATTCGTTGTTTTGAGCTATTTCAATTGCTTTTATTTGATTTGTTCACTGTAAACAGCTTTACTAATAAACCGGATTTTCAGTGGGGGTTGAATAATATGTAGACAGATAGATAGATGGATAGGTAAATAGATAGATAAAGAGATAGATTGATAGATAGATAGATAGATAGATAGATAGATAGATAGATAGACGGATGGATAGGTAAATAGATAGATAGATAGATAGACAGATAGATGATAGATAAAAACTGTGAAGGGACATTGTAGGCACTGTAACTGTCTTATCTCATTGAAGTGGTTAGAGTGTCTGGAGTAACCTGGCACCAACTTTCCATTCCTGGTTGGACCGTTTATAATGTTTTAATGCTAAAGAACAATTCTCAGATTCCAATTCCCTCTTTGCTGCTTGGACTAATTAGCCTGAGCAGCAATGGGCAGCTGTGATTGGATGAGAGTGCCAGCTGACTGCTTTCAGCCTTTCACAGCTCCCAATGCTGGTATGAAGCTAGAAGGAAGTGTGTAATCTCTGCCTTAGCCACACCTCCTGTGGGGGCCGGACTCTGGGGATCCAGAGACCCTCATTTAGTGATAAACTGCTCAAAATGGAGGAATGGAGGGACAGGCATTATAAATGTATTGTAATCACCAGTCCAAGGGGGAAGGGGGGTTTAACCCTTGTGAGTTATCCATAGCATATCAGTTTATTTATTTTATTATTTTTTGTAAGGTACTTTTTTCTCAGTATATTTATGTTTTGGTAGAAACATTGCTAAATATGGAAGTTTGAGCATTTAATCTGTTCATTTATTCCAAGAACAATGGATACACTCCAGATAAGTGACGCTACGGTCAGATTATCTGGAGTGTATCCATTATAACAATGTACTAAAACATTCACTGACGCTATGGTCAGATTATCTGGAGTGTATCCATTATAACAATGTACTAAAACTGCCCCTCTACTGATTCTTACATTGTTGGCTGTTGAGATCCTGACCGTAGCGTCGGTGAATGTTTTAGTACATTGTTATAATGGATACACTCCAGATAATCTGACCTTAGCGTCGGTGAATGTTTTAGTACATTGTTATAATGGATACACTCCAGATAATCTGACCGTAGCGTCAGTGAATGTTTTAGTACATTGTTATAATGGATAACATGACGACAGAGAGCAAATAAAACCCATTTCTTCCATTTTGTCACTAAATGAGCGGTCAGTTTTCACTGAAAATGCTTCTGATTATGACACTTTATATTTCCAGATGGGTGGCTTTTATTTCATCTCCGATGCACCAACTCATTGAAATATTTCTTGGCAAGCGCCGACAAAGTTAATAAGTCATCTTTCAGCATTCCTATATCTATCTCTGAACTCATGTAAAATGTCTGCAATATCTGATTGTTACTGAAAAACATCTGTCCATATAGCCAAAAAATGGGAATCATATCACTGCCGCACTTGTGGTGCTATGTCCCCTCACTCTATCCATGTAAACTGAGTCAGGGTTCCTACTGCTATGGATAACAATGTAGCAATCACTCACTAGCTCCTAGCAAAGGGACTGCCCCTCTACTGATTCTTACATTGTTGGCTGTTGGGCAGAAGTTCCCATAGGTTCTTTCTGGTCACATGGTGACCTTCAGTCATGGCCGGTACAAGCATTTTTGCTGCCCTAGGCAAAAAATATTTTGCCGCCCCTACTCGTACAGACTAACATACACGCTAACTCAAGTATAAACACACATTGATCCATGCAAACTAATGCACACGCACTGACCCATATACAACCTCTGACTCATGCAGAGACAAATATACAGACATACACTGACCAATACAGACACATACTGACTGATACAGACACACACTGACCCATACAGACAAACACTGACCCATACAAACACACACTGACCCATACAAACACACACTGGCCAATGCAGACACACTGACCCATACAGATACACACTGACCGATATAGACACTGACCCATACAAACACACACTGATCCATACACACACACTAACCCATTCTGACACACACTGACCCATACAAACTGACATACAGAAATATACTGACTGAAGCAGACTAACACACATTCTCACACATCTTACCTCCATTTCTGCTCCTATGCTCAATCAAGTAAATTACAATTACTTATATAGCGCCAACATATTTTGCACTGTCATACAATAGGTAAATAAGGCAAACAATTCTAACAAAACATGTTTGACACACAGGAACAGGGGGTGAAGAAGACCCTGACCAAACGAGCTACAAGTTAAAAGGATGAGGGACAATCAAATGATCTGGATATACCTGCAAGGATAGGAGGGGTGACAACTGAGGAGGGGGCATAGCAGATGAGGAACAGCAGAGAAAAGTAGTCAGGGATTAGGAGTTAAAGGACGAGCTCATAGGCTTCTAATAATTGTGTTTTTAAGGATATTTTTGAAGGATTCTAGAGACTGGGAGGGTTGAATGTGCTGCAATCAATTGAGTTTGTCCAACTGGGTTAAATCTGTTCTAATCCCTTATGTCACTTTATTTGGATCATTTATTAATGTCACCAGAGGCAGCTGGTGAAGTTTAAGGATATGGTTGTGCTGCCACCCTTGACTTGTTGGGCTCTTCCAACTTAACCCCATGAGAAGTCATGCCCTGTTCAAAACCAGCTGCATCTCCAGTCGTCAATAAAGGGGAGAACGGAAACTGTAGCTATAATAATGACAGACCCATGTTGTGCACACACTTATTAATAGTCCTTATAATGCTGGTAAAGGTGATTTATTTATTTTTTGGGGTTGGGCATTCCACCTGGCCCTTGTGACCAACCTCCACTGCCAGATATAGATGACCCAGACTGCCTAACTACAATCTTGTTGTCGATATCCATCTGGGTGTCTGCTCCTGTTTCCAGAACTTTTAAGTCCTGTTCATGTCAAGTTTTGCACTCTTCCTCCTGGACTAGCAGATCTCATCCCCTCTGCCTACTACATATGTACTCATGATAGATATCATCTCCTCTGCCAAATCTCAGGATGCTGTCTTTTCAAAGATGCTTTGGGCACACAGATCAGATAATTTAACTCCATGCTAGAAGGTCTACTCTCTGCAAATTATCCTTTAAAATTAGACAAAAAACAAATAGCAATTTGTGAGATTGTTTTTTAGAACACAATGTATAAGGAAAGGCTATGTATGGTCAGTGATATAGCATCGCAATCTGAAAAGTGTCTAGAATGTGTGAATATAGATTGGGGTGTTTAATTACAGCCACAGAGATGTTCTATATATCTTACAAATTAGAATGACACAGGTCACTAAGTATTGGAGTTTATTGTGAGTATATCACATAATGTTTATTGACATCTCTAATTTGACTGTTGATGGAGTCCACTTGTCTGCAAAATGGACAATGGTCAATAGCAAGCCCTTGAGTTGGGGTTAGAATAGCTTTGTATATATGTATGCAATATCTATCTATCTATCTATCTATCTATCTATCTATCTATCTATCTATCTATCTATCTATCTATCTATCTATGTTTCTGTCTGTGTGTCTGTCTTGTCTCATCTATCTGTCCATCTATCTATCTATCTATCTATCTATCTATCTATCTATCTATCTATTTATCTATCATATTTGTTTTCATACACATCCACAGAAAACTATGTGGAGATGTATTTCCCAGAATCCCCTGTGCCACACAGAATGGAAGTCTAGGAAATAGTTATACATGTTCCATTGCTATCGGAAGACAGCGATATGGGGTATCACAATAGCAACAAAGCATGAATCTGACATATGATTAAACGATTATGTTGAACGGTAGTGCATGAAAAGTGCTGTTTGTTTAACAGAGCATTCCTATGCTGCTGGAGTGAAACCAATGAATCTATTAAGGCAGAAGCATGTGAATCCTATATACACCTCCTGACAGTAGCTCTGGTGGGTTTGTGTGAAGGAAAACAGGGTGGAATTGTCTCACCTAGGCCTTGATTTAATGCGTTTTCCAAAAGATTCAATATGGTTAGAAAAACGTTTCAAATGATCTATTTACAAAGCGTCCAACTCTAGAGGAATTTTTGCAGATAGAGGATTTGAAATGTTTTTCCAACAGTATTCAACCATTTGGAACACCTATTATAAGGAGGTCTGAGTTTGGTATCAAGCAAAAAAATATAATGATGTTCTATCAGAAACATTGTTGCTCCTCGTTTGTCTGGAGCATCCAATAGTGATCACACTGCTTTGTGTTAAATACTCGATTCCTTGGCTGTTCCCTCAACTGCGAAGAGGTTAACACCATCCAAGCTTTCATCTTCTTCAAACTAATGCTGCAAAATAGCTTATTTCATCTCGTTTTCTATTTTTCCTTTCCACTGGGGGACAGAGTATTCATCAGATCGAATAGGTCTCTGGTGCCCAGCAGAGAAAAGATACACAGAGCTGCTTTATGAAACATAACAAGATGAAAAATTGTGTTCAGGTCCGGCCTATATCATTCCTGATTACCGATATTAAGTTCTATTAAGCACTTTAGAGCTTACAAGGGATTAAAGTCATAATTCTGAGTCAATCCTCCCGCCATAGAAATGTCATGGTAAGTGATAGCTCCCTGCAGAAAGAACGCAGTAATTCAGCAAAAAATAGAAATAATTGATGAGGTGGGATAAAGTAAATTATTGGCAACTCAGGAAAAAAAGAATTCCACGGTCCTTCTAACTTTTTCCTTTTCCTGTGACACAGCTTAGCTATCATCGTGTTAATCATACGTAGCTCCATTTCCCCCAAATGACAGCTGTTAGAGGAATAATAACCAATTTCCCATGGGGCATTGCAGTACTTTGACAGGGTTCTTTAAAAAGCCAGTCCATTCTGCTTAAACAAACCTTACAACAATGAATGGAATCTGAATGTTCCTAAATTTTATAATTAAGGTAAGATGATCATATGACCACAACTGCTGTGTTTAAAGTGGTTCGTCACCTACCATAATGTGACCAAGATGGCAACCATCATCTGCCACATTCACCACAGATGTTCATTTATTCATGTGAAAAATACCCCGAAATTCATCAACCGTTCACAGCGAGGAATATAAATCACCATTATTCTTTTTTAAGAATAAAACAAAGCTGTAATTTCTGGAAATATTTAGAATTATAAAAAAATGATAATTATTGAATTGAATTTTTTTTTTGTTATTTATTTTTTGTCATAGAAAGTACAATTGTTCAGTCTGGATGTCTTCTGAACTTGACTTACAGTAATTAATAATACATTCGTTTGCATACTTCCTTGGATTTGGCTTTGTGGACAATACTGTCATACAATGCAAAAATCAGAATTGTGTTCTTTACAAATAGGAAATTAAATTCTCCTAAATTGTATGTAAATTTAAATTACTGTTAAATTATTTAAATACAATTTACAGATCCTGAAACAGGATCTCAACCAAAATTGACTAATGGTATGATCCTGTAGCCAATCATCGGCCGTTCCTGGAATGTCCTTCAATCATGTGCTTCGCCACAATGAAACTTGGGAAATGTAGGCTGCAGGGGCCCCCGTGTGCATAGAACGGCTAGCCAGTGGCAAACCACCGCTGCAGCTGGGTGGGGACATCCCCAATAAGACATCCCAGCTTAAAAAACAAAACACTTGCGCAACCCGTGATGAGAGACAGTAAAAGTAATCTAGTGACTTATAAAGAGAGAAGAAATTATCTAGACAGGCTGAAACATTGTATATACAATAAAGAGGAATTAAAATAAAAGGTAGTAGTCAGAAAGGATGATATGTAGATGTCTTAATCGAAGAGGAGGAGACATGTGAAAAATACAGTATAAAGAAAAGAGGGGGAGGGAGGGGAAAAAATAAATAAAAATAATAATAATAAAAGCAAAAATAAAAAGGATGAAAAAATGAAAAATCAATTGAAAATAATGAAAATAAAAATGAAATAAAAAATAAAAAATTGGAATAAAATTAAAAATAAATATAAAAAATAAGTGAAAAACATGGATAAAAATGTGAGAAAATATATATATAAATAATAGTAATAATAATAGTAAATATAAAAAATAAAAAATAAGTACAAAAAAGTGAAATGTGAAATTCATGTGGCGAATCATAGATAGATAAAAGAAAATATGAGATTAATAAAAATATAAAAATACAGTATAAGGCATAAAGTGAAAAAAATGCAATATAAAAATATAAAAAAGTGAATTATGAAATGCATATAAGGACTTGCTGAGGGTAGGGAGCCAGTATGAAATGCGATTATTATAAAAAGTGAAGAAAGTCTTATAAAAAATTAAAAAGATCAAATTCGAGATTGAGGCCATGTGGAGAAAGGGTTTTAAGCTGGAACACCCACTCCATTTCCCTCTTTCCCAGGATTTTTCTCATATCTCCACCTCTCCAAGGGGTGCTGCATTGTTCTATCCCCATACATTTAAGTATTCTGTTTGATGAAATGTTTTGATACAGAGTGGTTCTCATACCCCTTGGTAATATTCCGACAATGTTCCGCTAACCTTATTTTTAAACATCTTTTAGTCAGACCTACATATTGTAGGCCACAAGGGCACTCCAACATGTAAATAATATTTTTTAAATTACACCCAATAAAATCTTTCATTGAATTTGACTTGCCAGTATTGGTCGAGAAGAATTGGGTGGTCTTAGATTTGATTGATGGATCTGTGGTTCTGCACACGATACACTTGTTACATTTGAAAAAACCTTTTGGCTTAGATAGAAAACTTGTTGTGTTTTTTATGTTTTTTCTACTATAATTTCTCGTGAGGGTGTTTTTAAAGCTAGGGGCTCCTCTAAATATAATATTGGGTCTATCTGGGATTTGGTCCTTCAAAAGATCATCTTGCTTGAGAATGTGCCAATGTTTATTTATTCTTTTTTTCATAGTTTTGTTTTTATTATTAAAGTCCAAAATAATAGGTAGTATGGGGGGGGTCTTTTTTATTTGCATTTCCTTTATATTCTAATAGAGCTTTTCTCTCTTTATTTTTGACTATATCTAAAGTAGCGTCTAATTTTGTTGCAGGATAATTCTTTTCAATTAATTTGTTTTTAAGTGAGGTAGATTGGGTTATAAAAGCGCCGCTCCGAGGGTGGCTACTTGGGACAATAAGGAGTGGGGGGGATTGGGGGGGATTGGGATGGGGGGGGGGAGCAGTGGGTTTAGGAGTAGTGTGTAGGTGTGTGTGTGTGGTGCAACTAGGTGTGAGTGGTAGGTTGTGTTGGAAGCTGTGTGTCCCCCCGATCTGCCAGTGGGTCAAAGGCGTTTGTTTCGTGAGGTCGATCGGGGGTGTTAGGGGTTTTGTGGTAACCCGATATAGGGTAGCTCCGTGTGTCTGGGTAGATAATCAGTGCCGTACCGCCGGTCAGCTCTCCCGGCTAGGCGTCGACAGTGGTCTCCCAATGGGTATTCTACACGGATTGTGTGTCGGGTGGTGGCCTGTGCCTTTCGGGGTGTATCTCTTCCGTTATGTCGAATGGGATAGTGTGTGGTAAATTATTTGTGTCCCGTGGGTCTGCGTTCCCGCTATAATTATCGTTTGATAGATGCACTCATGCTATTTCGTTTTGATGTCTGAGATATAACCTTGTCAGTGGGATAGTTGTCTGGTTCGCCGTTTGTGGATAGATGTCTGGCTAGTATGCTGTTGAGTGTCTTTAGTGAGGTATTGTCTCCCTTCGTGTCAGTTCGGCGTCTTACGTGGTGTGTGTGCGGATGGTTTGGCTTGTGAGTGGTGTGAGTCCAGTAGGGCATGGGATGTAGGGCCGTGAGCGACTATGTGCATGGTGGTCCCCTTTAACGCTGGCTGTGCCGTTCCAGGGGGTGACATGGGTGCCGTAGGGGACTCGAAGTTGGCTTGCGTGTTTTCCTTGGGTTGTCTGTTTCTGCCTACAGGCCGTTTACCAGTCTCTATGAGTCCCTTTATGCCGGGGTTGGGCAACAGCTCGGTGGGGCTACTTTTATGGTATGTGCTTCAGCATATTTAAACAGTTGTAAAGATTTGCAAGTTTATCATACATTCCGAGTACCTTATAGCTTTACTCTCTCCCCTTCCCCCCCCATAATACATACCCCTTCTTCCCTCCCCTCAATTACCAAACAATCAGGATTATTATCATATTATAACACTATACCTTCGCCTCTTCCCATGACGTCCCCATCCCTCCCTTCTAAGTCTCTTCTCCCTCCTTCCCTTCACCCTTCATATTGTATGTTTGACTTTCGGCCACTTATTCTGTATGGTAGGCATCTGTCTCTCTTACCCTCCTTTCCCCTTCCCATCTCTTCCCTCTCAGCCAGCCATCCTCTTCCTAGTTCTCTGTCCCCTCCCTCTCTCTCCCCCGACCTCTGACCTTTGGACCCTCCCTCTACCCGCTGTCAACGACCCCACCATCGAACAGTGTCACATTATCCCATAGTCCCTGCTCAGGAGCCGGGCGTCCGCGTCTGATTGTAGTCAGTCCATGCAAGTGGTCCATATGCTTGGATCCCAGCATTTTTTTTTATTGTTTTGCATGCCCTCTGCCTTGTCCCCCCCAACCTGCTGTCGTTCCCTGGGTTGAGCAGGAGGCGAAATCTCTCTGTGATGGTAGTGATCCAGTGTCTCTACTTGTAAGGTGGGGGGTGGTACTTATGTCGCCTTGAGTCTAGGAGGTACTATAGGCATCCTGTGTCCCGGGATCATATGTCATTGTCACTGTCATTGGGTGTCCAAAAGTCTAAGTGCGTTGGGCTTGAAGTTCGTCTGTTGTCTGCTGCAGGAGACTTTATATCTCTGCTGGTTCATGCCATGGGGTCCATCTCCTGTTCTGAGCAGTGGCGTACATACCAGGGTCGCAGGGGTCGCGACTGCGACCGGGCCCGGCCCACCAGGGGGTAAGGCCGCCCCTGCGACCCGGTATGTACGCCCAGGGCCAGCCTCTTCCCCTGGGGGGCCCAGGAGCCGACCACCACAGGGCCCCCCTGAGGCTGGCCCCGCTGACCCCGGATGGCCAGTCAGGCAGGCAGGCGGGCGCGCAGGGAGCACTCAGTGCTTCCTCTTCAGCTCCCTCGCGCACCGCACTGATGCCGGAGCCGGAAGATGACGTCATCTTCCGGCACCGGCATCTCTACGCGGCGCGCGAGGGAGCTGAAGAGGAAGCACTGAGTGCTCCCTCGCGCGCCCGCCTGCCTGCCCGACCGGCCATCCGCCCAGGAGCCCAGCAGCACCACTGGACCCCAGGGAATCCCCCCAGCACTCCAAAAGGTAAGGAGGCTGGGGGGATTACATTTAAAAAAAATCATGTGTGTGTGTTAGTGTGAGTGAGTGTTAGTGTGTGTGAGTGTTAGTGTGTGAGAGTGTTAGAGTGAGAGTGAGTGTTAGTGTGTCTGCTATGCTAGTGAGTGTTAGTGTGAGTGTTAGTGTGTGTTAGTGTGAGAGTGTTAGTGTGTGAGAGTGTTAGAGTGAGTGTTAGTGTGTGTGTTAGTGTGTCTGCTAGTGAGTGTTAGTGTGAGTGTTAGTGTGTTAGTGTGTGTGTCTGCTAGTGAGTGTCAGTGAGTGTGTTACTTTGTGTGTCTTACTGAGTGTGTGTGTGTTAGTGAGTCTGTTTGATGTCTGTTAGTGAGTGTGTGTTTGTCAATGAGAGTGTATGTTTTGTAAGTGAGTGTGTATGTATGTCTGTCGCTGACTGTGTCTCTGTCAGTAAATGTGTGTGTCTGTTAGCTAGTGTGTATGTGTCTGTAAGTGTGTCTTCAGCACTTACCTTTCTCCAGCGCCGGACTCCCTTGGCGCTGAGGATCCCTCAGCCTCTCAGCCCCGAATGCGACCGCGCACGCATTCAAACCGCCCATAGGAAAGCATTACTCATGTCTGTTAGTGAGTGTGTGTTTGTCAATGAGAGTGTATGTTTTGTAAGTGAGTGTGTATGTATGTCTGTCGCTGACTGTGTCTCTGTCAGTAAATGTGTGTGTCTGTTAGCTAGTGTGTATGCGTCTGTAAGTGTGTGTGTCTTCAGCACTTACCTCTCTCCAGCGCCGGACTCCCTTGGCGCTGGGGATCCCTCAGCCTCTCAGCTCCGAATGCGACCGCGCACGCATTTAAACCGCCCATAGGAAAGCATTACTCAATGCTTTCCTATGGACGTTCAGTGTGCTCCTCTAGCGGCTGTCAGTGAGACAGCCACTAGAGGCTGGATTAACCCTCAGTGAAACATAGCAGTTTCTCTGAAACTGCTATGTTTTCAGCCGCAGGGTTAAAACTAGAGGGACCTGACACCCAGACAACTTCATTGAGCTGATGTGATCTGGGTGTCTGTAGTGGTCCTTTAAAGGACCACTATAGTGCCAGGAAAACATACTCGCTTTCCTGGCACTATAGTGCCCTGAGGGTGCCCCCACCCTCAGGGACCCCCTACCGCCCGGCTCTGGAAAGGGGTAAAACTTACCTTTTTCCAGCTCTGGGCGGAGAGCTCTCCTCCTCCGATTCTCCTCCCCCCGTCGGCTGTATGCGCACGCGGCAAGAGCTGCGCGCGCATTCAGCCGGTCACATAGGAAAGCATTCATAATGCTTTCCTATGGACGCTGGCGTGCTCTCACTGTGAAAATCACAATGAGAAGCACGCAAGCGCCTCTAGCGGCTGTCAATGGGACAGCCACTAGAGGAAATAGGGGAAGGCTTAACCCATTCATCAACACAGCAGTTTTTCTGAAACTGCTATGTTTATGAAAAAATGGGTTAACCCTAGCTGGACCTGGCACCCAGACCACTTCATTAAGCTGAAGTGGTCTGGGTGCTTAGAGTGGTCCTTTAAGTGTGTGTGCATCTGCATGCACTGGCGTACATACCGCGGTCGCAGGGGTCGCAGCCCTGTAACCCCTGCGACCAGGTGCCCACCGCCATGTGTTGCGGCCCGGCCCACGTGCGGGGGTGGCCCACGGATCAATTTTCGCACCGGGGCCCCATGGGTCATGTGTACGCCACTGGTTCTGAGGCCTATTCTGCTCCGGGCTGTGCTTGTTGTTGTGCTGGCTGTTTGGTAACTGCGTGCTTGGCATCCTTGCGGTGAATCTTCTCTGCGGCATCTGGGTGCTCTAGGTGCCATTTGGTTGTTTCTCTGCTCTAGTGGGACCAGGACCCAGTCTGTTACTTCAGTGTGAGGCAGACCCATGGTTAGTAGGAATGTGGGTACTTCTTTTGGCCAGCGTAGGAACTTCCATTCGTTGCCATGTTTAGCGGTCAGGCAAAAGGGGAAGCCCCATTTATATGGTATATTTCGGCTTCTACTGTAGCTGCGTCACTGGCCTCAGGGCTCTTTGGGCCTCTAGTGTGAAGGGTGATAGGTCTTGGAACAGGGATACGTCCGCTCCCCAGAACCACCAAGTTTGTTTGGTTCTAGCCTTGTTCATTATAAGTTCTTTTATCCTGTATTTGTATAGGCAGCATATAATGTCCCTTGGTGGGTTTTCTGTAGTGCGGGGTCTCAGAGCCCTGTGTGCTCTGTTGAAGTCGAAGCGCTGCGGGGCGTCAGGGCCCAGGATTTCCCTGAATAGATCTGTCAGCATAGCTCCAACATCATCTTCCCCAGGGGCTTTGGGTACGTTGCGGATCCTTATGTTAGATCTGCACCCCCTATTGTGCAGGTCTTCTGTTTGTCTTCTTATTTGCAGCAGCATTGCCCCCTGTCTAGCTACTGCTGCATTTGTGGCCTCTATTCTGGTCGCAGCTGTTTGCTGTGTGCCTTCCAGGGTCTGTATGCGGCCATCTTGGGCTGTGAGGTCCCACTGCAGTGCGGCTACCTCTGATCTTATAACTTCATGTAGGTTTACTGATAGGTCTTGAAGGTCAGATTTTGTGACCATAGCTTCTGTGAGGGCCCTAATATCTGCCCTGATATCTGCTAGGGAGGGTTCCTGTGCGTCAGGTACCTGTGTTGGAGCTCGGCCGTCGGCCATCTTGGATCCCGGTACATTGTGTGGCTGTCTAGTCGGCATTCTTAGGTACCCGTCCAGTGTACCAGTTTGCTGTGACTGCTGGGGTCCTTTCTCTGTCGGGTGAGAGTCGGACCTTTTATGCGGCCCATCGGGTAGGTTATGCTGCCGTATGTGCGCTGTTTAATTGCTGAGCGGGACGGAGTTCCTCTGTTAGGCGGCCATCTCCGTCGGAGTCCAGGCCACCTATTTTCTAGATTTAGCTAAGAGAGATATGAAGGATTATTCACTAAAGGTAGAATAGCTGTGCTGGAAAACGTATCCAAGACAGTATTCATCCACTTTGACTACTTTGGCCTTGATATGAAAATCACGTTGAATTCACTATGAATTCCCAACATTTCCTGCTTTACTAAATAGCCATAACAGAGGCTGACAATCAATTAACTGTGGTGAATAAAGCAAATCTAACAGTAATGTTGCTATCTGAATCCTGACATGTTCCATATATCTCTGGTTAGGAGTGTCTATTCTGCAAAAAGGTTTCTTTATACCTCTAACTATAAAATCCAGTCTCTTATTCCTCAGCTGGAGGCCACATTAAAACGAGTGTGGAAGGACGGGGGTTGTACTACCAGCGGTCTGTACAAAGTCAAATTTAAACTAAACTAAACAGAACACGCATTAATGCTGATTTGTACAAAATACACAAAAAGAGATCGTTGCTGTGACAGAACCATCTGTCTGCTGGATTTTTGCCCGTTCGTCTGTTTGTCCCCGTTCGTATGAATGGCTGGTTTCTATAGCCCAGCCATTCGAATGACTCTTTTTCCCGAACAAAACCACCGAACGAACGGCCACCCAAGTGAGGAGTGTGCTGCAGGTTAACGAAGTGATCACCATTATAACGTTGTGGTTAACCGCAGACACTTCTCAATTAAACCGAACTCAGGGTGGTCGTCGTTCGTATGTCGACCACGAGGCAGCGGCCATTTTAAATCATGCGAACGCTCAGCTGAAACAAGGGAACGCCTGGCTGCCTCCACGAAAGCATGCGAACATCGGCCGTTCGGGAGATTGAGAACATACAAAAGACTTAACCCAGATAGCCCACCCATGGAGTCATTCGTGTACCGAAGGACTGTAAGAACTTTGACTCCATGGCGATTGAACTATGTGTGTGGGATCTGAGCGCTATTCGCCAATAATATGCACTCAGACCCAGGCTATCTGGGGACATGTAATACGAATGGGAAATGTTCAGGTTTCATGTAGTTATGCATTTTTGTGTCTTTTATTATTTCATGTTTAAGATGGCGACTGTCCTTGTCCTGGAGTTAATTGAGTTACTTGGTAATTAACTCCAGGACAGAGGGGAGGGAATCAGAATGCACTGTGGGTAAAATATGTGACTGTGTGTCAGAAATGTCCTTCTATCTGTCTGTAATTTAAGTCTTCCATTTGGTCCCCTAGGGGAGTGTCCACCAGGTGGGAGACCTGCATAAATATGGGCAGGTAGCCCACAGTAAAACCAGATCTTATTTGACCCTCAATGCGGAGCTTCTGTCTCGTTATTGGGGGGATTTCTTCTTCACGCTTAGAGACTGCTGGATGGAACGAAAGCCGCTTTGGGGATATTATTGTTCGACGGTTCCTAGCAGTTCGTATATTGCCGTTCGGGAGTTTGGAGCCGTTCGTGGATTTCGATCGGGAGATTGCCGCTTCCCCTGCATTTGGTTCGTGGGTTGCAGAGTAAGCGAACAGAGACTGTACTGCAGCCGGGGAAGGTTTACTAAACGGCGGTTTGGCTTAAAGACACGGGAGGTGTCTTAACAATTGGTGGCAAGCGACGGGATGAATCCTACAGCATTGGAGGTCAGCTACGAGACATGCAGTACGAGGAATTAAGGCGTGCTACACTTAAGGACATATTGGAACGCCGAGGAAGGTCAGCAAGCAATTTAAAGAAACGGGAGATTATTGCTTTGCTAATGGAGATGGATGCAGCAACGGGAATGGAAAGAGTCAACGTGCCCAGTACCTTGGATTTAACACCCGAGGAAATACAATTCAACCGGGCAGTACAAATAAGGCTGGCACATTTTGGCCCCAACCCCTCAGCTGACATCGTGGTTCGTGTGCAGGCAGCAGTTGCAACACAACAGGCAGCCCGGGAAAGAGGAGCTGCAGCAGCAGAGGTACCGTATGACAATAATGTGGTTGCTAGAAAAAAGGTACCTTTTGCTGCGTTTAAAAATTTTGTGGAAACAGAGGGAGAGATTGATGGATTTTTGGCAGACTTTGAGAGGCAGTGTGCGCTACATCAGGTACCTGCAGATGAATGGGTCACCATCCTCTCTGGGAAATTATCTGGCCGGGCTAGTGAAGCTTTTCGGGCCATCCCAGAGGAGGAGATCACCAGCTACCGGGCTGTGAAAGAGGCGCTCCTAGCCAGGTATGCAGTGACCCCAGAGGCGTACAGGCGGAGGTTTAGAGAAACCAACAAGCTGGTTGGGGACTCTTATGTGGAATGGGCCTGCAGAGTCCATCGTACCGCAGCCCACTGGATGGCTGGATGCCAAGCGGTAACTGGGGAGGAGGTGTTACAAGTGTTCCTGCTGGAGCACTGCTTTGATAGACTACCTGCTGGGGTCCGGGAATGGGTCAGAGACAGAAAACCCTCTACCCTACCCGAGGCTGCCCGTCTGGCAGACGAATACACGGATGCCCGCAAGTTGGATGGTACAGCTGCTAAAGCCCCTGCCAGACTGGAGTATCGACCAGCAGTAACACCCGCTCCTGCAGTCTACCAACCCCCAGTACACCGTACCCCAGCTGCACCACCAGCTAACAATTATATGCAACCAGCCCGATTTAATGCCCGGGAGTACTCCCAACCCATCCGGTGCTATGGGTGCAAGCAGTTGGGGCACAAGCGTCCTGAGTGCCCCCTGAACAGTGCCAACCAGGCTCAGTCCTGGAGGAGACCAGTTAACGGAAACCAGCGCCCACCTCAGCCTGCTGCTCACTGCCTAGAGCAGGAGGAATTTTGGGGCATTCTGCACGAGGCAGACCCAGTGCAAGCAGCTCACCAGGATAATCGCCAGCAACATCGGCAAACTGTGAAGCTAAATGGCAGAGTGGTGAATGGGCTGAGAGACACAGGAGCCACGATGACACTGCTCCAAAAGAACTTGGTCTCAGAGCATCAACACACTGGAGACACTGTGGCAGTAAGGGTAGCAGGGGGTGCCGTGTTTCGCTTACCTGTTGCCCGAGTACATTTGGATTGGGGAGTGGGCGCTAGGCATGTGGATGTGGGGGTGATGAAGGACTTGCCCGCAGATGTTCTTTTGGGAAACGATTTGGCCCCTTTGGTTTCAGCCTATGCTCCGATGGGCCCTGCAGACGTGAACCCAGTGACCACCCGTGCCCAGACCCATGCTGCCGGAACCAGCCCACTTGCTGACGAGACCCAGGTAAGATCACCTTCCCCGACTGGTACCCCAGATCAGGTTCCCTTAAGCTGGGATTCCCCAGAGGAGTTTGGGTGGGAAACCCGGGCAGATCCGACCCTCCAAAGATACAAGGACAGGGCAGATGCTGGGGAGGAAGGAATAGATGGGGAACGGTATGAGTGGGTGGGGGACAAGTTGTATAGGATCCCTAAACCTTCCCAGAAGAGTGTTGCCACTCCGCCGAATCGCCAGTTAGTGGTACCTGCAAAGTACCGGCAGGAGATTCTGCAGATAGGGCATGATGTTCCTTTAGCTGGACATCTAGGGTCCCGCCGCACAGCCTATAGGATTTCACAGAACTTCTTTTGGCCAAACTTTAACCAGGCTGTGCGGATGTACTGCAGCACGTGTGACACATGTCAACGGGTAGGAAAGCGGGGGGACCACCCTAAGGCTAGGCTATTATCGATGCCTATTATAGGGGAGCCCTTTGCCCGCATAGCCGTTGACATTGTGGGTCCACTGGCCAGGGCTAGTCCATCCGGTAAGAAGTATGTTCTTACCGTGGTGGACTATGCCACCCGCTATCCAGAGGCAGTAGCGCTGTCTAACATAGAGGCAGAGACGGTTGCTGATGCCCTGGTTAGAATTTTTACTAGGGTCGGGTTCCCTAAGGAGATCCTCTCCGGCCAGGGAACCCAATTCACCGCTGTGCTCACCCAGCAACTGTGGAAGGTGTGCGGCATTAAGCCGTTACTTAGCTCACCCTACCACCCACAGACTAACGGTCTCTGCGAGCGCTTTAACGGTACCCTCAAGCAGATGCTGAGGACCTTTACAGACACTTGCAGAGACTGGGAGAGATTCCTGCCTCATCTATTATTTTCTTATAGA
>OW240917.1:260986175-261034800 GCA_933207985.1 Pelobates cultripes
GCTGCAGGGTTAAAACTAGAGGAACCTGACACCCAGACAGCTTCATTGAGCTGATGTGATCTGGGTGTCTGTAGTGGTCCTTTAAAGGACCACTATAGTGCCAGGGAAAACATACTCGTTTTCCTGGCACTATAGTGCCCTGAGGGTGCCCCCACCCTCAGGGACCCCCTCCCGCCCGGCTCTGGAAGGGGTAAAAACTTACCTTTTTCCAGCGCTGGGCGGAGAGCTCTCCTCCTCCGATTCTCCTCCCCGTCGGCTGTATGCGCACGCACGGCAAGAGCTGCGCGCGCATTCAGCCGGTCACATAGGAAAGCATTCATAATGCTTTCCTATGGACGCTGGCGTGCTCTCACTGTGAAAATCACAATGAGAAGCACGCAAGCGCCTCTAGCGGCTGTCAATGGGACAGCCACTAGAGGAAATAGAGGAAGGCTTAACCCATTCATCAACACAGCAGTTTCTCTGAAACTGCTATGTTTTTGAAAAAATGGGTTAACCCTAGCTGGACCTGGCACCCAGACCACTTCATTAAGCTGAAGTGGTATGGGTGCCTAGAATGGTCCTTTAAGTGTGTGTGCATCTGCATGCACTGGCGTACATACCGCGGTCGCAGGGGTCGCAGCCCTGTAACCCCTGCGACCAGGTGCCCACCGCCATGTGTTGCGGCCCGGCCCACGTGCGGGGGTGGCCCACGGATCAATTTTCGCACCGGGGCCCCATGGGTCATGTGTACGCCACTGGTTCTGAGGCCTATTCTGCTCCGGGCTGTGCTTGTTGTTGTGCTGGCTGTTTGGTAACTGCGTGCTTGGCATCCTTGCGGTGAATCTTCTCTGCGGCATCTGGGTGCTCTAGTTGCCATTTGGTTGTTTCTCTGCTCTAGTGGGACCAGGACCCAGTCTGTTACTTCAGTGTGAGGCAGACCCATGGTTAGTAGGAATGTGGGTACTTCTTTTGGCCAGCGTAGGAACTTCCATTCGTTGCCATGTTTAGCGGTCAGGCAAAAGGGGAAGCCCCATTTATATGGTATATTTCGGCTTCTACTGTAGCTGCGTCACTGGCCTCAGGGCTCTTTGGGCCTCTAGTGTGAAGGGTGATAGGTCTTGGAACAGGGATACGTCCGCTCCCCAGAACCACCAAGTTTGTTTGGTTCTAGCCTTGTTCATTATAAGTTCTTTTATCCTGTATTTGTATAGGCAGCATATAATGTCCCTTGGTGGGTTTTCTGTAGTGCGGGGTCTCAGAGCCCTGTGTGCTCTGTTGAAGTCGAAGCGCTGCGGGGCGTCAGGGCCCAGGATTTCCCTGAATAGATCTGTCAGCATAGCTCCAACATCATCTTCCCCAGGGGCTTTGGGTACGTTGCGGATCCTTATGTTAGATCTGCACCCCCTATTGTGCAGGTCTTCTGTTTGTCTTCTTATTTGCAGCAGCATTGCCCCCTGTCTAGCTACTGCTGCATTTGTGGCCTCTATTCTGGTCGCAGCTGTTTGCTGTGTGCCTTCCAGGGTCTGTATGCGGCCATCTTGGGCTGTGAGGTCCCACTGCAGTGCGGCTACCTCTGATCTTATAACTTCATGTAGGTTTACTGATAGGTCTTGAAGGTCAGATTTTGTGACCATAGCTTCTGTGAGGGCCCTAATATCTGCCCTGATATCTGCTAGGGAGGGTTCCTGTGCGTCAGGTACCTGTGTTGGAGCTCGGCCATCGGCCATCTTGGATCCCGGTACATTGTGTGGCTGTCTAGTCGGCATTCTTAGGTACCCGTCCAGTGTACCAGTTTGCTGTGACTGCTGGGGTCCTTTCTCTGTCGGGTGAGAGTCGGACCTTTTATGCGGCCCATCGGGTAGGTTATGCTGCCGTATGTGCGCTGTTTAATTGCTGAGCGGGACGGAGTTCCTCTGTTAGGCGGCCATCTCCGTCGGAGTCCAGGCCACCTATTTTCTAGATTTAGCTAAGAGAGATATGAAGGATTATTCACTAAAGGTAGAATAGCTGTGCTGGAAAACGTATCCAAGACAGTATTCATCCACTTTGACTACTTTGGCCTTGATATGAAAATCACGTTGAATTCACTATGAATTCCCAACATTTCCTGCTTTACTAAATAGCCATAACAGAGGCTGACAATCAATTAACTGTGGTGAATAAAGCAAATCTAACAGTAATGTTGCTATCTGAATCCTGACATGTTCCATATATCTCTGGTTAGGAGTGTCTATTCTGCAAAAAGGTTTCTTTATACCTCTAACTATAAAATCCAGTCTCTTATTCCTCAGCTGGAGGCCACATTAAAACGAGTGTGGAAGGACGGGGGTTGTACTACCAGCGGTCTGTAAAAAGTCAAATTTAAACTAAACTAAACAGAACACGCATTAATGCTGATTTGTACAAAATACACAAAAAGAGATCGTTGCACTTAGAAAAAAACTAATGGTTTTATCTTATTAAGCGACATAAGATCACTTGCCTCATGAACTTTTATTTCTTATACAAATACTTTTTAAAAATAACTCTAAAAACGGTCCTGCCTTCCCTGACCGATGACAGCTTGACTATGTCTGACCGGTCCAATCACGAAACTGTGCGTAAGATGTTGGTAATCAGATATCAGCTACTCTGCTCCCAGCTCGTGCATTAACTCTGTTCATCATATGTAATGAATGGAGCTCCTGATTAGGGTTTAACAATATGTCCCATAAATAACCTGTTGTGGTATGAATATAATGAGAGTCTCTTAGATCACCTCCTAGTTTGCAAATTGCTCAGTGCAAAAACTGGACACCACAAATGCTGAAACAGGAAGGGTGAGTATCTTTTTCAAAATGTTTTGTACATTTTTAAAAAAAATTTTTTTTTTTTAAAATCCACATTATCTACATAAGGAGAAGATTGAGATCACTTGTAGCCTAAAACATCCCTTTAACCCCTTAAGGACACATGACATATGTGACATGTCATGATTCCCTTTTATTCCAGAAGTTTGGTCCTTAAGGGGTTAATACAGTCAAATCAAACAGTAAAATGCTAATACAATGTGTAAATTAATGTTTTTCATTATTGGTTTGTGTAGTGCCCTGTATGCTGTATGGGATTGTATGGTATTCTATTGGACTGTATGGGTTTGTATGAGACTGTATGAGATTGTATGGAATTGTATGAGACTGTATGGAATTGTATGGGTTTTTGAGACTGTATGAGACTGTATAGGTTTGTATGAGACTGGATGAGACTGTATGGGTTTGTATGGGACTGTATGAGACTGTATGGAATTGTATGGGACTGTATGGGATTGTATGGGACTGTATGGAATTGTATGGGACTGCATGGGACTGTATGGGTTTGTATGGGACTGTATGGAATTGTATGAGTTTTTATGGGACTGTAAGGGTTTTTTGAGACTGTATGGGACTGTATGGAATTGTATGAGACTGTATGGAATTGTATGGGTTTTTATGGGACTGTAAGGGTTTTTTGAGACTGTATGGAATTGCATGGGACTGTATGGAATTGTATGAGACTGTATGGGACTGTAAGGGTTTGTATGGGACTGTATGGAATTGTATGAGTTTTTATGGGACTGTAAGGGGTTTTTGAGACTGTATGGAATTGTATGGAATTGTATGGGACTGTATCAGACTGTATGGAATTGTATGGGACTGTATGGGATTGCATGGGACTGTATGGGATTGCATGGGACTGTATGGAATTGTATGGGACTGTATGGAATTGTATGGGACTGTATGCTCCATGTTTCAGTTTATCAGCCGCATGGCGATCCCCTCACCCACTGCTCACCAATCTACCAGGACCCCAGGGAAAATGTCACTATCATCCCTACCTATAGCACCCAGTGTGACAAATTGGTGTCATTCTTGGACAAACTGCTACGTTCTCCTAATTATAAAAATAAGCAATGCTGCATCAAAGTGCAAAGTGAAAGCTACACTGAGTTGACAGCAGCGCTGGGCAATTTTCATGCTTTTCATGCGATAATGCTCTCATCAAACTACAAATCACATAAAATCCACTTCTCCGCCGTAAGAAAGAGATGCCAAATATTTAGTTCATGTCTGTTCATTCTTTCTCTCCCCTTACTTCAGAAACAATTTATGTACTGAAATAAAACGTGCACATTCAGGAGTCTTGAACAATAAATGAGAAACAATCATCTATCTATCTTGACTTTCATTTGCTTTGAAATTCTTGCCACGTACCGAACACCAGGCAGAACTTGTAACTAAACCAGATAGTCATCGTCTTGGAAATCATTTTCTTAATTGATTTCATTTACCTTGAAGGTTAATGCATTCCAAACTAATTCTGAGATTAATATCCACTTAAATATATTTGCCAAAGACTTTTGGTTATTAATACTTTTTTTTTTTTGCAGGAACGCGTGGAATTACGGGCTGTTCGATGTAACTGGCTTTGTTATGTTTTCATTGACTTTTGGGAATTACTTGATTAGTATGATGGCTCCAATTTGATTGGTCCATGACATCCTCCTTGTGAAAAGTGAGAGACAGGGTCTCTTCTTAATATCATTGATGTAACCCGTTCAACAGAATTAATTTCCCATGGGCATCTCACAATTTTTGTAAAAATTAAATAAATGTATTAAAGATAGATTGTCTATGAACTTCTAGTGGAAAATGTCTGTTAAATAGTATACGTTTTGCTACATGACCCATTACAGAATATCTACACATATGGCAACTCCTTTTTAATTGTGTATTTTTTTTTCTTTTACACTTTTTGAAGTTTGTTTTTATTTTTTCCACTTAACACAAAGTCACTGTGGCAATCCAGTATATTCTAATTCTTGACACATTTCCTATTTGAATTAATGCAGACAGTTAAACAGTGGTATAAATAAAGTGGCAATGTGATAGTGTTGTAGAGAAGGGTGACAGGTGATTTTCAATAGTCTCTTCACTTAACTGACCACAGTTTTAAAATGACACGTCTATAAGACTTAAATTGAAATTTAGTTTGGGACGACCGACACTCGTCTATGTGTTGCTTTGGCCAAATATTGTTCATGGAGAATAATTGGACAAACATTTGTAGAACAAAGACAGTCAGTGTGCTGGGAAATATATTATATATATATATATATATATATATATATATATATATATATAATATATCGTCATTTACTCAATATATGTCGATATGGTACTTTGGAGAAACAGGATTTCAGCCGAACAGCAAATGTCCCAAATTCGGTCGAATTGCAATTCGGACAAATTTAAATGCTCAAGTCTAATGTTTATTATTTTAAATGCAAAAATCTGAAAAGAAAGAATGAATGATAAAGATGAATAAAATGATTTAAGAAGACTAATAAAGTGGAGGGATGTGGGATATAAATGTGTATATTCCTGCGAGCCCATTGGTTATCATTTGACAGTTCACTGACCAACATGACTATGTTGTAGTTGCTGCAGTTGAGGTTACAGTGTCCTGTGATGTGAAGCCAAGGATTTCTACCTGTTTGGCAAAGAGCTAACCAGAACACTTGGGATCTGTACGTCCACCACCACCACCCTCTACATTCTCCGATGGCCCTAATTTGGAAAGTAGCCATAAGTATTCTGTATTATGGTTACAATAGACCAACCATTCATTATTACTCTAATTATAAAGTCACCTTCTTATCAAAAGGCAGGTTTTACCAGATATTTATTCTAAATAAAATCATTACTAATTGTGATGGTATTTGGACATTGGAGAGAATAATATTCCAAGGCTTATCGTAATTTGCCTTTTTTTTTTTTTTTTTTACCATCAGCTCTTAAAGAGCCTGGTATTTCAGGAAAATGCATTGTTCCATCTTTTTCTGTGTTACTCTCCCTTTAACGACATCCGACAAATTTGCATCTCACAGCAAAACACAAAATGATTCACTGACCTGTCAAAAGAGGCATCAATATCATTATGAAACATAAATTAATTTCAACATAAAGCACATGAATTAATGTAGTTTCTTTCCCTGGAACAGCTCAGTGGGAAAGAAAATCACCAGAGTTATCAATCAAAAACTATCACTTTTAACCTTCTAAATGCCATCTAGCTGTTTCCCATGGATTATTTTTACACCTACAACATTTGTCCCCTGCTATCGCCAGCTTAATATAATCTATCCGCCTGGGACAATGTCCTTTAGGCAGCTTTCACATAAAGAATTCTATTTTACTTGTGGTACTGCATATGGCCACCGGGGTAATGTGGGATATATCCAGTAATATCCAGTAGCCCATATATATATTTATATACCACCTATATGGGCCACTGGATATTTACAGATGTTTTCCGTACATAATTAGCAAACTAGAATCGAAATAACAAAATTCCAACTAAGCTATAGGCACAACGAAATGATTTTATCCTGAATTATGTCATTTGGTTTTGCTACATTTCACAGTTTATTGGATAAATATGTTTGTATTTCATTAGTATCTCTTTTCTTGCTGCCTTTTTTTTTTCTAGAATTAAATCTTTTTTCTGCTCGGGAAATCTTGAATAAAATATGTTTGCGAAAGTAATTATTCTTGGGCCAATATGTTAATTTGTTGTCCTCCACTGTGAAATCTGACAGTTTGCCTCTTGGGTACTCCATGTACCCTTCAGTAGGCATATGCTAATGTTACGTCAAACTGTCGGGATTATCCCTTTAAATGTGTATTTGGAAATAGAATGTAACAACATACATAAAAATACATAACCTACATAAATCAACACAAATTATTATAAAGACGGCTTTTTGTATATATTGTTACAAACAAAATTCTCAAGTCATTCAGGTACCATTTAACTTTGTGTCATTGAACGCGACCTATATACTAATGCAGAGCAATCATCATTTCATATGCAAATATGAAATGCATAGAACGGTGGGTTGCAATTTTAAATGGCTTGGCTGAGTTTAAGGGAATAATTACTTGCAATATATGTTTAATGAAATGATCCCTGGGGCATCATCTCATTAATATGCATACTTTTAACAGTGCCCAGTGCAGACACATTTCTAATATAGAGCTGCATCAGTTGGAGCTTGCTAAACTATATATTAAATTAACAGGTCGTGACAAAGCTTTATCCAGTTACATACGGGTAGAGAGTTCATTGTTAGTATAATGTCAGCAGTGCTGAATTAGGGGTCACCTTATATAATGAATTATGGAATAACTATTAAGCAGGGCCGGATTAACATAGCGCCAGTTTAGCTGCTGCAGCCCCCCCCCTCCATTGCTGAGTTCAGTTGCTCAGCCAATAAACTACTTTCCCATAGGAAAAGGGCCGGATTGAGAGCCCATTGTGCCTGATGCTGACAAGGGAGCTGCTTTAACCCTTTAAGGACACATGACATGTGTTACATGTCCTGATTCCCTTCTATTCCAGAAGTTTGGTCCTTAAGGGGTTAAGGAGTCATGATATATAAAGTGTCACCTGTAATGTCACCTGTACATTGTGCTAGCAGATTTTAAAGATAGGTCTTTCTCCCATCTGTCTTTCAATTCTTCCACATAGACTCTGAAGACATGGCCGAAAAGAGAGAGCACAAGAGACCTGCCGCAGGTGGTCCTCCTTGTCTCCTGCACTGTAGAAGCTTCCTAGCCAGTGCTGATTAGGGATTATACAAATGGAGTGACGGCTTGTGTTAAATTCAACCCGTCATGACAGGTACAGGGAGCCCAACTGGTAGATCTCACCAACTGGTAGATCTGTAATATCCATGAAATACTGTCACTTGGAGCCCCCCTGTCTTAGTTAAAAGAATACAATATATTTATTGGCTACATAGGAAAATGAAAACCAAATTACAAAATTTAGGTTTAATTAGGTGATTTAGAGAACAATCCGTTCAGCTGTTTTTTCAATTTAGATATTTTGGTCTAAATTCTTTTATCATTCCAGTTCTTATTCAATAAGACTGCTCTGTTGCACAAGTAAGTATGTAACTCATACAACAATGTACAAATATATTTATTGTCAAATACACTATTTTTATGGTAAAATAAGAAGGTTAAAAAAAAATAAAACATTTGTAGAGTTTTTCCAGTCTTGGAATGTTAGACCTAAATCTTATACTTCTAGATGTCCTCCAACTGGTGGGTCAGTTCTAATTTGGAGTGTGTCCTGCCCTCTCAGAATATTTCTCCTGTATCTCACTTCTTGTGGACATAAGATGCGAGACATCACTTTGCCCACTCACGTGCATATGAAGTGCTCCTCATGGCTCACACCTGGCTGGCTGGCTCTTTCTTTGCCACGCCCCCAAGGATCTTAGTCTTCATATGATAAAATCTTGCCACTTGTCATTAGCTACAATTGATTGTTCAGTGAATCCCCCCACCCTCGCAAACATTTAACATTATCTGTTCTTTGAAAGCAGCAAACATTTATCTTTAATATAACATCACAAGTACGTTCAACCTTATCCAGCCCTTTACAATCTCTGCCATTATTAATGAATGATGGTCTGAAAGGTTTTAATGAACAAAATGCAAATAAGGTACAGTTGCATATACACATTCTCCTTATGACGGTGTCTAATTAAACTTGCACTGCTTAGGTCATTAACTTTAAAACTACCTGTGGATGGTGTGGTAATTACGTTGTCAAGTTGCTAATTAATTTTCTATACAACACAAATAGCTTTGTATCTACTAGTTTAGATGCAAGAAAACGGTTAACATTTTTTATGGGGAAAATAAATGATCTGATATAAAGTCTGTGTTTTACAGCTGAATCGTGCTATTAAGCTAATCAGATTTGCAAATTGGCTTGGGAGGTAAATTCTTGGCAGAGAGATATTACTTTATGTATTTATTTTACATCTGGCAAAAAGCCAAACTGAAAACTTTCATTTAGTTCTGAAAAATATCAGTAAGCTATTGTCTAGTTTATGGTTTCTGAAATCCAGAATATTTGCTGAACATTGTCCTCGAATATATATATTTTTGGATAAGCTTTTAAGTGATCAAAATCTATTAGGAAACCTTTTCAAATGATTAGAAGCCACCATTAAAGCCTATGGGAATTTGTGTCGATAAATCATTTTGTAGATGTAGCAAGCAAGCTAAACTATAGATTCCTGACATATCTCCATATACATAGAGCATTAACCCCTTAAGGACACATGACATGTGTGACATGTCATGACTCCCTTTTATTCCAGAAGTTTAAGGTGTTAAACCAGGTCTCCTAACTGCCCAGTTTTTAGTGAGACAGTCCCTATTTTGACATTGTGTCCCACCATCCTGATTTAGCTCGATTGGGTCCCACATCCAGGAGCGCCAGGGAACTTCACAAGGGTTCACAGCACAAGGGCATTGTTACATGTGCTCACAATGTGCAGCGGGCACTGGACAGTGCAGAGAACATGTCAGCAGCGCTCCCTGCACGGTGTCTATGTGGTTGGATGTCTGTCAGCCCGGTATGCTCAATGCCAGGAAGATATGCCTCTTTTTGGTGTGTGCATCCATTATGGGAATCACCAGTGACTGAAGATGCGTCATTCCTGACCTTACTGAAGACAAACAGCCAGTCCTGACCCAATTGCTCCCCAAGTTGGGAGGTACAATTAAACCAGTGATTTTACCACTTACAGAATTGTTATTATTTCGTATAGTTCTTTTAATCAATAAGCAACAACAGAGTAGAGAGTGAATAAATTGACAAAACATCAAGTCCTTTGAGCAGTCATAAAACCACAACAGTGGTTAAGAGACAAATGTACAAGTGGGTAATAGACATGGTCCATGGACGTGCAATTCACAGCTGGCAAATGTCACGTAACAAGCGACAGAATTATTGTTTAATCATCACAACGATTGTTACCTACCGTACTTTCAAACATTTCCAAAAATATGACCACTACAGCAGGACATGACATGTGCGGAAACATTGGGTTAGCTATCACACTACAGCGGTTATACAATTCATTGTACTTACCCACTTACACATACAGTGACTCGATGTTACCTCGCTGCCTTTTCTTTTCGTACTTTACCTCTGTGCTTGCTCTGGTGCAATGAAGGGATTTGTACCCTCATTTCAGAATACTGTAACTCTACTAAACATATTGCTTTAATTCATGTATGTTTACCTTTTATAAATATTTATATGTGTTTTATTTATTATTATTATTATTATTATTATTACCAGAAAGCGCTAATAATGTCATCTTGTTTTCATGTTTTATCATTCATGTTTTCTTAGTAGATACATTCAAGTTGCTATTCAGCTAATCTATTGCTCAGAAATACAAGTAAGTGCACAGTTTACCTTATGGGAATTATTAAAACTATTTTATGTCTTTCATTGTGACATCTGCTTGTTTTATACCTTGCCTTTATATCTTCATATAGTAGTTATTAGAACTGCTATTTTATGACATGATGTATAACCTGTCTTAAATATTTTATGGCACTTTGAATAAATTAGCCAGCCGTATTCTCTGTCAAAAAAAGAAAAATAGTGTACCCACACAGTCTGAAACAGAAATCAGAAATGATGACTGACTGTCAAATCTCAGAGATACTAGACTAGTTGCTGCCAGAGATAGTACTAGGTCCATGAAATCAAAAAAGAAATAAATTTAATTATAACAAATCTTAACATGTGGTAAATATGCTTGTGTGAACATATAAAAGGTATTAGAAATCCATACCCTGTTAAAAATGCCTACTAGTATTAGAAATTAATACAGCAATGTGAACAATAAAGCAGGACTGATTGAGACTGCGCAGGAAGATTGGTAAGTATGGAGTCCTCACAGTGGAGTCAGTCAGTGATAAAAATAAGTTGCTGAGTGGAGATGATAGCAAGATGGTACTAAATAGTATGGAAACACTGTCTAATCTGCCTAAAGATAACAATTCAGCAGGACTGATTGAGACCAAGAAAATTAACAAATATTAAGTCCCAGCAGTCGGTGATTAGATAAACTGCTTGTGGCGAAACCGACCTCGCCACTGGGCATTGGAGAAGACTGATTGCCAGCCTCCTGCCATGTGACTATGGCCCCTGGGATGTATTGCCCTTTAAAGACATTATTTGGGCATAATGGATTTGTGTTGTGCTGCTGCTGGCCCTTTAAGAACCATCTGGGGACATACTGTGGAGTTACTGGGTGGCCACCATTTCCTGTATCAGAAGCACATGGTGAGAACAATGGATGGCGGCCATTTTAACTCACAGACACTGTTTGGACTTTTAAACACGGTGCCATCTCGCCAGTATTTGGTGCACAAAGACATCTTGCAGAGGTTTTGGACTATACAACAGGGGACACATTATACAGTAATTGTTTTTCATTTAGCCTGTATATGTTCTGCAGAATCTGCATTAAACTGTATCTTCCAAAGTACTGAACGGATCTGGGTGAATTTTAGATATGGGGTTCACCCAGATCCCCCGGTTCCAAGGATATACTTTTTATGGGGTTATTGCATGTTTTGGGGTCCCTGTGATGTGTTTTATGATACTGTATTTATCTGCCTGTGATAATTAGATTAACCATTGTGTTCAGTAATCATATCACAGGCAGAGGGGAGGATTTTGTGTGGGAGTGTCTGTGTGTATTGTACAGATTGATTGGTTGTTCTGTAAAACCCTGTGGGCAGTACTAAGTTTGTGGATTGGGAATAAAAGAGGCTGTATGTGCCAGTCGTCTCTTTATTGAGGAAGGATTTATTGTATGCTGTTCCAGTTTGACTGCTAGGAGCCTAAACCGATCCGTATGTTTTTTTTGCCTATTCAGCTGTCTATAGCATTCACATGCTTGAGAGAAGGTATACGCTTCTCTGGTTCGGTGATTGTGGTGTCTGCCAGAGTGCTTGGAGTCCTCAGGAAACGCTAGGAGTATCCATTAACGGAGGTACCCAGTCGGGGTGCCAGGTGATCCGTTACATTGGTGGCAAGCGGTGGGATGGTGTCCTGGTGGGAGAGGAACAACACCCTGGAGACACAGGAATTATTATGGAGCCGCATAGAACCAGCGAGTCCCTGGACAATGCCTGAGGTGGAATTTAACCGGAGGGTACAGAACCTCTTGGCCCCACTGGATAAGCCAATAAGAGAGGCAACCAGGTTGGACTCCAGAGAGGGCACCCGACAAGAAATGTGGGAAGAAACCCTAGTGGGTGTCCAGCGTTGGCGAGGTGTGTGGCTTCCCAGCAAGGAGCAGCGACTACAAGCCAGAGTGGCCCTATGGATGCCTATGCTGGGAGACCAGCCCCGGAAGGAGTTGATGATACAGCTTGATTCACTGGCATGGAGGGAACTGGATCTCGGGGATGCGTACCAAGCACTATGCTGGTACACGGTGCAGTGTGTTCCCGGAATGGCCAAGTACGACAAACCAGAGGGCAAGGATTACAATGGCCCTGGTTTATTGTGGGGGGCCTTTGCAGAGCCAGACTTTGGGAGTGCGGACGAGTCACGGCTTCGGGACATATTTGCCTACAGAGAGGCCATGCTGGACCTCCCTATGGCTGAGGACCTAAGGCCAGACCTGATTGCATTGGCCGTCCAGGAATGGGAACTGGAGCAGGAGTACCAGCACCTGATCAGCTCCAGTCAGTCATCCTATACCCTGCAGGTACCACCAGAGCAGGGGGAGTTCGAACAGGATTATGACCTTTTACTGGGTACAGCAACACTGCCTGGTTCTAACCTGATGGGGCTTATGGACGATACATCATTAAGAGCGGTGAGTGACGTCCTCTCTCCCCAACCACTAAGCCTGTCATCAGGAGACCTGGGGTCTGTACCATCTACTCCCCAACCAGCCCCAGAAATGAGGGACCTCATAGACTGGTCCTGGGAAGAGCCACAGATGGCAGGTAGAGATGGGACGGCTGTCTTTCTACCGGCCCTACAGGGATTCTGGGCAGTCGGCCCAGATCCCCAGCGTCAGGGTGAAGTGCAGGAAGTGGAGAACATCGTCTCCCCTCCCCAGCGGCAGTGTACCTTGCAGGGAGAGGAGAGTAGCGTCCTTCCTCCCCAACAGCAGGGTGAGCTACAGGGATGCTGGGCGGTCATCCCAGATCACCAGCGGCAGTGTGTTTCATTGGGAGTGGAGAGCAGTGTCCTCCCTCCCCAGCGGCAGCATAGCCCACAAAGGGGAGACAGTAAGCCCCACAACAGTGCAGATGGGACCGTAGTCTCTGCACCTGCACCACCCAGCGGAAGGACAGTCTGTCATGCTTCCCAACAGCATGACTGTTTAGCCAAAGGGGAGACAGTCTGTCCCCCCCCCCCCTCCAACAGCCAAGTGTGGTGTTGGGAGAAGAGACAAGTGGTCTCTCTTCCCAGCGGCAGAGTGCCTTACAGGGAGGGGAGACAACTGGTTGCACTCCCCAGCGGCTGAGCCTGTTATGGAAAGGGGAGATGGCTGGTTCCCCTTCTCAACAGCGGGACAATGTATTGGAAGGGGAGACAGTCGTTTTTCCCCTATAACAAGAGAGGGTGTCGCAGGGAGAGGAGCCGGTTACCCCCTCTCCCCAGCGGAAGCCTAGCCCACCAAGGGGAGACAGTAAGCCCCACAACAGTGCAGATGGGACCGTAGTCTCTGCACCTGCAACACTGGAGATATGGGCAGTATGTCCTGGTCCCCAACAACAGGACGATGTATTGGAAGAGGAGGCAGTTTGTTTTCCACCCCTACAAGAGAGGGCGTCGCAGGGAGAGGAGCCTGTTACCCCTTCTCCCCAGCAACAGCTTTGTCCAACCAGGAGGGAGAGCACCCTGGCTACTTATCCACCGACTATGGATTTCCAATTGGACACATGTGGCAGGAGAACATCGGGGCAGCTACACTGGGTGAGAAAGGCCGGCCGACTATCAGAGCCCCAGACCGACTGGAGGTCTGGAGTCTGGATAGTCTCAATGGGAAAGGGGAGAAATGTGGTGGAACCCGCCTCGCCACTGGACATTGGAGAGGCCTGGCTGCCCGCCTCTTACCACATGCCCAAATATTGCATTAAAAGTACAAATTTACCAGGGGCCATAGTCAGCAGGTATTTTATATTGCTGCTACTGGCCCTTTAAGGGCATATTATGACTTTAAGGGCATATTATGACTTTTAGGAACAATACCCCTTTAAAACTTGGTCGCAGATTACAGTAAGGATGTCTTTTATATTATGTATGTTCCTGTGTGCCCGGCTAAATTGTTATGTGTATGCAGCATTCGCCTGATTGTTCGGTAGAATCACTCCATTCATTATATTGAGTGAAACTACCGAACAACCAGACCACCCGGGAATAAGTGTGCCTCCAATTACCCATTTGCAACATTGGCCAAACAACTGCCTGCCTACAAAATTGGCCAAACAACCGGCTCTATGCCTTCCCTCCCTTCTCACTCATAGCACGAACTCTCCTACACCTACAACGCTCCTGAACATCGCTAGTTTTAATAACACCATTCTAGATGGCGCAGCCTTGGTTCCCTTCACTCATGGAAATGTCAGACTGATCCCAGGAACCACAGACCTATTATCAGACCCCGATGGGAACTCTCACCCACTTCTGATACAAGGCCACCTCAGACTTCTAGCGTGGCTCCTCTCCGGGGACCCATGCAGAACGTTCCACAAACAACTTTGGACTTATTGGCGATAGCTTGGGCCCCAGGAACCCAAGACGATCCTTTACTCATGCCTGGAACACATGGTGTAGTTGGTGCGTGGAACAGCGTGAGTTCCCCTACGTGCTCCTGTAAATCACGTCCTGGTTTTCCTAACTACCCTGTATGACCAAGGTTTGGCCTACCAGACCATAAATGTGTATAAATCAGTGATTTCAGCCAGCCACAGTGGGTGGGAGGGTTCCCCAGCTGGGAAGCATTTATTGTTTTTTTGTCTTTTACAAGGCATAAAATTGCACGGCCACCACAACACCTATATATAGACTTATGGGATGTTAATAGGGTCCTTCGCTTACTGGAAGACTGGCCTCCAAACTGGGATCTCACACTCAAGCAAGTGTCTGCAAAATTAGCTATGCTCCTGTGCTTAATTTCCTGCAAAAGGGTGTCAGACGTTCGAGCCCTGTATATCGATGCACGGTCCTTCACCCCACATGGTGTCCTGTTTAATATCACCAGATGTACGAAGTCAAAAATCACGTCAGTCTTCTACCCATCATTTCCTCATAACGCTAACCTCTGCCCGGTGGCATGCCTTAAAGAGTATGAAAAAAGGACCCAGTCAGTTCGGAACCCTACAACACACGACCTATTCTTGGCGGTGAGGAAACCTCATCACCCAGTATCCACGGTAACTCTGGCATGCTGGGTGAAATGGATAATGTCAGCTGCTGGCATCGACACATCAGTTTACACATCAGTTTACAGAGCACATTCTACTAGAGGCGCTATGGCCTCTAAAGCATTCTCAATTGGTTGTAAACTGGAGGACCTTCTTCGTACAGCTGATTGGTCCCGAGAATCGACGTTTAAAGAATACTATTTTCGGCCAACAGAACATATCTCGTCTATGGTCATCTCACAGCTTTAAACTAGCCTAATATGAGCCTCCGTGTCCTTTAATAAAATTACCAGATTTTACTAATTACATGACGTAAAGTCATGATTTTATAAAGGACACGGAGGCGAGTATTAGCCCGCCCGATGACAGGTAAGCCATGTATCTTCCCACCCAATTGCCTATAAACAGGTAAGAGTGATTTGGATGTTCAGATGCAGTGTTATATACTAATAATAATAATTTTGAATTTCAATTTGCTGGACTTAAGAAAAATGTTTCAGATATGAATGATTTTTGAAAAACTTGTACGGCTTATATGCATGACAACGATATCTGAATATATTTTACCATATATCTCTCTGTCTCCTACAGCTTAACCCTGTGATGGAATAACCGGGATCATCCTCTACCTCCTAACTATACCGGAAGACTCACCGGAACCCTCTACCGGAGATTACCCAAGTTTAAGAATTTTTCCCGTTGATGTGTTCAGCTTCGGCGTCAGCTAGAAAGAGGGAGTGGCTTAGGTCACATGAGGGGACATAGTACAAGGACTGATCCCATTGGTTAATATATCTGGAATGTTATATGGTTAACCCTTAAGGGTATTTGTTTTTTCTTGTTGTTGCTATATTAAAAATATCAATATCCTTTCTTTGCTTCTGAGGAATAAAGAAAGACATAAAGCCTAATACTCGCCTCCGTGTCCTTTAATAAAATCACGACTTTACGTCATGTAATTAGTAAAATCTGGTAATTTTTATGAATGAAGCTAATTGCAGGCAGCACAGTGTAGGTGTTCACGAGAAAAAACATCAAGATCAGCCACTTCCTGAACCAACTCAACTGGAGATTCTGCAAATCCTACTTTATTTTTATTGTCTTTAATTTATTTTTTTTATTTTTACACGAGATGAGGTTGAAACGTCCCTTTAAAACGGTAGTTTGCTTAACGAAGGAAGCTGAGTGAATCGGTATAAATAGTCAAAGGATCACTATAGTGTGAGGATATATGTTAATATATATATAATTATATGTATTAATATCAAAATATACGTACAATGATATTGATTAAATATATATATATATATATATATAATTATAATTATATATTTATATATAATATAAAAAAATAAAGATGTAAATACGTTAAAAAATAAAAATAAGAAAATCATCAAAAATCATAAAAATATATATATATGTGTGAAATTTCATTCTAACTGTATTTTGATATTAAAGGACCACTCTAGGCACCCAGACCACTTCAGCTGAATTAAGTGGTCTGGGTGCCAGGTCCAGCTAGGGTTAACCCATTGTTTTTTAAACATAGCAGTTTCCCCCAAAGCCTCTAGCGGCTGTCTCATTGACAGCCGCTAGAGGCGCTTGCGTGATTCTCACTGTGAAAATCACAGTGAGAGCACGCAAGCGTCCATAGGAAAGCATTGTTAATGCTTTCCTATGCGACCAGCTGAATGCACGCGCAGCTCTTGCCGCGCGTGCTCATTCAACTGACGGGGCGGATCGGAGGAGGATCGGAGGCAGAGAGCTCCCCGCCCAGCACTGGAAAAAGGTAAGTTTTACCCCTTTTCCCCTTTCCAGAGCCGGGCGGGAGGGCGTCCCTGAGGGTGGGGGCACCCTCAGGGCACTATAGTGCCAGGAAAACGAGTGTTTTCCTGGCACTATAGTGGTCCTTTAATATATATATATATATATATATAGATATCAAAAAACAACAAGGGTTGCACAATGCAGTCAGTCTCCCTATGTCCTAGAGACTAGCCACATATCTGGAAATATCTATAGCGATAGAGTGTGATCCAAAAATCCTGGCTTACAAAACTATAAATGTAACTAGAGACCCATAAACAGAAAAAAAAATAATAATAATATAATAATAATCAAATAAAGTATATACAGGTGTGACTGGAATTCCATGCCAACCAAGGGGGGTATGGGTAGGGATATAATTCTGCCATCTGGTATCATATCTCAACCCTAATTGTCAGCTTTATTATAATACGCTATAAGGGTATAAGTATCAAATGGCTAAATCCCCAACGTTATAACTCACTAGGAGATGTCAATTATTAATATAGTGCATAATATGAGAGGAGAAATTATTATTATTAATATCAATTATCAATCAATTATTAATATATGCATAATATGAGAGGAGAAATGCCCGACGTACGTTTCGGTGCTAAAGAGGAGCACCTTCGTCAGGGGCCCCTGACGAAGGTGCTCCTCTTTAGCACCGAAACATACGTCGGGCATTTCTCCTCTCATATTATGCATATGAGCACTGGGCACTGGTGGCTGTAGCACCATGATTATTATTTAATACTTATTTCTTTCTTTCTATTTCCTATGCCTGTCTAGTTAGATTTACAGGGAGAGAGGCTTGCTTAATTTTAAATATCAGTTTGCTCTTTAGACTGTTAATACCGACTATATATCACCTTCCATCTCCCTTCTTATCTAAATTAGCTCTATCTTGAGCCTCTGCTATATTAATAATTGACATCTCCTAGTGGGTTATAATGTTGGGGATTTAGCCATTTGATACTTATACCCTTATAGCTGAGAATTAGGGTTGAGATATGATACTAGATGGCAGAATTATATCCCTACCCATACCCCCCTTGGTTGGCATGGAATTCTAGTCACACCTGTATATACTTTGATTATTATTATATTATTATTATTTTTTTTTTCTGTTTATGGGTCTCTAGTTACATTTATAGTTTTGTAAGCCAGGATTTTTGGATCACACTCTATCGCTATAGATATTTCCAGATATGTGGCTAGTCTCTAGGACATAGGGAGACTGACTGCATTGTGCAACCCTTGTTGTTTTTCGTTTACTTGGGGTTAAGCCCCGTTTGGGATTTCTGGAGTCCCATACCGGTACACTAGTTTTTGTGTGACATCTGTCACTACCCCCTGGGTAAATTCCCTGGGGGCAGTTTGTACGGGTATACACACAGAGATGCTGAACTGTGTATATATTGATATCAAAATACACGTAGAACGAAATAATATATATATATCTATATACATAAGTATATATGTATATATCACTATATATAAACCTATATATAAATAAAAATAATTTTAAAAAATGAAATACATATATATATATATAATTTTCCACGTGTCCCGCACTCACTGCTCCCGGTCCTGTAAACACCTGGGTGCCAAATCCAACCTTTAGAATATATAAAACCTTGTTGAAGTGCACTCGCAGGACTCCATAGTATTTCTAATCGTGCTTGTTTATTGAAGCAACACACATTACAAAAAAGTGTCAACGTTTCAGTTCTATCTGGACTTTTTCAAGACCAGTCCTATCTGGAAAAAATATATTAATATATTAAATTATGTTTCATAGCTAAATATTTGATATTAAATGAAAGCCCTGTTTCCCCTGAATAAAATGATGTATAATAAGGGTGGGTGCATTTAATATGAAAGAGGTGAATTACGGTTGGACAGACATGTAGCGCAAATGCCAGGTTTTGTTAACATTTTGTTTTGATCACAACTTGTACATTTGGCTCCATCCTTAAGGGGTTAATGTGTAAGGTATCACAATGGCTCAGTCCTTAAGGGGTTAATGTGTAAGGTATCACAGTGTTGTCATGAGACAAAAATTCAGGGAAACTCAACTTTGAGGTAAACCATTCACCAGTCCAAAACCATGACCCAAAAATCCATATTTGATTTACTCTTTTATTTCTCACCTCTGTCTTTTATGGTAAATGCATTTTAGCCAGTGCTTTTTATTTGGAAATATTGTGAAATAAGTAAAATCAATAATAATGCAAGATACTTTATATGATAATTAAAAGCTATTTAATGACCATTCCGATTAAAGTGAGAATTATGTAGATAAAGCACTTTCTACATTAAGTTCCCATAACTATCTTATTGTACAGATTAATGGTTGCTCCGTGTTGATGGTTAGAACTCGTTCTTCTCTGCGTTTGTTTCATTGCGGTATTTATACGGAATTTGTATTCACAGTGATACGTCAATGTGTGCTGAAGATCGGGTATAGGAAGGCACGTGGATAAAATGACTTAACTCATCGTGTCTCTATAGGGAAATTAACATGTATTGATTCGGCTTTCTTTTAACGTGAAACTATTTCTAAATTGAACCGGAACCAGAGTGCAGTTAAGTGCGATAGAGCAGTGGGAATTAACAAAAACTTCTTACGTTTATTTTTTCTTACATTTGGTAGAATGTTGGGGATAGGGACATGTTTTATGATATCCCCGCACAAAATATGGGCAAAGTTCAGTTATTAAGTATTGACTCCATGGTGGGGAGGGGCACATGTACCCCACTATTTCCAAATATTCATTCCGCACCCCAATGATTTGACATGTTATAATAAATCTGAGTGTCTGTCCTGCCAATCTAGGAATCCCCCTGGACAATGAGGAAGCATGGCTGCTGCCCACATGTAGTCGGGCTGGGCATAGTTGATAATGATAAGTTGTGTCAAAGGAGATAAGAAGAGGCGACAGTGCGGGATTTGCCACTCAGCAGCACAGTTTAGAAGACTTGCCTCTGTCCCTCCCACAAAAAATAAAATACAAATATAGGGGTTATTTGATGGTTCGGTTTGTGTTGTGGTTGTGTGTTTTTGTTTTGTCAAAGCTGCGTTGTCCTCAACCAACACAAGGAGAAGGTCGGCTGAGTTGTCTGATCTAGAATGGGGAGTTGCAAAGTGCAAATAGCTCTTGCAAAGTGTTAAGTTATCTGTCTGTTGGTAATTTACCCCAACGGCTGACAGGTTTAATATATTGCTGGTTAATATACAATGGTAGAAAGGGTCATTGGGTAGTGGTGGTTGGGAGCATGTTGAGTATGTGGCCAACAGTCTTGTTCTCCAGGTCATGCATCTGAACCATTCATTCAAAAAGTAAACTTATCTGACGGAAGAGTCATCTTTATCAAACTGTTAGTCAAGTGCGTTCATTAATTAGAAAAAAAAGGCAATATTGTTCAGGCACGTCACACACAGAGGAATGACTAGAGTGAAAGGGACACTATGGTCACAGCTCATTTAAGTGGTCATTGTCCAGTGTCCCAGTCCCACTTAGTCCTGCAATGTAAATCATAGGGTAAATAAAGGTTTTTAACCCTTTAACATGTTTGTGGAAGGACCATGTGGAAGGGGTTTACAAGTTAGGAATACAGATTTGTATTATTTACAAAAAAATCCAAAACTGTAATCCAAACCAATTTAAAAAGTTTCAAAAACAGGTTACTTCATTGTACTCAAAAAACACCCAGACCCTGTCATCTTAATGCCGTGTCCCTGTCTGTTTAACCCGTTTTACAGGAACGTCAATGCTTTCACTGCTGATTTAACACTCCTCTAACAGAGCTTCTTTAAGCGCTTTTAGTGAGTTAAACTCGGTTATAACTCAAATGACTCTATCTGAGAGTGGGGTAGCATTGTATTGGCCGAGATGATCAATCTGGATGATCTCAGCAACGGAGGCAGAGCAGCCGTGGTGAGACTAGCACACCATGGGATGTTAGGTAAGGTAACTTATTTTTAACCCTTGCAGGGTGTGAAGGACACCTACGTAGGCAGGAGAACACTTTCGGGTTAGATGTTACATGTTTGTATTTGTGTTACTTTAATAAAGCTCCCAAGGAGGAAAATAGAAGTATTGGGAAAAAATTTATACTAAAAAGAAACATTATTCTCATATTGATAGAGGGATATTTTTTGTACTAATTATTTATTAACAAAAAAACCCTTCTCTAAGCACCATAACCACCACATTGGACTGCAATTGTTCTAGTGCCAACTGCTTGATACTCTCATGTTTCTTTTGGGTGCCTTTGCCTTTGTAACGTAGAAGTACGTATCAACTCATTCCAAGGTCTCGATTTAATATTTTTTTAACAAGTTTTATAAACAATCACAATCTGATAGAAACTAAAGTAGACTAAACCAGAAATGATTTATCTACAGACATCTCCTTTAAAGTCTATGGAAATTTATTTTAGATGCATCATTTGAAAAGGTTTTCTAAGAGTTTGTATTTATTTAAAAAACATATCCAAAATGATTTGATAAAAGACAGGTAAGTATGAAACCGCTAGTGAAAGGTTTGACAGTTTATCATACGGTCACGCCAGGGGTGCTGTAGTGGTTATAGTACTTGGTTTAGTTCAAAACGCTCTGATATTGATAGTGCTAAACCTCTGTCTGTACAACTGAGTTTTAAGAGATCTATAGCAGAGCTCCAGTTTATCAATAGCTAAAAATGTAGATAATATGAAGCAATAAGCTTTTCAATCATTTCTGTTACAAAATGACCATTTTTTTCTGGAATCTCCTCATTTTAACCAATCTGCAAAAGAAAAGAAAAATGTATTGAAATGGAGAATTGTTTCCATTTTGTCTGTATTGGTGTAAAATATAGAATATCTTTGTAATTCTTCACAATCTCCAATTTATTATGTCCACATATACAGGGAGGGGGGATGAGGAGAGGGCGTCTTATTTTATGGTTTCAGGTAATTTATTTCTGTAGTTTTAACTTTAAAAAAAAAAAAACTATTTTATTGCTGGAATCATTTCCAATACATTAATCTAGGATGCCAACGTTTTCATTGCAATCTCTGTTTGTGAAGAAACGGTAAATATGGGAAGATCAGCATGCCATCACCTCGGACAGTGGAAGGCTATTAAGCTCTATACATTATTTATGGCTAAACCCCAAACTCCCGGGGTTTTTGTATCTTGCTTCCTCCTTAAACATTTCTCTCTTTTTGTGGAATTTTCCATCATAAAATAATTGTTAGCACCACTGTATATTGGAGAAACTTGCAAGTTAGCCAATAAAGCATTAAGCTGACAAACAGAAAACTGTGTTAGTTCTTCATCAGTTCCATAGCAGAGGCTTTACCTGAGGAACGTCTCAAAAAGTTTCATAAAATGGGACCTTGACCAAATCATAGTATTTACGCTTATTCAGTGAAAAAGTATCAATTCTTATTCACTTAAGAGAGAATTGACAGGAATTCAAAGTGAATTCAAACTAGATTTCAAATGTAAGACCAAAGTAACCGTACTGGAACCATTGCTGACTTGGAGAAACATTACAGTTAAAATTAAAGTCCACTTCAATCTCACTTTGTATTCTGGTCAGTTCTCACCTTAGTGAATAACCTTTTGTATTTCTCTCTAAATTATATAAAACATCTTAGTATAATATCTCAAGCTTCATAAGTATATTATTAGGCCATAAACAGAATTTGAGAGACCATTGGGAATGAGTCTCCAACAAATTGGACTTATAAAATACCCAAAAATAATTCAATTTATTAAAATTGGCTCTTCTTATCATGTAATTCACAACTGAAATACAAAGGTTCACACTTATGAGATATCGCAAACTATATTTATATAAACACATACTGGCCACTGGAACACTGGAGGTCCAGGTTGGAGGCTCAACAATCATAATTGGTAGGTTGTCCAAGGGTCAGGAAACGGAGAGTTTTACACCAACAGGAAACAACAGGGTCAAGGCAGAAATCAACCAGGACAAAGGTCAGACCGTAAACAAGGCTGGTATAGAGGGAATGACACTGTAAAAAGGACAGGAACGAGCCGACAGAGGAGACTCTTTACGAGAGTGATGAATGAAAGGCCAGATTCAGCGTATTAATGGCAAAAGCACAGTTGGCTAACACGACATGCTGTAGAGATCTGATGGTAAATGTGGTTTAAATCCCTGTTAGTTCACTCAGCCTTCTATTCTTCAACAGCTATTAAAATGAGTGTATCTGTCAGGTAACAGTAGACGATTATGTGACTTATTGTACAGTGGGAAGATGCTCCACACAAGTACAAGAAAAAGGTCAAGAAGCTCTGTGGTCTTCTATGCCAATATGTGACATATTACATTAATTCGGTCATGTCTGTAAAACTACAATCATTTATACGTTCTGCAACGGAGTACAACCAGTAAAACAAGACAAACAATGAATTCTAACAACACATTCGACATATGGGAACAGTACGTGAAAAGTGCCTTGTCACAATAAGCTTACAATCTACAAGGATATGGGACAAATTCAGAGAGGGAAGTGAGGGGACCAAATAATCTGGACATAACTGCAAGCATGTGGTGTTTAGAAGGATGGAAGTGCAGAGGATGGGAGTGATGGGAGATGGCAGAGGAAGGATATCAGGCACGAAGAGTTAAGGGGCAAGCTGTCAGGCTTCTCTAAAGACATGTTTTTAAGGATTTGTTTAAAAAGATGGCAGAGACCGGGAGAGTCGAATGTGGAGGGCATTCCATAAGGAAGGCGCATCAGAGTCATCCGTACACACTGAATTATTATAATACTAAATACTTATCCACGTGCCCCATGGTTCCCACCATAATCAAGAGAGTGGCAGAAGTTTAGCACCTAGTGGTCATCTAACATGGTGTAATGCCCCCCTGATTTATTGTGGTAAATTGTCCTGGGTTTCACCAGTATAATGACGTTCTTATAAACATTGAACCCACACTAGCTTGATGACCCAATTTTATATCAAGACCCAAGGGTGAAAAACATTAATCTAGACAAACAAGAGACACATTACAAATATATGTCACGCAGGTGGCTGTATCACTTCCTCAGCCAGCTGGGACAATCAATTTGTTATCTCGTTTATGGTTAATTGCTGAAGAGATATGATTAGTAGGTACTTGCAGTCATCCTGAAATGTCCAAACTCAACATGGCACCCAAAACACACACAGAATAAATTAACATATTTTACGATTCACCAACACCTATCTTTCAAAAATAAATAAATGAAAAGAATGCACGTATAAAAATAAAACTTTCTTAGCAAAATAAACAATTCTAGTTTAACAATAAAAAAGAATAAAAAAATGAAATTACATCGACATTGATTTATTGCAACAGAAATATGATCAAAATTTTTGCAGGCGACCTTTCTTTCCCCAAACATATTTTAGTTACTTCGATCACTTCCAGCCCTGTAATATCTAGTTATAATATATTAGACATATGAAGCCTAAATCAGAAGCTTGTTTATCTAAAAATTGAAGTCACCGAGTTTCAGGAAAGAGTAATTTATCATTTGCTTCAGTTCAACGGCTCAAGACTGCAAAGTAGAACAAATTCTAAAGGTCTGGCCATGTTACTTGGCACCCAGAGCTAAAGGTTTCTGTGCAAAAAAACACCTTAACTTTAATCAGCTCCTCATGAGATTGCCTGGAAAGTCAACTTTTTAAACAAATCAAATAATTGCAACAGCATTAACTGCTCAATTACCGACAAAATTAGATTTAATGTAATGATTGTGGGCGAAAGACGGTTAGGAACTAAAATTAGGTTCATTTACATAATTGAATGCTTTGTTTATTGGTGTATAAACAATAGTGTGAATGTATTAAAGTATTATTAAAGTGTTATTAAAGTATCATTAGGCCTTGTTTTGCTGTACTCCATACTGGTTATAATATAACCGTACTGGTGCTAAAACACAATTTTTTCATCGTATCGTAAATGTGACAAACACAGAAAACATTGTAACTCAGTCTGACACCTGTCAGTTTGTGTTTCTGTTTATCCCGTATCTCTGGGGGATGGGCTCCTGCTCACTCACCTGATTGGTGGCTCATTTACTGGCATTAAATCCCTGCCTCTCTACCAACTCCTGACTCTGGTTTTGTATCTCTATTAATGGACAATCGTTTATGCAGACTAGCTGCCGGCCCTGACCTTAGGATTTGTCTTGTACTGTGATTTTGGATTTTATCCTGTCTGTGCTGCCCCCTCCAGGTGATTTATTTAACTTGTCACCGTGGCCTGTGATATTTTGTGAGCATTATCTCTGCATTCTGCACTCCAACCGCAGGTAAGCCCTTGCAGAATGTAAGTGAGCATTATTCCCACTTACACTAAATATAGCTGCTAGGTTTAAGCCAGGCATCTGTTTAATCAATCACGTATCCGGCTGCTTTTTAATCAGTGGATGGTCTCACAGCAAAGTAGAAAATTCAATGAAAAAAGTGGGTATGAAACAGTCTGGAGCGGACATGACTAAATACAGCTGGCACACACACATATCTGAACATTGTCACCAAGAGCCTCTGTGTCACCAACTCAGGGACTATGTGACAAAGAAAGGTTTGTGTCTGCTCCATCCCAAGTTAAGAAAATACCTCAATCTGATTTAACACAGACAGGCCCATACACACAGACTGACTCCCCCCCCCCCACAGACTGACCCATGCACACAGACTTACCATCTAAACAATTTATATATTATTACCTTCATATTCCGCAGTGCTGTACAATTGGGGACAGCAGACAGTACAGTATATATATATACCAGGGAAATCCAGGGCCCTGCCCGAAAGCTGAGGTTTGAAAATGTATAATTTATAACTAACACAGTCTATAGGTCTACACATTTCTTTCTAACAAAGTACAACATTCCACAAAGCAAGACAAAATAGTACTAACAGAAGAAAAACATTCATTGAAATTTTATGACTTTTTACTAACCAAGACACATAGCACAGGTATATTGATCATTCTCCTCTCGTCCAGGGGTTTATTTTTCTACAGAGAGGCAGAAAGACAGTCAGACAGAGAGATGAGACAATTTGCCAAGATCAGTCACCATTTTAGAAATGGTTAAAAGTCTACAAATCAGATCAAGTAACGAGTAATGTATTAAACGTGTGTGGTCCGCACGCCATAAGTTATTTAAGACATTCATGCACATGGATGGCGTTGAGAATCTATAATTCATAGGTCACATAGTGTTAAAACATCTTACTTTCACATGCCCCCTTTTTATGTCACATCAATTACTTATCGGTAAAAGCGTCTGCTCGCTAAGTTGTATTTTATTTTTATATATTTAGATTTCACACGAGCTAGCTCTGCTATTTACTCTTTCTCCCGTTATGAAATCATGAAAAACATGTTTTTAAAGATCAATGCCCTGCTTTTATCAATATATCTGACCCAGTGGCGTCTCCAGAATTCATATTTAGGGGGGGCACATGAGGGGCCAAGGACAAAAGTAGGGGAGTAGTTATATAACATGTATATATGTGTGTGTGTGTATATATAGTCTTCGGATTATGGAAAGAAGTGGGCACTCATAGGACTTTGAAAAAATAAAAAGCGCCCACTCGTGGTCCTTTCTCAAGACAAATTACAATCATCACAATATCATTTATATACCATAAACAAATAATGAATTTACTTACTCCATCTGTGTGTATCCCGCCACCATGGAAACCGAAACCGGAAACTTAATGCGTAGCGGAAATAAGTTACAGCCTAGTGCCTCCCAAAACGGTGCACCCATATACGGAACTATCAGCAACAAAACTATTCTCGGTTTATTTATTCTCAGATATGTTCTCTTCGTATATACACACATACATCCTTTCTGAACTATTTTACAATAGTTTTGTTGCTGATAGGCTCCGTATATGGGTGCACCGTTTGGGAGGAATAGGCTGTAGCTTATTTAGTTTCCAGTTTCGGTTTACACACTGATGGAGTAAGTAAATGAATTATTTGTTTATGGTATATAAATGATATTGTGATGATTGTAATTTGTCTTGAGAAAGGACCACGAGTGGGTCCGAAACGTTGACGCTGTACAATTAAAAACTTTTTTTTTTTTCATAACAAAGTCCTATGAGTGCCCACGGTGGAGCTATATAAGATATCCTTGGTTCATAGAACTGAAAAAAGTGATTGCCTTCATACTTCTATGTTTGATATATATACACACACATACACATACACAGGGTTCGACAAATCCCAAACACAAGGTCGCCATGGCGACTAGAAAGTTCGCCCTGGTGCTTGGGATTTGTCAGCCCTTTGTTAAGCCGCGCAGGAGCATCGCGGTGACGCACAAGGGAGCAGTAATCTTCCTGCAGTTCCTCTCTGCTTCTTTGCACGCAGTTAAGTGACATGACATCACTCCGGCCCCGGCATCACTACAGGAAGATTAGAGAGGAGACCCACTGGACTCCAGAGAAAGATCCACATGACGTCTCCCAAATATTTCCAAATATTCCCCTTTCCCTGATCTTACCTTGCAGGGATGGGGTGGCACAATCAGAACTGTAGTGGTTGAGAAGGCTGCCTATCGATCGGGTATAGGAGAAGTCACAAGGTGAGAGGTATCTCTCTTGGAGCTCAAGCACTTACACAGACTGACCCATACAAACCCACATACTGACCCCCCACACAGACTGACCCATACACACACACACAGACTGACCCGTGCACACACACACACACACACACACAGACACACACAGACTGACACTCCTCCTACACAGACTGACACACACACACACACACACACACACAGACTGACCCAAACAAACACAGACTGACCAATACACACACACAGACTGGCCCATATCAACCCACAGACTGACCCAACCCTCACACAGACTGACCCATACACACACATACTGACCCCCCCCACACAGACTGACCCGCCCACACACAGACTGACCCATATACACACATACTGACCCATACACATTGGTGTATGGGTCAGTATGTGTATAACAGAGCATGTATAACAGAGCTCCACAGCAATAATACTCCCAGTAATGTGTCTGAGTGTATAACAGAGCTCCACAACAATAATACTCCCAGTAATGTGTCTGAGTGTATAACAGAGCTCCACAGCAATAATACTCCCAGTAATGTGTCTGAGTGTATAACAGAGCTCCACAGCAATAATACTCCCAGTAATGTGTCTGAGTGTATAACAGAGCTCCACAGCAATAATACTCCCAGTAATGTGTCTGAGTGTATAACAGAGCTCCACAGCAATAATACTCCCAGTAATGTGTGTGAGTATATAACAGAGCTCCACAGCAATAATACTCCCAGTAATGTGTCTGAGTGTATAACAGAGCTCCACAGCAATAATACTCCCAGTAATGTGTCTGAGTGTATAACAGAGCTCCACAGCAATAATACTCCCAGTAATGTGTCTTAGCAATATTTTTTTATTCACATGTTTACAATTAAAATTTTTCAGTGATTTTAAAGTCTGCAAAGGACATATGGAAATTGTTTTAGAATTGTATCCAGGCAACAGTTTTCCCCATAAACTGACCTCTCAGTTTGACTTGTGAGGGTATTGCCCCAGAATTACAATATTGTTGAAATACCTCTTAGCTATTGATAACTGGTTTAAATCTAGCAGCTTGTTATCTGGTAGTTTCTAGTGTAGAAAATATCAATCTGTTTTCTATCACTTAGATCTGTGTAACAAGTGTTGTAGGTGTGAAACAATATTACAAGTGACCGATGTAGTAAGTTCGAATAAAAGTTCCATTTGCAAAAAATATTCTCGCCCACCTTCTGAGGGTTATTGCATTTTTAAGATGTAGACTTATTGTATCACACTAGCCATGCACAGGTAGATTGTCTGGCACGTTGTTTTGGTGTTTGGTTTTTAACTTTGTAGTTGTGTCTTTACACAATATAGAAATTATATTAATGCTTCTGTATATGACGCGATCACAATAACACTAATCTTTCACTTTTTTTTTTTTTAAAAATTCAGGCTAAACAAAAATTGGTAATTCACAATATGACATCTGAAAAGCACATGAAAGGATGCTGTATGATTTTTTAAAAAAAAAGAACAAACTGCATGAAGGTCCTGCTCACTAGCGTGTGTAGTCATGAATGTAACCAGTAAAACTTTTACAGCCACTGATTGGCCCACACATATTGTAAAAACGTGTTTAATTTTGTTACAGCATGACTTGTAGTCTTGTTTTTAACTTGTCTATAATACATATTTTTGTATGACACTTAGTGTGTTTTTTCATTGATTATTGAATTTTAATGGTCTAAGATAATTAACATGTCAACAGGCAAACGTAACCCGAATGATTTGTCTCAGCCTTGCCTTCTATACTACCTGCACCATGGGCAACATTTATTTGTCTTTAGACTTTCTTGAGAAGCGGTAACTACACCAGATATGAAGTGCACACCCCAAATGTACTATTTAGCACCCCAAAAATGAGAATTTTTCAAACTGCGATGTCACAGCAGTATTTAAAAATGCCTAGATGTTGCCCACTGAGCTACCAGAACAGGATTAAAGTAATTTGCCTGGCACATTAACAAACAGACTGATTGCTTATTTCTCTGTGGCACTGGGCTCAGGGCAGGGTACAATAATGTAGGATAGCACCCACAAAAATAGTCGCTGTAGTTTGCAGATTCAACACCAGAATTCTTTCCTAATCTTCCCTCACAGCTGCAGCATCCTCTCCCTACAGTAATAACTGCTCATGTAACGTGCGGCGCTACGCGACTCCAGCTTATATATAGAGGCTGGGTCACATGCTGCACTGGCCAATCACAGCCATGCCATTAGTAGACATGGCTGTGATGGCTGCTAAGGGCACACGAGTCAAACGCTTGTTAATTGGCTGCCCTGCAGCTTTTCAAAACGGGCCATTAAATCGCCGAACACCGAACTCCAACCCAGTCACTGAAATGTCCGTGTTCTGGTATGGGATCCAAAAATCGTAATGTTCGGTACAAACCCGGACTTTACAGTTCAGGTTCGGTCAACACTAATCACAACGATGATATCGTCAATAAAAATGCAGTTTTTTTAATTTTTCACACACAAACGGTACTTTCATTGACGATATAATTTTTGTGATACTTTTTACTATTTTGAAACACAAATATTTGTTTTCAGCGAAGTCTCCCGAGTATAACAGTACCCCTCAGGGTTCAGGTTTTATGGTGTTTTAAAAAGTTAGAGAGTCAAATATATGGCTTGTGTGTCAGTTTTTTCACATTGAAATTCGCCAGATTGGTTATGTTGCAGAGACCAAATGGTAGCCCAGGAATGAGAATTACCCCCATGATGGCATACCATTTGCAAAAGTAGACAAACCAAGGTATTGCAAATGGGGTATGTCCAGTCTTTTTTAGCAGCCACTTAGTCACAAACACTGGCCAAATATTAGCGTTTTTGTATTTTTCACACAAACAGATATAAAAGCTGGCCAGTGTTTGTAACTAAGGGGCTACTAGAAAAGACTGGACATAGCCCATTTGCAATACTTTGTGTTGTCTACTTTTGCAAATGGTGTGCCATCATGGGGGTAATTCTCATTCCTGGGCTACCATTTGGTCTCTGCAACATAACCAATCTGGCGAATTTCAAAGTGCATAACCTAAAAAATGTAAGATGTTATATTTGACCCTGTAACTTCCCAAAACACCATAAAACCTGTACATAGGGGGCACTGTTTTACACATGAGACTTTGCTGAATACAAATATGTGTATTTTATCACAGTAAAAGCAAACAGTATTATGACATTCACCGTTAAAATGTCACGTAGAACCAAAACAAAAAAATTTCTTATTTTCAACCATTTTTTTTATATTTTATTCACATTAAATTATGTTTCATAGCTAAATAGTTGATGTTAAATGAAAGCACTGTTTCCCCTGAATAAAATAATATATGTGTGGGTGCACATAATATGAAAGAGGTGAATTACAGTGGAACAGACATAATATAATTCCAGGTATTTTTTACGTTTTGTTTTGATCACAACGTGTACATTTGGCTCAGTCCTTAAGGGGTAATTAACACAGAAAATAGCTCTTGAATATTGTGTCCACAGCCCGTGTGGATCTCTAGTAAATCTCCCACAGGGGAGCATGTGCTTCATTTTGCAGGCAATAGCCAAGTCACGGGCTCGCTGCGTGTAATAGGGATTACATATTCAGAATGAAGTACAGATAATGCTCACATTTATATTGGGTTTAAAATGCAGCATGACATTGGGAAGAGCTGAGAAATCTCCTATTCAATGTATCTCATAGAGCACATAAAAACCAATACCTCCCGAGTGTCCCTATTCAGGAGGGACAGTCCCTATTCATGTGCACTTTAAGATATTTAGGCAATAAACCACATATAATCTATTACAATACAACTTCCACTTGTGTTCATACTTATGGGTTATTTACTAAAAATTATGAGGTGAATTCAAAGCAGATTTCAAATTTAAGGCCAGAGTAGCGTAACTGAAACCATGGCGACTTGAATATGATTCCATTTCGGCTAACTTGACGTAAAATTATTTTATATTCACCTTGAATTCCCAATTTAGTGAATAACCTTGAGACTCCTCAGTTTAGAGAATATTTATTTATGTCAATCAGGGTAGGTTTTGGTGATAACTGTGACCTGCCTTTTGGAACTCATAAACTTAGATTTATCTTTATAATTATACAGAATAGCTGACACTGGGCCCCAGACAGGGGAGGGCTGGCATGGAGGGCAGGGGGGCATTCTCCTCTTGGGTCCCAGACAGGGGAGGGCTGGCATGGAGGGCATGGAGGGCATTCTCCTCTTGGGTCCCAGGCAGGGGAGGGCTGAGATGAAGGGCTGGGGGGCATTCTCCCAGTGCGCCCAGGCAGGGGAGGGCTGGCATGGAGGGCAGGGGGCAGTCTCCCAGTGGGCCCAGGGCACGGGAAGGCCGGCATGGAGGGCAGGGGGGCATTCTCCTAGTGCACCCCAGGCAGGGGAGGGCTGGGATGAAGGGCAGGGGGGCATTCTCCCAGTGCGCCCAGGCAGGGGAGGGCTGGCATGGAGGGCAGGGGGCAGTCTCCCAGTGGGCCCCAGGCACGGGAAGGCTGGCATGGAGGGCAGGGGGGCATTCTCCTAGTGCACCCCAGGCAGGGGAGGGCTGGGATGAAGGGCAGGGGGGCATTCTCCCAGTTTGCCCCAGGCAGGGGAGGACTGGCATGGAGGGCAGGGGGCATGGTATAGAGAGTTTTGTGAGGTGTTGCACAATACTAAATTTATTATGTAATTTTATTATTGTGTTGTTATAGTCCACTTATCGCAGTATTAAAATAAATTATGATATATAATAACACCGGAAGTGGAGTGTGACAATGTGCTGGTTTCGCTTCAGGTTGGGTTACTTGTTTGTAGTTGAACCCTCCCAGGACAAATGTAGGTCCCTCTGCTGGCCACAGTCCTACGAAGTCCAGATGTTCTGCTGCCCCTTGCTATACAAGAGGGTCTAATGGGAAGAGCAATAAACCTGTGTCCGACTCTACATGGATTTCCAATCCCTCGTCCCTCTCAGCGTGTTGCGTGACATGATGGCATATTCTCCAATTCCCACTTGGGGTTATTCAGTAAACTATGAAATGTCAAGTATTCACAGGGAAATTTCTAATAATGGACCCAAATTACTAAACATCATAGCATCGCTGGTCTACACTGTTCTGGATATTACACAAAAAACAAATCTAAAATCCCTTCTAACACGTTAACCTGTGTCATATGATGCTCCATTTTCCTTTAACCCCTTAAGGACACATGACATGTGTGACATGTCATGATTCCCTTTTATTCCAGAAGTTTGGTCCTTAAGGGGTTAAACCTATTAAGTTGTAATAGACATAATTTTTCATGTTATAATAAATATAATTATGATTTAGTCATTGACATCACAATCTAGTTCAGTCCTGGCACAGCCAAGGCACACAGACTGTCTCTATGCTGACTGCCACGTGCAGAGGGCGGAGTTTATAACAATCATTGAAAGGGAGCCAAGATGGAGGCGCCAAGTTACAGGATAGACCTAAATACAGCCACGTAGATTTCTACATTTAATGTTATTTCCCATTCTTCATAAACGCATGTTTGTTAAATATAGGTCATAAGTGAATACAGAATTAGCTTTCCTGCAATCTGACTCCTACACTTTATCAGATGGAATGATTTAATGAATGAAACATTTTTCACCCACAGCCTGCATCCATTGTCTGTTCTAGCAAATGTATTTATGTAAATCTTTTAATTATGACATACAAGAGTCAAAATAATTATGTTCCTCTGTCATCTTTATCACCTTTGAGTGTTTCCAGAGCCTTTGTGTGCATTTTATTTTCTGCATCGCCAATGAGAAATGTGTAATATTGTCCCGTTAAACCCTAGAAAATCAAACATGTTCCTCAAGGCCAATTCCGGCTGCTGCCTAATACAATCTATTTTTCTTTTTTTTTTAGGCGCCCATTGATTTGTATATCTAGTAACCATGAAATGATTCAATGATTTGAAAACGCAGAGCAGGCTTCCTGTAATTAGAATTCAGGGAGAAATTCTCCGTAATGCGAGAATCATCTGTCTGCCTAAGTGAAATTGTATGAGCTTCCTTGATATAACGATTTAAAAATGAACCAAAAAATACCCTATTTCAGACACGTTGGACTTAATTTCTTTTGTTGTCATTCCCCTTGCCCTGAAATAAATTTGAATATTGAGTAATGGATATAATAAACGCAAGATCATGCCCATTACTCACTGAATCATATCACTTATGGGGCTTTGCATCTAGATGAGTCAATTTAAGACAATAGTACGGTTCTAGAATACGCTAACCATTTTTCCTGGTGGCCTTCTGCTACCTGTTTCTTAAACTATCCCTCACCTCCATCCTTACATTTTTATAATGTTTCTTTATAAAGTATAGTGATACACAGAAAATATAAACACAGATCCCAGCGAAAATATTATCATACGTACGCAGGTTTGTAGGCAATGGGTTAATTCACTACGTTCATACAATTTCAACGATATGATAGGAACGATTTTCTTTGAATTATAATTGAAAGAAGCCGTTTAGCTTCTCTTGTGATCAAACCCTTACATCATTATTAATTGTGCAATCAATGGGCCCCTTAAACCCTTTTTCTTTGAATATTGAGCAGGCTCGAGTGTGTTTCTTTCATGCTGGGGACATTGGGCTTTGATGACAATAATTGTCATTAATACATTTTCAGTTTCCACGATGTGTAATAGACGAATAGAAGGATAGATTGAAGGATTCTTGGTAAAAAAGGAATGGTGATCACAAAAAAGACCCTGTGGAGCCAGGCAAGGCCTAGGCAGAACAGGGATATGTGAGTGTGAGAGGAGTATATGCAGAGGAATGTGGTAAAGTGGTCTTGGGATGGGGTGGAGTAGTATGGGGTAGATGGGTGGGCAAGTATAAATAGGTTGCCATCTTAATTATCAGTTGGGAACAGCTTGTTAAATGCTGGTTGTTGCTCTCGTTATACCTGCTTTCTAAGTGCTGTTTGTGGCTAGGGTCGGTATGGATATCAAAGTTGTCCTCAGGCTCAGCTGGTTAGTCTTCAAGACTCTGCGGCTGTTGCCGCCTTCCCTCCCGGAGGTAGCAGAGGTCCCTGGAGGCATGCTCGGCCACCTGAATGTTTCGCCCCTCCAGGGGAAGCTACGGGGCTCTCCTGGGATTAGTAGTGCAGGCCGCAAGGCTTGCTTCACCTCCCTTGTGGGCTCCTGTCACTACTGCTGCAGTGCTTCTTCCCGGGCCAGCTGGTCCATGGATACAAAGACTGATGGTGCTCCAGTGCAGGTTGAATCTCTTTCCGTGGCCACTGAGGGTTTTTTGGCAGCCTTGTCTTCATTAGCGGCCTGCCACGTGGGTCCAGCGGCCCAGGTGGGCGGAGTGGTGGTCAGGCCTCCAAGCGGGTGAGTAGGCTTAAGGGTGTCTCCCGGGAGACAGATGTCTCCCCTCCTGAAGTGGGGGTAGTGGCTGGGAGTATTGTGAGGCAGCTGTCTCCTACCCCTTCCAATAGAGGCTCTGTTAGCCCCCCTACCCTCCCTCGTGTTGCTGTCTGGACCTGCTGGGCACCCCTTGCTTTCCCTGTCTCCCAGGGGTGGGTCTGCCATTCTGAGTCAAGGGGGAGAGATATGATTTCACCTATTCTTTCTTCCAGGTGGCTCCGGATCAGGCCATGTTCCAGGCATTGTTGTGCGCTACACCTGTATCACTCCCATTGGAAGTGGCAGCTCCGGCCCAGCCTCAGGTGGTTATGGCTCTACTACTCCAATTGACTCCCACGTGCTTCGGTGAGACTGGTTCTGCATTGGTAGATGGTCAGGCAGTGTGTGGGATAGCCTGGTCAGTTTTGGGGCTTGGGGTTCACTGATGGGGTGCCTGAAAGGGTTTTGGATAACTGGGAATGTAGTTCCTTTGGACGCGCAGGTTAGAGTGGGGTGGAACCCTTCTCTGGTTACTTCTTCTGGGGAGCTGGGGGTGCCCATTCCAGGTAGGACACCGTAAGTCTCTGCCCCAGTGGTCCCTAAATCTCTTGCGCCCCCGTGGTATCCATGGACACATCAGGGCCATACCAGGCCACTCGCTGCCTCACCTTGGCCAGAAAATCTTCACAAGAGTCAGAGTATGCCATACTTGCCTGCTCCAAGTCAATGGACACCTCTGCTTCCAGGGGCACTGCACGAATGCTAGCGTTGCTCTCACTATGATCAACACGTTACCAGTGTCTCCAAGTGCTTACCAAGGACCATCAGCACCGCAGCAGACACCATAAGCACTGCAGACCCCACGAACCGCCGCAGCTTGACATTCAGCATTCAGCCTTGTAGCGATTTCCTCCAATAAGAGACAGGACTCTAGAGTGAGGGTGAAATAGAACTGAAGGTTTAATTGGACAGCTGCTTCTTTTATACAGTATTTCCCCACAAGGTTACCGCCCACATGGACCTTGTGGGGCACAGGACATGAAATGCACAATCCAATAAAAACAGAGATTTACTTTTGAACACTCCCAGTTACTGTACACAAACCCTCCCCTCTGCCTTAACAAAGACAATGGACTAACTCAATTAACTTTAGCAGAAAAAAACCATACATTTTTACAAACCCCAAAAAGTACCCCAAAATACAACATATCCCCTGATAGCCCCGACATATAAAAAATATCACCTAGATTGGTTCAGGGGTTCAGGAATTTCCTGGAAGTCTTATTTTTGCCCCACTGTGCACATGGTCCCATGCCCAAAACAGTTCCATACACTCGACGGAAAAACACTGCTGGACAATTTAAGATGGCCGCTGCCACATATTTGAATCTGTTCCAGTTAAAAGTCCAAAGGGCAGAAACAGTACTTTTGAACATGGGTTACCCCAGGGCCCATAGTCCCAGGCTAGGAGGCAGGCAAGCAGGCCCTTTCAAAAACCAGTGGCGAAGTGTAGTCCGTCACAATTGGGTATTTCTAAACTCAAACAAAAATTTAGAAACTATTTACCACAAGTGTTTTTTGGCAGGTTGTAGATGCGTAACAGATTTTGGGGGTCAATGTTAGAAAAAGTTTTTTTTCCATCATATTTGATTTTATTTTCTAGTAAATTATATGATTTGATGAAACTAATGGTATCTTTAGAAAGACCATTCAATGGCGAGAAAAACGGTAAATAATATGTGTGGGTAAAGAACATAAGTAAGAGAAAAATTACAGCTAAACCCAAACACCGCAGAAATGTAAAAACAGCCCTGGTCCTTAACAGTAAGAAAACTGATCTGGTCACTAAGGGGTTAATTGTCCGTCGTATTGGCAGGAGCCTGAAGTGTACAATGCCGAGCTCCATCTCTTCACTGATGCCGAAGGTGCGGTGTGTTTCGGGGCCATATTTGAGGCCGACGGGTGTGCCGATGTCATGTATTCATCCGCACATAAAAATGTGGTTAATGGCATTTACTGTCCTGGCAGAAAAAGTTGTGCCAAGCATGGCCAATCAAATTCACAGGTGGGTTTGGGCTGAACAGCAATCATGCACACCTGGTAATTTGCTTTGGGGTCAAATGGCGGTTACAGCCAATCGGATCCACGACAGGGGTATTTAAACTCAACTCTCCTCTTGCTCATTGCATTGTCGTGGTTTCATGCCTATGGTTATCTGAGAGTGCATTCCTGATCTTGAATTTCTGGTATTTGACTTTGGGTTTGTTTTGACTTTCCTGATATCTGGTATCCTTGACTTTTGGCTTTCCCTCATCTTTGTGTCTGATTCTATGTCCCTAACCTAGGCAAGTATTTTGACTATTCTTGGAGACGTTAAGTCCGGCCATTCTAAGGTCCAGTTATACATTATCCTTAGTCCTAGGTGTGAAACAGTACTGCGTGCTGGATCAACTTGTAATCCTGACAGCCAAATCGTGACTGGAATCTTGGCATTCAGTGGGATTGACAAAGAACTTGGCTTTCTTGGAGCTTTTCCCCATCGTGGAAGCGGTGGAGATCTGGGGTGATCTCCTCAAGGATCGTAAGGTGGTCTTCCACTGTGATAATATGAAGGTGGTGCTGGCCATCAACAATTTTTTGTCTTCTTCCCCTCCAGTGGTTCAGCTTCTGCAGAGCCTAGTGCCGCGCTGTTTGCTTCTGAATGTATATTGTAGGGCTGTGCACAGGGCCGCCATCAGGGCATGACAACCGCAACGGTTGTCATGGGCCCGGCGGTCCTGGGGGGCCCGGACTGCTCAGGTCGTCCGGGCCCCACATTCAGTGAGTACATACCAGGTCGCAGGGGGCCCTGCGACCCGGCATGTACCCACAGGGCCAGCCTCTTCTCCTGGGGGGCCAAGCAGCCGGTCACCTCAGGGCCCCCCCAGAGGCTGGCCCTGCTGACACCCGGCGGGCGGGCCGGCGCGCGAGGGAGCACTCTCTGGGTGCTTCCTCTTCAGCTGCCTCGCGCACCGTACTTATGTCGGAGCCGGAAGATGACGTCATCTTCCGACTCTGGCATCAGTACGCGGCGCGCGAGGGAGCTGAAGAGGAAGCACCCAGAGAGTGCTCCCTCACGCCACCGGGTGTGGGGAGAAGAAATGAAATTCGAGGGGGGGGAATGAAATGGGAGGGGGAGGAGGAATGAAATGGGAGGGAGGGGAGAGAAATGAAATGGGAGGGGGGAAATGAAATGGGGAGGAATGAAATGGGGAAGGAATGAAATTTGAGGGGGGAGGGGGAGAGGAAGGAAATTTGAGGGAGGGAGGGAAGGAATGGGGAGGAAATGAAATGGGAGGGAGGGGGGAGAGAATGAAATGGAGGGAGGAGGAATGAAAAGGGAGGGGGAGAGGAAGGAAATTTGTGGGAGGGAGAGAGGAAGGAAATTTGAGGGAGGGAGGGGAGAGGAAGGAAATTTTTGAGGACGGGGAGAGGAAGGAAATTTGAGGGAACGGGAGAGGAAGGAAATGAGAGGGAGGGAAGGAGAGGGGAGAAGGAAATTGGAGGGGGGAAGAAGGAAATTGGAGAGGGAGGGGGAGAAGAAGGAAATTGGAGGGAGAGGGGGGAGAAGGAAATTGACGGGGGGAGGGGGAGAGATTGACATCCATCACACACAATGCACCCCTTGCACACAGAAAAACACACAATGCATTACACACAGACACACGTACACAAGCAATGCATCCCTTACACACAGCAACACACAATGCACCCCTTACACACACTCAATGCATCCCTTACAGACGCACACACTGCATCCCATACATACACAAACTCATCTTGCAGCCCTTACACATACAAACACAGATTCACACAATGCATTCCTTACACACATCAGGACATCCCCCACACACACACTCCACTCCCTGTGAACAAACTCATTGGTGGAACATGAAGGTGGACCCTGGGACCCAGACCTTGAGCTGTGTAAAGGGCCCTCAAAAAAATGGAGCTGCTTCCCGTTCTCCCAGAACAGTGATTTTTGTGACCACAGTTACAAACCGCCTCCAGAGAGCCTGTTGTACACCAGACCAGTGGAGCCAGACGGCAGCTAGAGCCCATCATCATCCTCATCTGGTTGTAAGTAGGCAATCTAGTATATTATTCGTGGCACTAATCTCTAATTTACCTCACATTAAAGGGACACTATAGTCCCCAGAACCACTGCAGCTTAATGTAATGGTTCTGGTGTCTAGCCTGTCCCTGCAGGCCTTTTAATGTAAACACGGCGGAACTGCAGCACTGGTGTTAGTTAACATGGCAGATCATATGGGTGGGGCATTGTGATGTCACATGGGGGGCGGCAAACTTTACTTTTGCCTAGGACGGCAAAAATCCTTGCACCGGCCCTGCAGACACTGCATCCCTGTGGGCGGATTCGGGGGGGGGAGGGGGCAGCACTTTGGGCAGACTCGGGTGCAGGCACCGGGGGGCCCAGACCTTGAGCTGTGTCAAGGGCCCCAACATTTCTGATGGCAGCCCTGGCTGTGCATATGCCCGGGGTTGCTTATGTTACAGTGGATGCTCTTTCTCGTTTTCAGTGGTGGGAATTCAGGGCGGCGCCCAGGCAAGAGAGGTGGGCTTTCCCTGCTCAGCGGACCTGTGGGGCCTTGGGCTGACTGTATAATGTCTTGGATCCGGGGTTCGGTCTCGGAGTCTACTTAGCCGCATTATGATAATATGGCATGGAGCGAGTGGGTGGAATTTGAGAGGCAGCTCAGTGGATTTTGGTCTGATGGTGAGCGGGTGCAAGATTTGTTACAGATCATTTGGTTCTGGGAAGCTTTGCGCTGTTCCTCCTCGGCGGTGTCTGGTAAGTTGTCTGGGCTGAGCTTTTGCTTTAAGCTCACCAGGGTGTCGGACATCACTAAGGATGTTCTAGTTTCATTGGTTATGAGGGGTTGGCGTAAGGGGCCCAAGCTTTTGGATTCTCGGAGGCCCGTATCATGTGCTCTTATGGTGGACTTGTTCACTGTTCTGCCGCAGGTTTGTTTCTCCCTATTCGAAGTGGTATTGTTTCGGTTAGCATTCTCCTTTGCCTTTTTGGGGCCATGTGGGTGGGCGAGCTTGTGAGCCCATCCAAAACGGTCCCTGGGGGTTTGTTATTTGGGGATGTCTGTGGCGAAGCGGATCCAGTGAGGTTTTTGATTCGCAAGTCCAAGACGGACGTCCTTGAACGGAGTACTTGTGTCATGTTACCCAGGACATACTTGAAAACGAGAGAAATCTCAATGTATCTTTCCTGGTAAAATATTTTATAAATAAATGTTACGAAGACTACCTGGCTCTATGGTCATGCCCAGTGGGCATGGGTCCTTTGTTGGTTCACGGGGATGCCAGGTTCCAGTTTTTCGCATGGCTTTGGAGGTTTTGAGGCTGCCTAGTGCAAAGTTTAGGGGACACTGCTTTCAGATAGGGGCGGCCACTGAGGCATCTCGTCTGGGGTTGGCTGAGGAAGTTATCCAGAGGATTGGGAGATGGGAATCTGTGAGGTTCCGATCGTATGTTAGTCCAGCTGGACTGATTCCGTTTCCCCTTTTGTCGCTCTAAGCGCTGGACAGCGAATACAGGTCATCGGCCATTCTTATATCCATTAGGCACAACAGTGGGCTGAAGTTCGTCCCGGGGGACTACAACTGGGTGGTAGAAGTCCGTTGGTTCGGTACCCGGGGGATGCGTTGGGAATGCCTGTTGCCTGAATTGGTCTGTTTGTCCAGACTACTTGGTGTTCCCGATATAATTCTGATACATGCTGGGAGAAACGACCTTGGCACTATTCCGTAGTGGGATCCAGGGGAGATGATCCAGAAGGATTTGGCTGAGCTATCGCTCAGATTCCCGAAGGTGTATCTTATGTGATCCAAGGTGCTATCTCAGAACTATTGGATGGGGGCAAGAGACCCCAGGGCTCTTGAACTGAGCAGGATTAAACTAAATAAGCGGGTTTCAAGGTTTGGGGGGCTCATGGTGCGTCACCACATCTTTGAGCGTAATGCAGCGATTTATTTTAGGAGTGATGGGGTCCACCTGACAGAGATAGGACTGGATTTATTTATTTAATTTGGCATTGCAGGATGCATTAGAGGAGGCCATGGCTTTGGTATTGGGGCAGCACCCCTGATTTAGGGGAAAAACCAGCGGGTCTTTTGGTGGTATATGGCCCTTATCCACCAGGAGTTGGACCAGCGGTCCATGGAAAATGGATGGGTAGGGCTGTCCCTCCCCTAACCTCAGCTACAGTTATGGATAACAGATGTGCCCACTGCACCAATAAGCGGCTCAGTGGGCATTACAAAATGGAAGGCCCAAGAAAAGGCCTTGTGCTGGTTGTAACGAGGGGGCACCTGCCCTAAGTTATGTTTGGTTTGCAAGGTGGTTATCAGTGACATATCTATTTACTGAGTAATTACGTATATAGTGTTTTATGTTATAAAGTTGAAGTTTAAAGATTTATATATTTATATTTTAATAAAGCTGTGGCCTATTTTAATCCAAAGCAAGTCTGCTGTGGTTCATTTTGGGAAATAAGAGATTGGGTTTATCAATGGTGAAGGTTTATGCCCATACACATTTACCCTCTATCTACGCACATGTGCCTTGGCCAAACTCGGTGCAACTTCTCAACTCAATGAATCTGGAGAGTGTGAGCCTAGGGAGCTTACTCATTAAGAAGAACATAAAGGCACCAGAACCACTACAGCTTACTGCAGGCTGAGCAGTGTAAATGTTGCCATTTTTGAGAAAAGACATTGTTTACATTGATGCCTAAATCCACCTCTAGTGGATGGAGGCTCAGGAGACAATGTATTTAAAGGCAGATTTACTGTGAATACAATTTGCATCTATTTTTCAGCTTGTTGGCAATGATAGATGTTACTGTTGTGCATTAAACCAATTCCCCATTGACTTTTACAAGAATGTGCCACACGTAGTATGAGAGATTCCCATCTTTGCACAGCTGTACGCATAATATATAAAGACTTTCTCTTTCTATCTCAACAGAAACAAAATGCATTATTAAATAATACATATTTTCAAAAAAACAAAAACAAATAAAGAAGTTAAATTACATATAAAAGATACTAAATAAACTCAATTTATCATTATTTGCTTTCACTTGTTTGGTAATATTTTTCTATAATTAGCAGTAAAAGAAACACTATAGTGTTAGGAATATAAACTTGTATTCTCAATGCTAGGGTGTCCATGTCCCTGGTTCTATAAAGGTCCACCCACCCCCACTGTTCACCATGAACATAATTTTAAAAAGTATTACAGAAGATAGATGCCACTAGAGATGGAACCTTGAAGAGTAAATATTTCCTTTTCTAAAAAAAAACTGCAATGTGGGGCGCGGCCTGCACGCTGAAGCAGATGGTCGCATGGCACTAGCGCTCCGCTCTGAGATTAGCCCACGAAGCGAATAAACACAGCAACCCTCGAGATAAAACCCGCCATCACCCGCCCCACAAGCATGGCACAGCAGAAGGGTAAGAAAATCCCTGAAAGGGCCGACAAATCAGGCTTCTTCACAGCGCGATCCGCGCCAAACAGAGCCCAGGGCCAGCATGATGTGGACCAAGATGGCGGCGGAGACGACACCCTTCCTCTCCAGAACTCACCAGACCCTGGGAATCTCCCCTTCACACAAGAGATCCTGAGAGCATGCCTGGACAAAATGTCCGACAAACTGCTCAATAAGATCCAAGCATCGGTCACTGCACTGGGCAAAGACATCCAGGAGTTGGGTGAAAGAACAGCACACGTGGAGAACCGCATGGGCGAATATGAAGAAGCCCACAATGACCTAGCGGACCATGTTCAAGCCCTGGAAAAGCAGCTTACCTCAGCCCAGCTCAAGCTCTCTGATCTGGAAGACAGGTCATGGAGGCAAAACCTGAGAATACGGGGAATACGGGAATCGGTAATGCAAGCTGACATACCCGAATTCCTGACGGGGTTCTTCAAATGTCGCATACCAGACATGCCGACGGAAATGATCCTTCTGGACCGGGCTTACCGAGTAGCCAAACTGAAGTTTCTACCCGCAGAGGCAGCAAGAGACACGCTGACCCACCTACACTAATACCATGTCAAAGAGGCCATACTTAAAGCTGCCAGGAACCGTACAAACCTTCCAGAAAAATATGGCCAGCTACAGATATATGCTGACCTATCAGCAGCCACCTTACAACGGCGAAGAGAGTTCAAGGAGACAACAGAAACGCTGCGGGAACACAAGATCCCATATAGATGGGGGCACCCGGTGCGCCTGATTATTCAACGCAATGGTACCTCCACCCATGTGTCAACACCAGAGGAAGGACTGAAGGCCCTGAAGTAATGGGACTTACCAGTCCGCAAACAACATGGACGTACAACTTCGCCGCAGCGTCTAAGACAAGACTGGAAGAAGGCGAAAAAATAACCCGAGTTCCACCAGCCTATAGACAGATATGGGTGTTACAGATTCAGGACTGAATGGCGATGCCTCTTGATTGAAGACTTACCTATCTGGTATCATTACACAACCCCCCACACCATACAACACATCTCCTACACAACTCACACTCACATTTGCAAAAAAAAAAAAAAAAAGCACACATAGTTACACTTAGACAAGCCCAGCAAATGGACAGTTGCTCACATGCACGACACCCACCATATGCTCCTTTTAACGCCATTTGAACTGTAATAAGGTCAGTGTCACAGGAGGCCACCCATCCCCCAGTTACCCAAGGGAGGATTGGGGATACACAGATTAAATGGTCTCTCAAATCTAACATCTGTCTGTGGCCGGGACATAGGCATGTGGGACAAAAATAAATAAATGTATATATATATATATCATATGCAGAACTGTATAGACAAGTTTTAGGGCTAATCGTCTACGATATTTGTTTATGTTTTTGATGTTGCCTACCACCATGGTGCCCACTCAGGGTACTCAGCCCAATTTGGGCTCTTTGGTCCTAACCACACTGTTTCTTCTTCTTTTTTCCTGTATTAACTTCCTACCCTCCCTCTCTTACCCAGACCAACCTAGACCCTCCGAGGAGATGACCCTAAGTAAACTTCGAGCTCCAGCGCTGACACAGAAGTCTCGAGGAACGACTCGACCCGCCACGGATACATACCACGCGGAACCGCCATGGCAGCTACTCAGCAATACAGCAAGTATATACTCCACTGCACCATTATTTACACGCATCACACTAGACTCAAACTCCGAGACATACAAGGACACTCAGGGGAAACACAAACCTAACGCTGATAGCGGCACAGGTAGCATTCCTTATAGACCTTCCCTTTATGAAAATATATAGTCACAACGTAAGGGGGCTGAACACCCCTGTTAAACGCCACCTTCTACTACAAGACCTTCGAAAATCCCAACCAGACATAGTATGTCTCCAGGAGACGCACTTCACCAAACAATACATCCTTAAACCCCTCGCATACCCATATCAACAACACGCCACAGCAAAATCCAAAACGAAAGGGGTCTTTGTGCTAGTCAGCAACTGAGTAGCATTCACAGAACATGACCTAGTCATAGACGAGGAAGGCCGGTATATCATACTGGTATGTACCATCAATGATATTACCTACACCATAGTAAATGTATACACACCTAACTCAGAACAACGCAACTTCTTACATAGAACATTAGCTAAAATAGCGCCTATTCAGAAGGGGATGCTAATAATCTGTGGAGATTTTAACCACACTTTAGACTCATCCAAAGGTTCTAAAAGGCAGGGAAACAACCCAGCCAGGAGACAATGCACAACATACCAGAGACTTCTAGATGAACATAACCTCTATGACGCGTGGAGAGTTCTCCCCCCCGGGGAGAGAGATTTCACGTTCTTCTCCTCGGTTCACAACTCCTACACACGAATAGACAGGTTCCTCACTGAAGGAAAACACCTAACGCAGGTACTCAAATGATCAATACAGACTATCACGTGGTCAGACCACGCACCTATCACTATGGAACTAAAGGACAAATTTGAGAGTGACAACAGAAGCCCCTGACGGCGGAATGAAACACTCTTACACAGCAAAACGTTCACAGACCACATAGAAAACATACTTAAAAACTACTTTAAAGAAAACACCACACCAGAGATCTCGTGGAGATCACCTGGCTAGCCCACAAACCCGTCATACGCGGGGAACTGATAAAAAGAGCACACTACCTTAAACGGACGTCCCATGCACAAAGGGTCACCTTCTGCAAACAACTGCACGATCTCAACAAACTAAACCAAACAAACCCATCCCCAGAGCTAAAAAGCCGAATCTCAGAAACACAGGACAAAATACAGGCTTTATCACTTACAAGAGTTGGCTACTCATTACGTAAATTAAAAGCTACTCACTATTCCCAGGGAAACAGAGCGGGCAAAATACTAGCCCAAAGACTTCGAGACAGACAGGCCGCGTCTAAAATAGCACACATACAGGCTCCAAACGGAAATAGACTGGTTGCCCCGAAAGATATCAGTGACGAATTTGCCACGTACTACGAAACCTTATACAACCTTAAAAATGATCCACTAACACCCCTAACACCACCCACACAAATTGATGACTACTTACAAGATGCCCAATTGCCAACCCTCTCACAACAGCACAGAGAAGCTCTCTCAGCGCCTATCACCCAACAAGAAGTAAAGGACACAATAAAAACCCTCCCAGCGGGTAAGGCACCGGGCCCCAACGGATTTGCAAACACGTACTACCATAAATACGCAGACGTCCTAGCCCCTGCACTGACCACTCTATTTAACAACGCTATAGACAACCACTCGCTACCCACAGAACTCTTACGAGCTCATCACCACCCTACCCAAACCAGGGAAGTCCCCGACCACATGCCCAAATTTCCGACCGATCTCCCTACTCAATACGGATGCCAAGCTCTTCGCAAAACTACAAGCCAATAGACTAAAAACTATCCTACCGGACCTCGAACACGACGACTAAGTAGGATTTGTGAGGGGTAGGCAGGGCTCAGATAATACCCGCAAAGTACTAAATCTCATGCATAGCTCTGGAAAACGCGGAGAAGGCCTTTGATAGACTCAACTGGACCTTTTTAAACAGAGTACTCCACAGATTCCGCTTCCCCACGCAATTCATGGCAGCAGTAGACGCCTTTTATAACAAACCCTCTGCACAAGCCCTATACGCAGGATTCCCATCACGGACCATAAACATCTCTAATGGCTCCAGACAGGGATGCCCCCTCTCCCCTCTGCTTTATGTACTGGCCCTAGAACCACTAGCATCCAAAATTAGATCAGACCCAAACATTCATGGTATTCCCATAGGCGACAAAGAATTCAAACTAAACATATTTGCAGATGACATTCTTCTCACCTTAACTCAGCCGCTTATAACCATGCCCAACTTAATGCGACAAATAGATCTCTTTGGCCACCACTCTTATTATAAATTAAATGTCTCCAAAACACAGGCATTAATGATAGAAGTGACTAAAGAGGCGAGAAACAGATTGTAGGAGGCTTTCCCCTTAGACTGGAGGTCAGACTACTTAACATACCTAGGACTCAAAATCACAAAAACACATGCAGAACTCTTCCACGCAAACTATGTAAAACTCCTAAAAGACTTTGACAACACCCTGAAATCATGGGAGGGGAAATTCCTCTCATGGTTGGGGCGTATAGCAGCATTCAAAATGTCGTTGCTCCCAAAACTATTATACCTCTTCAGGACACTACAAATACCTCTACCAAACACCTACCTCAAGTCGGTCACCTCACTACTCATGAAATTTACATGGCAACACAAAAAGAGCCGGGTAGCCGCTAAGATCCTGCAGAGATGGGTAGCAGACGGAGGCCTAGGTATACCAAACCTGTATCATTACCACAAGGCAGCGATACTAAGCACTATGTTAGCAGCTCAAGACTCCCACTACATCCCACAATGGGCAGGAATAGAAGCCTTTTGGCTTAACATAGACCACATCCGCCCTATCTTCTGGACGGACAGTACTCGGAGACCAAAACCATTCCAAGGCCTCCCCACTACTCGGTTGCTGATAGACACATGGGACGGGGTGAGGAAAACTTTAGTTACCCACCCAAAGATACCGATGGCAGCACCACTGCAATCCATAAGCCTGACGATTCCCACCTTTAACCATAAGCCGTGGACGGACAAAGGCGTCACCCACGTACTCCACCTACACAAAGGGGAACACCTCAAATCCTTTACAAGTCTACAGGAACAATTTGACCTACCCACAAAATTACTATTCCCCTACCTCCAAGTCAAATCCCTACTAACAAACAACCCAACCACAAACACCAACATCTAAGTTCGAAAATATTTGCCTATCAAATAAGCCCAACGTCAAATCTCTCTCCACGTGCTGCCACTTGATCATACACAATCAACCACTGACACAGGAATACTACCAAAAGGCATGGCACACAGATCTATGGAACGGAGTTAAGCCCAGAGACAGAAGACACTTGCTGGTAATCCGTTCTTAAGTACGCAGGAATTATTACCAAATCACCTGAAATACCCAGGGTCATCCCTCTACTCCCCACAGAGGCCCCCCTTCCCAACCAACCCCCCTCTCTTCTTCTCTCTCCCTATCTATACCCCCCTCTAACTCTATTCTCCCCACAAAATGTTTGAGACATGTAGTATGCATGATTTATGTACCTAACGTCATTAAGCAGCACTGAAATGCCTACTCTAATTGTAACCGAAACATTCTATCATATATACAATCGCAACTAAGGTATCCAAAATACACGCCCAATTGTAATGCAACTACGTGTCTGAATAAAACTTGCCAAATTAAAAAAACAAACAAAAAAAACTGCAATGTATTATATTGTTGGGTTAAAAGACAGAACCATTGCACCCATTGGACCACTTTATTGAAATGAAGTCTGGGTGACTTTTGTGTCCTTTTAGAGGGACATTATGGTGTCAGGAATACAAACATATTTAGATATTTGGGGTAAACAATCTTTGTATCTCAAAGCACACTGGTTTTGCTGTTGTCGTCTACCTCCTCAACTGAGATCATCAATGTTGGTGATCTCAGCCAATCCAATTTTTCCCATAGGGAATACTCTATATCAGCAGTATTTGATTGAAGAAGCGAATCTAGTGGCTGTCAGGAAAATAGCCACTCACGGTGTGTTAACCATGTCATGAAAGCATTGTCATATCTACAAATCAGCAATGTTTTTACGCAAGATTAAAAGGACAATACACTTAAATTAAGTGGTCTGGGTGCCTACAGTGGTTCTTCGAAGAACATTCTATCTGCCCCTAAGTGGGGAAAAACAGACAAAATTCCTTGTCTCTGGAGAAATGTGTCATGGAGTCACCAGGGCTTGTGTCTACTGTCCCAGAAATTAGACTTTACCAATTCTTCATTCT
>OW240917.1:261034900-261103535 GCA_933207985.1 Pelobates cultripes
TGGTGGGAGCTACCCAGAAAAGCTCTTAAACACAAGGCTGGAAAGATGAAGGGTGTGTCTGGATTCCAGCGACAGCCAGTTTAGTTCTTTTAACATGTCACAATGGTGGGTCCTGTAATTGCATTGTAGCACAAATCGGCAGAACGAGTTATACAATGTATTGGGTTTTATAAGGTGGGTTTTCTGTGCAGGTGCATATGCTACATCCCCATAATCAATGATTGGCATCAGCATTTGCTTTACAATCTTTTTCTTTACTGTAGGGCTTAGCAGGACCGCCATCAGGGCATGACAACCGCAACGGTTGTCATGGGCCCGGCGGTCCTGGGGGGCCCGGACTGCTCAGGTCGTCCGGGCCCCACATTCAGTGGGTACATACCGGGTCGCAGGGGGCCCTGCGACCCCGGTATGTACCCACAGGGCCAGCCTCTTCTCCTGGGGGGCCCAGCAGCCGGTCACCTCAAGGGCCCCCAGAGGCTGGCCCTGCAGACACCCGGCGCGCGGTCCGGCGCGCGAGGGAGCACTCTCTGTGTGCTTACTCTTCAGCTCCCTCGCGCACCGTACTGATGCCTGAGCCGGAAGATGACGTCATCTTCCGGCACCGGCATTAGTACGCGGCGCGCGAGGGAGCTGAAGAGGAAGCACACAGAGAGTGCTCCCTCGCGCGCTCGCCCGCCAGGTGTCGGGGGGGAGGAATGAAATGGGAAGGGGGGAAGGAGGAATGTGAAATGGGAGGGAGGAGGAGGAATGAAATGGGAGGGAGGGGGAGGAATGAAATGGGAGGGAATGAAATGGGGAGGAATGAAATGGGGAAGGAATATAAGAAATTTGAGGGAGGGAGAGGAAGGAAATTTGAGGAGGGAGGGAAGGAATGGGGAGGAATGAAATAGGAGGGAGGGAGAGAATGAAAATGGAGGGAGGAGGAATGAAAGGGGAGGGGTGTTAGGAAGAAGGAAATTTGTAGGAGGAGAGGAAGGAAATTTGAGGGAGGGAGAGGAAGGAAATTTGAGGGAGGGAGGGGGAGAGGAAGGAAATTTGAGGAAGGGAGAGAGGAAGGAAATTTGAGGACGGGGAGAGGAAGGAAATTTGAGGGACGGGGCAGAGGAAGGAAATTTGAGGGACGGGGAGAGGAAAATTTGAGGGACGGGGGGAGAGGAAGGAAATTTGAGTGACGGGGTAGAGGAAGGAAATTGGAGGGGAGAGGAAGGAAATTGGAGAGGGATGGGGAGAAGAAGGAAATTGGAGGGAGAGGGAGGAGGGGGAGAGACTGACATTCATCACACACAATGCACCCCTTGCACACAGAAAAACACACAATGCATTACACACAGACACACGTACACAAGCAATGCATCCCTTACACACAGCAACACACAATGTACCCCTTACACACACTCAATGCATCCCTTACAGACACACACTGCATCCCATACATACACAAACTCATCTTGCAGCCCTTACACATACAAACACAGATTCACACAATGCATTCCTTACACACATATCAGGACATCCCCTACACACTCCACCCCCTGTGAACAAACCCATTGGTGGAACATGAAGGTGGACCCTGGGACCCAGACCTTGAGCTGTGTAAAGGGCCCCCAAAAAATGGAGCTGCTTCCCGTTCTCCCAGAACATTGATTTTTGTGACCACAGTTACAAACCGCCTCCAGAGAGCCTGTTGTACACCAGACCAGTGGAGCCAGACGGCAGCCAGAGCCCATCATCATCCTCATCTGGTTGTAAGTAGGCAATCTAGTATACTATTCGTGGCACTAATCTCTAATTTACCTCACATTAAAGGGACACTATAGTCCCCAGAACCACTGCAGCTTAATGTAATGGTTCTGGTGTCTAGCCTGTCCCTGCAGGCCTTTTAATGTAAACACGGCGGAACTGCAGCACTGGTGTTAGTTAACATGGCAGATCATATGGGTGGGGCATTGTGATGTCACATGGGGGGCGGCAAACTTTACTTTTGCCTAGGACGGCAAAAATCCTTGCACTGGCCCTGCAGACACTGCATCCCTGTGGGCGGATTCGGGGGGGGGAGGGGGCAGCACTTTGGGCAGACTCGGGTGCAGGCACCGGGGGGCCCAGACCTTGAGCTGTCAAGGGCCCCAACATTTCTGATGGCAGCCCTGGCTGTGCATATGCCCGGGGTTGCTTATGTTACAGTGGATGCTCTTTCTCGTTTTCAGTGGTGGGAATTCAGGGCGGCGCCCAGGCAAGAGAGGTGGGCTTTCCCTGCTCAGCGGACCTGTGGGGCCTTGGGCTGACTGTATAATGTCTTGGATCCGGGGTTCGGTCTCGGAGTCTACTTAGCCGCATTATGATAATATGGCATGGAGCGAGTGGGTTGAATTTGAGAGGCAGCTCAGTGGATTTTGGTCTGATGGTGAGCGGGTGCAAGATTTGTTACAGATCATTTGGTTCTGGGAAGCTTTGCGCTGTTCCTCCTCGGCGGTGTCTGGTAAGTTGTCTGGGCTGAGCTTTTGCTTTAAGCTCACCAGGGTGTCGGACATCACTAAGGATGTTCTAGTTTCATTGGTTATGAGGGGTTGGCGTAAGGGGCCCAAGCTTTTGGATTCTCGGAGGCCCGTATCATGTGCTCTTATGGTGGACTTGTTCACTGTTCTGCCGCAGGTTTGTTTCTCCCTATTCGAAGTGGTATTGTTTCGGTTAGCATTCTCCTTTGCCTTTTTGGGGCCATGTGGGTGGGCGAGCTTGTGAGCCCATCCAAAACGGTCCCTGGGGGTTTGTTATTTGGGGATGTCTGTGGCGAAGCGGATCCAGTGAGGTTTTTGATTCGCAAGTCCAAGACGGACGTCCTTGAACGGAGTACTTGTGTCATGTTACCCAGGACATACTTGAAAACGAGAGAAATCTCAATGTATCTTTCCTGGTAAAATATTTTATAAATAAATGTTACGAAGACTACCTGGCTCTATGGTCATGCCCAGTGGGCATGGGTCCTTTGTTGGTTCACGGGGATGCCAGGTTCCAGTTTTTCGCATGGCTTTGGAGGTTTTGAGGCTGCCTAGTGCAAAGTTTAGGGGACACTGCTTTCAGATAGGGGCGGCCACTGAGGCATCTCGTCTGGGGTTGGCTGAGGAAGTTATCCAGAGGATTGGGAGATGGGAATCTGTGAGGTTCCGATCGTATGTTAGTCCAGCTGGACTGATTCCGTTTCCCCTTTTGTCGCTCTAAGCGCTGGACAGCGAATACAGGTCATCGGCCATTCTTATATCCATTAGGCACAACAGTGGGCTGAAGTTCGTCCCGGGGGACTACAACTGGGTGGTAGAAGTCCGTTGGTTCGGTACCCGGGGGATGCGTTGGGAATGCCTGTTGCCTGAATTGGTCTGTTTGTCCAGACTACTTGGTGTTCCCGATATAATTCTGATACATGCTGGGAGAAACGACCTTGGCACTATTCCGTAGTGGGATCCAGGGGAGATGATCCAGAAGGATTTGGCTGAGCTATCGCTCAGATTCCCGAAGGTGTATCTTATGTGATCCAAGGTGCTATCTCAGAACTATTGGATGGGGGCAAGAGACCCCAGGGCTCTTGAACTGAGCAGGATTAAACTAAATAAGCGTGTTTCAAGGTTTGGGGGGCTCACGGTGCGTCACCACATCTTTGAGCGTAATGCAGCGATTTATTTTAGGAGTGATGGGGTCCACCTGACAGAGATAGGACTGGATTTATTTATTTAATTTGGCATTGCAGGATGCATTAGAGGAGGCCATGGCTTTGGTATTGGGGCAGCACCCCTGATTTAGGGGAAAAACCAGCGGGTCTTTTGGTGGTATATGGCCCTTATCCACCAGGAGTTGGACCAGCGGTCCATGGAAAATGGATGGGTAGGGCTGTCCCTCCCCTAACCTCAGCTACAGTTATGGATAACAGATGTGCCCACTGCACCAATAAGCGGCTCAGTGGGCATTACAAAATGGAAGGCCCAAGAAAAGGCCTTGTGCTGGTTGTAACGAGGGGGCACCTGCCCTAAGTTATGTTTGGTTTGCAAGGTGGTTATCAGTGACATATCTATTTACTGAGTAATTACGTATATAGTGTTTTATGTTATAAAGTTGAAGTTTAAAGATTTATATATTTATATTTTAATAAAGCTGTGGCCTATTTTAATCCAAAGCAAGTCTGCTGTGGTTCATTTTGGGAAATAAGAGATTGGGTTTATCAATGGTGAAGGTTTATGCCCATACACATTTACCCTCTATCTACGCACATGTGCCTTGGCCAAACTCGGTGCAACTTCTCAACTCAATGAATCTGGAGAGTGTGAGCCTAGGGAGCTTACTCATTAAGAAGAACATAAAGGCACCAGAACCACTACAGCTTACTGCAGGCTGAGCAGTGTAAATGTTGCCATTTTTGAGAAAAGACATTGTTTACATTGATGCCTAAATCCACCTCTAGTGGATGGAGGCTCAGGAGACAATGTATTTAAAGGCAGATTTACTGTGAATACAATTTGCATCTATTTTTCAGCTTGTTGGCAATGATAGATGTTACTGTTGTGCATTAAACCAATTCCCCATTGACTTTTACAAGAATGTGCCACACGTAGTATGAGAGATTCCCATCTTTGCACAGCTGTACGCATAATATATAAAGACTTTCTCTTTCTATCTCAACAGAAACAAAATGCATTATTAAATAATACATATTTTCAAAAAAACAAAAACAAATAAAGAAGTTAAATTACATATAAAAGATACTAAATAAACTCAATTTATCATTATTTGCTTTCACTTGTTTGGTAATATTTTTCTATAATTAGCAGTAAAAGAAACACTATAGTGTTAGGAATATAAACTTGTATTCTCAATGCTAGGGTGTCCATGTCCCTGGTTCTATAAAGGTCCACCCACCCCCACTGTTCACCATGAACATAATTTTAAAAAGTATTACAGAAGATAGATGCCACTAGAGATGGAACCTTGAAGAGTAAATATTTCCTTTTCTAAAAAAAAACTGCAATGTGGGGCGCGGCCTGCACGCTGAAGCAGATGGTCGCATGGCACTAGCGCTCCGCTCTGAGATTAGCCCACGAAGCGAATAAACACAGCAACCCTCGAGATAAAACCCGCCATCACCCGCCCCACAAGCATGGCACAGCAGAAGGGTAAGAAAATCCCTGAAAGGGCCGACAAATCAGGCTTCTTCACAGCGCGATCCGCGCCAAACAGAGCCCAGGGCCAGCATGATGTGGACCAAGATGGCGGCGGAGACGACACCCTTCCTCTCCAGAACTCACCAGACCCTGGGAATCTCCCCTTCACACAAGAGATCCTGAGAGCATGCCTGGACAAAATGTCCGACAAACTGCTCAATAAGATCCAAGCATCGGTCACTGCACTGGGCAAAGACATCCAGGAGTTGGGTGAAAGAACAGCACACGTGGAGAACCGCATGGGCGAATATGAAGAAGCCCACAATGACCTAGCGGACCATGTTCAAGCCCTGGAAAAGCAGCTTACCTCAGCCCAGCTCAAGCTCTCTGATCTGGAAGACAGGTCATGGAGGCAAAACCTGAGAATACGGGGAATACGGGAATCGGTAATGCAAGCTGACATACCCGAATTCCTGACGGGGTTCTTCAAATGTCGCATACCAGACATGCCGACGGAAATGATCCTTCTGGACCGGGCTTACCGAGTAGCCAAACTGAAGTTTCTACCCGCAGAGGCAGCAAGAGACACGCTGACCCACCTACACTAATACCATGTCAAAGAGGCCATACTTAAAGCTGCCAGGAACCGTACAAACCTTCCAGAAAAATATGGCCAGCTACAGATATATGCTGACCTATCAGCAGCCACCTTACAACGGCGAAGAGAGTTCAAGGAGACAACAGAAACGCTGCGGGAACACAAGATCCCATATAGATGGGGGCACCCGGTGCGCCTGATTATTCAACGCAATGGTACCTCCACCCATGTGTCAACACCAGAGGAAGGACTGAAGGCCCTGAAGTAATGGGACTTACCAGTCCGCAAACAACATGGACGTACAACTTCGCCGCAGCGTCTAAGACAAGACTGGAAGAAGGCGAAAAAATAACCCGAGTTCCACCAGCCTATAGACAGATATGGGTGTTACAGATTCAGGACTGAATGGCGATGCCTCTTGATTGAAGACTTACCTATCTGGTATCATTACACAACCCCCCACACCATACAACACATCTCCTACACAACTCACACTCACATTTGCAAAAAAAAAAAAAAAAAGCACACATAGTTACACTTAGACAAGCCCAGCAAATGGACAGTTGCTCACATGCACGACACCCACCATATGCTCCTTTTAACGCCATTTGAACTGTAATAAGGTCAGTGTCACAGGAGGCCACCCATCCCCCAGTTACCCAAGGGAGGATTGGGGATACACAGATTAAATGGTCTCTCAAATCTAACATCTGTCTGTGGCCGGGACATAGGCATGTGGGACAAAAATAAATAAATGTATATATATATATATCATATGCAGAACTGTATAGACAAGTTTTAGGGCTAATCGTCTACGATATTTGTTTATGTTTTTGATGTTGCCTACCACCATGGTGCCCACTCAGGGTACTCAGCCCAATTTGGGCTCTTTGGTCCTAACCACACTGTTTCTTCTTCTTTTTTCCTGTATTAACTTCCTACCCTCCCTCTCTTACCCAGACCAACCTAGACCCTCCGAGGAGATGACCCTAAGTAAACTTCGAGCTCCAGCGCTGACACAGAAGTCTCGAGGAACGACTCGACCCGCCACGGATACATACCACGCGGAACCGCCATGGCAGCTACTCAGCAATACAGCAAGTATATACTCCACTGCACCATTATTTACACGCATCACACTAGACTCAAACTCCGAGACATACAAGGACACTCAGGGGAAACACAAACCTAACGCTGATAGCGGCACAGGTAGCATTCCTTATAGACCTTCCCTTTATGAAAATATATAGTCACAACGTAAGGGGGCTGAACACCCCTGTTAAACGCCACCTTCTACTACAAGACCTTCGAAAATCCCAACCAGACATAGTATGTCTCCAGGAGACGCACTTCACCAAACAATACATCCTTAAACCCCTCGCATACCCATATCAACAACACGCCACAGCAAAATCCAAAACGAAAGGGGTCTTTGTGCTAGTCAGCAACTGAGTAGCATTCACAGAACATGACCTAGTCATAGACGAGGAAGGCCGGTATATCATACTGGTATGTACCATCAATGATATTACCTACACCATAGTAAATGTATACACACCTAACTCAGAACAACGCAACTTCTTACATAGAACATTAGCTAAAATAGCGCCTATTCAGAAGGGGATGCTAATAATCTGTGGAGATTTTAACCACACTTTAGACTCATCCAAAGGTTCTAAAAGGCAGGGAAACAACCCAGCCAGGAGACAATGCACAACATACCAGAGACTTCTAGATGAACATAACCTCTATGACGCGTGGAGAGTTCTCCCCCCCGGGGAGAGAGATTTCACGTTCTTCTCCTCGGTTCACAACTCCTACACACGAATAGACAGGTTCCTCACTGAAGGAAAACACCTAACGCAGGTACTCAAATGATCAATACAGACTATCACGTGGTCAGACCACGCACCTATCACTATGGAACTAAAGGACAAATTTGAGAGTGACAACAGAAGCCCCTGACGGCGGAATGAAACACTCTTACACAGCAAAACGTTCACAGACCACATAGAAAACATACTTAAAAACTACTTTAAAGAAAACACCACACCAGAGATCTCGTGGAGATCACCTGGCTAGCCCACAAACCCGTCATACGCGGGGAACTGATAAAAAGAGCACACTACCTTAAACGGACGTCCCATGCACAAAGGGTCACCTTCTGCAAACAACTGCACGATCTCAACAAACTAAACCAAACAAACCCATCCCCAGAGCTAAAAAGCCGAATCTCAGAAACACAGGACAAAATACAGGCTTTATCACTTACAAGAGTTGGCTACTCATTACGTAAATTAAAAGCTACTCACTATTCCCAGGGAAACAGAGCGGGCAAAATACTAGCCCAAAGACTTCGAGACAGACAGGCCGCGTCTAAAATAGCACACATACAGGCTCCAAACGGAAATAGACTGGTTGCCCCGAAAGATATCAGTGACGAATTTGCCACGTACTACGAAACCTTATACAACCTTAAAAATGATCCACTAACACCCCTAACACCACCCACACAAATTGATGACTACTTACAAGATGCCCAATTGCCAACCCTCTCACAACAGCACAGAGAAGCTCTCTCAGCGCCTATCACCCAACAAGAAGTAAAGGACACAATAAAAACCCTCCCAGCGGGTAAGGCACCGGGCCCCAACGGATTTGCAAACACGTACTACCATAAATACGCAGACGTCCTAGCCCCTGCACTGACCACTCTATTTAACAACGCTATAGACAACCACTCGCTACCCACAGAACTCTTACGAGCTCATCACCACCCTACCCAAACCAGGGAAGTCCCCGACCACATGCCCAAATTTCCGACCGATCTCCCTACTCAATACGGATGCCAAGCTCTTCGCAAAACTACAAGCCAATAGACTAAAAACTATCCTACCAGACCTCGAACACGACGACTAAGTAGGATTTTTGAGGGGTAGGCAGGGCTCAGATAATACCCGCAAAGTACTAAATCTCATGCATAGCTCTGGAAAACGCGGAGAAGGCCTTTGATAGACTCAACTGGACCTTTTTAAACAGAGTACTCCACAGATTCCGCTTCCCCACGCAATTCATGGCAGCAGTAGACGCCTTTTATAACAAACCCTCTGCACAAGCCCTATACGCAGGATTCCCATCACGGACCATAAACATCTCTAATGGCTCCAGACAGGGATGCCCCCTCTCCCCTCTGCTTTATGTACTGGCCCTAGAACCACTAGCATCCAAAATTAGATCAGACCCAAACATTCATGGTATTCCCATAGGCGACAAAGAATTCAAACTAAACATATTTGCAGATGACATTCTTCTCACCTTAACTCAGCCGCTTATAACCATGCCCAACTTAATGCGACAAATAGATCTCTTTGGCCACCACTCTTATTATAAATTAAATGTCTCCAAAACACAGGCATTAATGATAGAAGTGACTAAAGAGGCGAGAAACAGATTGTAGGAGGCTTTCCCCTTAGACTGGAGGTCAGACTACTTAACATACCTAGGACTCAAAATCACAAAAACACATGCAGAACTCTTCCACGCAAACTATGTAAAACTCCTAAAAGACTTTGACAACACCCTGAAATCATGGGAGGGGAAATTCCTCTCATGGTTGGGGCGTATAGCAGCATTCAAAATGTCGTTGCTCCCAAAACTATTATACCTCTTCAGGACACTACAAATACCTCTACCAAACACCTACCTCAAGTCGGTCACCTCACTACTCATGAAATTTACATGGCAACACAAAAAGAGCCGGGTAGCCGCTAAGATCCTGCAGAGATGGGTAGCAGACGGAGGCCTAGGTATACCAAACCTGTATCATTACCACAAGGCAGCGATACTAAGCACTATGTTAGCAGCTCAAGACTCCCACTACATCCCACAATGGGCAGGAATAGAAGCCTTTTGGCTTAACATAGACCACATCCGCCCTATCTTCTGGACGGACAGTACTCGGAGACCAAAACCATTCCAAGGCCTCCCCACTACTCGGTTGCTGATAGACACATGGGACGGGGTGAGGAAAACTTTAGTTACCCACCCAAAGATACCGATGGCAGCACCACTGCAATCCATAAGCCTGACGATTCCCACCTTTAACCATAAGCCGTGGACGGACAAAGGCGTCACCCACGTACTCCACCTACACAAAGGGGAACACCTCAAATCCTTTACAAGTCTACAGGAACAATTTGACCTACCCACAAAATTACTATTCCCCTACCTCCAAGTCAAATCCCTACTAACAAACAACCCAACCACAAACACCAACATCTAAGTTCGAAAATATTTGCCTATCAAATAAGCCCAACGTCAAATCTCTCTCCACGTGCTGCCACTTGATCATACACAATCAACCACTGACACAGGAATACTACCAAAAGGCATGGCACACAGATCTATGGAACGGAGTTAAGCCCAGAGACAGAAGACACTTGCTGGTAATCCGTTCTTAAGTACGCAGGAATTATTACCAAATCACCTGAAATACCCAGGGTCATCCCTCTACTCCCCACAGAGGCCCCCCTTCCCAACCAACCCCCCTCTCTTCTTCTCTCTCCCTATCTATACCCCCCTCTAACTCTATTCTCCCCACAAAATGTTTGAGACATGTAGTATGCATGATTTATGTACCTAACGTCATTAAGCAGCACTGAAATGCCTACTCTAATTGTAACCGAAACATTCTATCATATATACAATCGCAACTAAGGTATCCAAAATACACGCCCAATTGTAATGCAACTACGTGTCTGAATAAAACTTGCCAAATTAAAAAAACAAACAAAAAAAACTGCAATGTATTATATTGTTGGGTTAAAAGACAGAACCATTGCACCCATTGGACCACTTTATTGAAATGAAGTCTGGGTGACTTTTGTGTCCTTTTAGAGGGACATTATGGTGTCAGGAATACAAACATATTTAGATATTTGGGGTAAACAATCTTTGTATCTCAAAGCACACTGGTTTTGCTGTTGTCGTCTACCTCCTCAACTGAGATCATCAATGTTGGTGATCTCAGCCAATCCAATTTTTCCCATAGGGAATACTCTATATCAGCAGTATTTGATTGAAGAAGCGAATCTAGTGGCTGTCAGGAAAATAGCCACTCACGGTGTGTTAACCATGTCATGAAAGCATTGTCATATCTACAAATCAGCAATGTTTTTACGCAAGATTAAAAGGACAATACACTTAAATTAAGTGGTCTGGGTGCCTACAGTGGTTCTTCGAAGAACATTCTATCTGCCCCTAAGTGGGGAAAAACAGACAAAATTCCTTGTCTCTGGAGAAATGTGTCATGGAGTCACCAGGGCTTGTGTCTACTGTCCCAGAAATTAGACTTTACCAATTCTTCATTCTGAAGGAGATCCCAGAATACAGTCATTCCTTGCACATAGCGATCATTAATTCAAAATATTTCAGATCAATAAGTTTGGGTGAGATGAGTGCATTTCTTCATTTTAGAATTATTTGCGCTCTGACAGGACAGACAGGCAGGTAGGTAATGAAAATAATCTAATTGTCTTAGATGAAAAAAAATATATATCATTTGGGCTTCGTGACCTCTTTGTCCATGGAGTGGAAAATTGATTGATTTATGTAAAATTTAGCATACAATGAGAAGTCGATACAGCTCTTGAGAATTGTTGCTTATTTTGCCGTTGGTAAATGGAGGATGGTGGAAGATATGAGAATGCTGACATGTTTCATAAATAAAAAAAACATCAAGATAATATTTTGGCTGCATCACAAGCAATTAGTGTTTGCAAAGTCTAAAACTACCTTGTATTTGAATTGTCTCAGTTCAAAGACAAAAAAAAAAAAAAAAATGTTTTTTTTTTATTGTATCTTAAAAAGTTATTCACTCTGTATTTCTCACTGAACACTTTTTAATTATTTCAGATATTGTTTACATTGTATTTGTAAGTTTAGCTGAATTACTGTTGAAGGCTTATTCCATGCACAATGGCCACTTCAGGGATTTTAGGTGGTCATGGTGCCTGTATGTGGAGGATATGGTGTGTAGCTCAACCTTCAGCCAATTCATTAAGGCATCATTAGTCAGCCCAGAACAAGTGTATGCAGGGCCGCCATCAGAAATTGTGGGGCCCCTAACACAGCTCAAGGTCTGGGCCCCCGGGTGTCCGCCTCCAAGCCCCGCCTCCAAATCCCGCCCACAGGAACACACAGACACACACACTGAAAGATACACACATACTAACAGACACAAATACTGAAACAGACATACAAATATATAGACACATACACAGATACACACACATACTGACATACACACAGACATACATACATACTGACACACACATTGACATACATATACACATACATACACACACACACACACACACACTGACACACACACACACACAGACATACATACTGACATACACACAGACATACATACATACTGACACAAACACATAGACATATATACATACTGACATACAGACATATACACACACACACTTCATTTACCAGCCACCCTCCTTTTACCTTTAAGTTGCAGGGTGGCTGGGGATAATGGGAGTGGATGCCTCTGGTGTCCTCTCCTGGCCTCCGCTCTCCCTCTCCTCTGCTCTCCTGCTGCTCTCCCCCCGCGCGGAGTAAGCTGGGAGGAAGTGACCGGCCGTCACTTCCTCCCAGCAGCATTTGCGGTGCAGCCGCAATTTTTTTTTTTTAAAGGGGCCCGGTCGCACAATTACCCGGCCCTGAGTGTATGCATGAAGAGAGCCTGGTGTCAGCGGAGTCTTTAAGTCAGTAAATGGCTGACAGGATCAGCGTCAACTGGCCACAGGAAGAAGTTGCCACCCAATGGGAACCTAGGATAAGGGCAATCCATGACAAAACCATGAAATAAACCACCACATCATGCTTTAGTGCCTTTCGATTGACAATAGCTCACTTGAAAAGGTGGTTGGGCTTTGGGTACAGCCGAGTTCCCTGTTTTTGACCAAGTGTTTTGTCAAATTTTTTTTTTGTGCAAAATACTACAGAGACTTCATTGCAACTCTCTTGCATCATAACAACTAAACAGTTGAGAGAAAGTTTCCAGCTCTTTAGTGTCTATGGTGCTTGGCGTGGACCTAAGAACACATTATCAAGTGATATTTCGATGCAATTATAGAATAAAACATAGAGTTTACTTTGCTGTGCATTTTATTAAAGGCGGTGATAGACATCTTCATAGCGTGTTACAGTGTCCGTAGCAGAAAGTGTTCAATTATTTCAAACTAATAATAATCTGCTGACTTTCCAAACCCATCAGGGGTGTTATGCAACCATTTGCAACTTTGGAACAGTCGTACGAGATGTGTGAGCAGTACAGAAATTGATAAATTGAAGCAGTCCCTTAATACATCATCAATAAAACACATTGCCAGGATATCAATCAGTTTCAAGCTAAAACAAGATTCTGTTCTCTCACGTTGAGACATTTTATTTTCTCATATTTTACAGTGGAAAATGTAAGATGTGAAAATAAATACTTATAAAATAGAAAATGTGTATAAAGTGAGATACAGTGCGTTACCTTTACCCCTTGTTCCTCTCTGTGTGCGTTTAAACAGCTTTTATTGATTGATTTTGGTTTACTTTCAACAGGAAGCTAAAAACTCCAGAACAATCGTAATATCTATCTTATACTGGAGAGAATTTATTAACATTGATTAGACAGCCCTGGCTGGAGTTTTCTAATTTATTATACAGATACTGCATGTAAAACATAAAAAAATATATATAATACCAAAATATTAAAGAAATATTCTTCCATTTGCTTCCTCATTTCATACCAGGTGGCCTGAATATCTTGGCCAATACTGACCCTCCTTCTAAGAGATGCTCTTCAGCAGTTGACACCAGGCCTGGACTGGTGGGGCGCAATGGCCACGGATCGAGGCTGGCAGGAGACATCAAAGGACCTCCCCTGCCGGCACAGGCAGAGCCACTCTGGCCCTAACATGGAGCTCTGTCCCTTCATGGACTGGAGGAGAGATTAGGTCACTGCGGAAAAGTGAACCAGGTAGCCTCCAGGCAACCTTTAGCTCTCACTCTCATGAGCTCCAATTTTGTCAGAGCGTTACCGGGGGTCACCTCACCAGCGCTCGCGAGAGGGAGAGACATGGGCTGTATTCTGCGGGGAGGGAGCAGACCACATAACTAGCCCACTGGTCCATCAGGGATCAGTGTGCCCCCTCTCACTCTGCAAGGTAATAAGAGGGAGGGGGGAGTAAATGTGTGTTTTTTTGTTTTTTTAAATTAAATTAGTCAATTACTTTTCAGAGCGTTACCGGGGGTCACCTCACCAGCACTCGCAAGAGGGAGAGACATGGGCTGTATTCTGCGGGGAGGGAGCAGACCACATAACTAGCCCACTGGTCCATCAGGGATCAGTGTGCCCCCTCTCACTCTGCAAGGTAATAAGAGGGAGGGGGGAGTAAATGTGTGTTTTTTTGTTTTTTTAAATTAAATTAGTCGATTACTTTTCAGAGCGTTACCGGGGATCACCTCACCAGCGCTCGCAAGAGGGAGAGACATGGGCTGTATTCTGCGGGGAGGGAGCAGACCACATAACTAGCCCACTGGTCCATCAGGGATCAGTGTGCCCCCTCTCACTCTGCAAGGTAATAAGAGGGAGGGGGGAGTAAATGTGTGTTTTTTTGTTTTTTTAAATTAAATTAGTCAATACTTTTTTAAGCCCCTATCATACCCCTATATACACACTTGTCACAACTATTGTATGACCCAACACACAAAACGATATTAACTCAAACAACATATAGCGGGCCTTAGAATGGCCGGACTTAACGTAAAAGAGAATGGTCAAATAACAAGCCAAGGTTGGGATACAGAATGAGACAATACGGATATACTAGCCAAAGGTCAGGACACCAGAAGAAGGGAAAGTCGAAAACAAAAGCCAAAGTCAAAAGTCAGAAAATATTACCAAGAAGGCCCTCTCTGACAACCAACAAGTGGAAACCATGACAGGGCACTGAGAAAATGCATTACATGGTTTAAATTGCTTCTCAGTGCTGTGATTGGTCAGTATATGGCCTTTGACCCCAAAACGTGCATCAATATCGTGACGTCACACATATGCCGGCCGGCGTCTCTTAGAACAGGACCTGTCTTCTGGGAGGATCGGGCGGCAAACTGCCGCGATCCAGGTAAGTTAATATCTCCCTTTTTGGCCACACCAATCGGGGACTTAATTGTCTCTGTAGTGTACACAATCTTACGCAAGTTCTATACACCCTATATACACAGTACACCTACTGCACTTACACACACAACCACACTACACACATTTACACACAAACATACTGCACACACTCTACATCCCTATTTACACACTACACTCCATACACACACATGCACACATACTCTATATCCACTATAAACATACACTCTCCACTCACACACTACACACATTCTGTACTCCGTATAAACACATACATCACATCCCCTGCACACATGCACTACACATTTCTTACCTCCTATATAAATACTCAATTCACAGGCATTACACGTCAGTAATAAGTAAGTAAAGAAGAACAGAGCAGGTATTATCATTTGTAAGAGGTATTAAGAGGCATGGAATTGCTATACAGTGAATTGAGGTTTTTTTAATTATCATTGATTTACCAACAATATGAATACAAGTCTCAGGCTAACATCATGAATGATTTCAAAATAGGGATTTTAGCTAACAACTAAGAAACAACTAGGCTGATTGTGAATGTACATCTCTGGTTGTACTCTAAATCTCCAAAATAGAATGCATAAAACAAGAGGTGTAGGGTGGAAGGAGCATATCACTCTATGCACCCAATTCTGAAATAATAATTAAAATGCACTAATATAAAGATTGAATAAACTAAAAACAGTCCATTGTAACAGCAGTGAATATGCTATGTCCAGCCAAGAAGCTTGCAGGACCCAGAAATAGGTGATAACTGCCACACAGGTCTGGTGTTGATTTCCGAGAGAAAAAAGGGGTAACAGTAGACGTACTGTGGTGTTGTGTTTCTGTAGGTCCTCTCTGGCCAGCCTATCTGAAAGAGTCCTATGGTAGTCCCAGAGGCCCTTGTGCAGTCACCATGTCTTACATATATCGCATTTAGATATTAGTATCCTCAAGATTCCCCATGTAATTCCACTATAGCGGATTTAATTTGCAGAGAGGAAAGCTATAAAGGTGCGGAGGGATAATTGCCATGCCAGAGTGGAGGTTGAAAGATCTACAAAAAATATTTTCAACAGTGAAGGGAAACTTTCCTCTAAGTGCTTCCATAACCGAGGCCCTATCTCGCCCATTTTGTCACTGGACCACCAAATCTCTGGTTGTATCAGTCGGTGCTTTGATAGGCTTGGGGAGCCATATTAACTCATCAAGTTTAGTTGCTTTAGCTTGCTTAGGTGTGGTTACAGTTGCAAACAGGAGCCTTAGGAAATGGTGGAAGTTCCACCAAATTTTCAGTGGTATGAATGTGGGATGGAGGTTGGTGGGATGCAGGCCAAAGAGTGATATGTGATGCCACAACCCTGGGCAGACTCAACCTTGAAAATGGTGATTCCACTCATAACGAGAGTACATCGACTTGAGGTCTCTCCTCTCATTGCTGCCTATGCACGCATCTCTGTTGAAGCACTCTCAAATAAATGCCAATTGGAAACCTGTCTCACAACCCTCAAGTGTCAGGACTGGAGCCTGAACTTATGGACTGCTTAGATGATGATTATATGTACTTAAACAGTATATATGTTATATTGTATAGATTTCACATTGTAACTATTTTATTTCAATTATATATTACATGCAGGCCCGGACTGGCCATCGGGCATACAGGGCAAATGCCCGGTGGGCCGCGATGGCCGTGGGGCCGAGGCCGGCAAGGAGATCACAGGATCTCCCCGGCCGGCCCCTGCAGGGCCAGCGCTACCCGAGCGCCGGCCCTGCATAGTGCCTCCATGGGCCGGTGGGGAGATCAAAGATCTCCCTCACCGGCCCACAGACAGGGAAATGCGGCCGCCGGCTGGGGAGGGAGGGAGGCAGGAGAGAGGACCCGGCGGAGCTCTAACAAGCAGCTCCGCCGGGTCCTCTCGCGGGATTCTGAGCGTTGCCGCGGCAACGCTCAGAATCTCGCGAGAGTGAACTCTAACCTGTTAGAGTTCACTTTCACCACTCGACCACCAGGGAAGGATGGCCTCATGGCACCCCACCCCCCAGGCAGAATGGATCTCCTCCCCCCCTCCCAGGATAAAGGTAAGAAGGGAGAGGGGGAGGAGACATAACTTTTTTAAAAATGATTAATTAAAAAAATATATATATTTAAAATAAATTCCCAAACAGCACCCCCAGATACAAACACAGCACCCCCAGATACACACAGCACCCCAGATACACACTAGCACCCCCAGATACACACGCAGCACCCGAGATACACACACAGCACCCCAGATACACACAGCAGCCCCAGATACACACAGCAGCCCCAGATACACACGCAGCACCCCCAGATACACACACAGCACCCCAGATACACACTAGCACCCCCAGATACACACGCAGCACCCGAGATACACACACAGCACCCCAGATACACACAGCAGCACCCCACACACAGCACCCCAGACACTGCACCTAGAAACACACACAGCACCCCAGACACACACCCCAGAGACACACACAGCCAACTCACACACAGCACCCCAGAAACACACAGCACCCCACACACAGCACCCCAGACACACAGCACCCTCAGACACACACACAGCACCCCCACACACCTAAGCACACAGCACCCCAGACACACACACACAGCACCCCAGACCGACACTGCAACCCCACACAGCCAACTCACACAGCACCCCAGACACACACACACACACACACAGCACCCCTGTACTGCACCCCCAGAAACACACAGCACCCCAGACACACAGCACCCCAGACACACACACAGTAACTCCCCAGACACACACACAGCACCCTCTAGACACACACACAGCACCCCCAGACACACACACACAGCACCCCAGATACAGCACCCTGTGACACACACACAAACACCCCCCTCAGACACACACAGCAACCCCAGACACACACACAGCACCCCAGATACACACACAGCACCCCAGATACACACACAGCACCCCAGACACACACAGCACCCCAGACACACACAGCACCCCCAGACACACACAGCAACCTCAGACACACACAGCACCCTCGCTCACACACACAGCACCCCCAGACACACACAGCACCCCAGACACACACACAGCACCCCCAGACACACACACAGCACCCCAGATACACACACTGCACCCCCAGATACACACACAGCACCCCCAGATACACACACAGCACCCCAGACACACACAGCGCACCCAAACACACACAGCGCACCCAAACACATACAGCACCCCCAGACAACAGAACAAATACAGGGCCTTTTTCTAAAGCCAGAGCTCTTCAGCGGGGCTCTGCACATTGAACCAACATGCTCACTTTGAGAGGGGGCGTGCTTGTCATTAGTGATGACAAAACACACCCTCTCTGGCCCCGCCCCCTTCTTGGGGGGCCGCTCTAATTGAAAAATGCCCGGGCCTAATTTTTTTCCCAGTCTGGCCCTGATTACATGCATTATAATTTACACTGATTGGCATTTTTGTTACTTATATTTGTATATGTATGTGTTTTATTTCTGCATTCAGTACATACAATTTCTAATTAGAGATTACTCTCTTCAAATGAATATATATATACATATATATATATATATATATATATGTGACGAGACCAATCTCACCACTGTGCATTGGAGGAGCCTGGTTGCCTGCCTGCTGCCTTTTGACTATGGACCGGCATTTAAATACCCTATTTTCCTATGCAGAAAGGTCTATTCATGTTTTCTGCCCTGGCGTTCGGTAGATTCTCGGATTTACTGAATGAACTCATATAACCCAGATAGCTATGCCATGGAACCTATTCATGTAATAAAAGACTTTGGCTCCATGGCAATTGAACTGTATGTGTTTGTGGTCTGAGTGCCATTCAATATTGTGCGCTCAGATCTAAGCCATCTGGGGATAGGTAGAATGTGTATGTTCTATGTGATAAATGTAACCGTATGTATTTTTATGTCTTTTATTGTCCTTTGTCTGCCATGTGTTCAATGGTGTTTTGCCTTTGTCCTGGAGATAATTGGATTACTTCCCAATTATCTCCAGGATAGAAGACTCTGTGGAACTGGTTTTGGGCAGAAAAGCCAGGCTTCCTGTGGTCACAAAGGACTACGATCTATTTTTTGAACCACTGGACCAATTTGTATGATTTTGACGTATGTTTGTATTTGGAGTATGCTGATTCTGAAAATGTAAGTTTTATGTGAATGTGATGCATACTTTTCAAGTTATGAATAATGTGGAAAAATTGTATTTCTCTGCTTGTGCTAATTAAATTACCCATTGTGTAAGGTAATTGAATCACAGCAGAGGGGAGGAATTTGTGTGGGAGTGTCTGAGTGTATTGTATGTGTTTATTGGTTGTGTTCCAAAACCCTGTGGGTGGTACTAATGTGTAAGAATGTGTACATAAGCACAATAAACCCACAGCTCTGTCTGTTCACTGCTTGACCCTCAACACAGAGCTTTGTCTCGTTCTTGGGGGGATTTATTGTATGCTGTTCCAGTTCGACTGCTAGGAGTGTAAACCTATTCGTATGGTTTTTCCTATTCGGCTGTTTACAGCATTCGTATGGTTTCCTCTTTGGCGGATTGGTGTTCTGCAGTAGCTGTGCCTGTGTCTCTGGAAGGGAAGACCTACTAAACTGCAGTTTAACCCTTTTATGCCTGGGCATACCGTAACAATATATATATATATATGTATATATATATCTAAAAGTTGTAACTTATATTTATTGTTCTATTAGTTACCAGAATAAAGTGATTTATTGTGTGCTTTGCCTTCAAAAATACCAGCTTCCTCTCGTCAGAAGTTTTGTGTAGAGAATAAAAGTGAATTTAAATCAACTGCAAGTAGTCGACCAGGTATCACGCATGTGAAAAATGTTTCCAAATGTGCGTTCATTTCATATGAGAAATGGTACATTGTCGGCCAGCTCCAGTCAAGCAACAGAATGGGTCATTAGTCGTTTACTCACGTGATTTCACATTTGCGCTGAAGCAATTCAATGTCTCATAACCTGATTTATTGTGGTAATGAGTGCATCCTGCACAGCACTAGATAGTGTTTAGGGGATGGTAGAGATTTGATATTCATTCTCACATAACTCAGAATTCCTGCCATGCACTGATCATGGATGGAACACTGAGAACGTTCAATGGCTTGTTAATCTTAGCAATACTTCCATGTGAGTGCACACATTAGTTGATATTTTATCATCTTTTTATTGGCTTTTCTTTTCTACATTTTTTGTAATTAACATTTTTATTGTAATATAAATGCAATGCAATAAATATATCAACAGGGACCCAAATGAGGAGACCCTGTCCCCCAATGATACACAAAGCAGAAACAAACTGCAGAGCCATGAAATATTACTACAGGTATCAGTAATCAGCTCAGACATCATTGTGACGATGTGCTATTTCTGGTCTATACTTAGAAATTAATGTATCTACAGACAAGTGGAATAACAATATAAGTTGTGGCCCTTGTAATTGGATAGCACCTTGGAGCCCATAAATGTTGAGAGGGAGCAAACCGATCCTAGAGGTGGTCCTTATCCTCTCATCCTGCTTGATAGAGAGTACAGCACTGCGAGACAGCAGGAGCCTCCTAGATAAGGCCTTTTCCCTCACAACTGTCATTAGTGACAGGTAGGGGTACTGACAAAACTCCACAGTGCTAGCGCTACCTTTTATCAAGTTTGGCAAGTGTTGGATACATTAAGCAAATTAGGCCCTACTTTGTTGTATGAAATCTTTTGACTTAATGAGAGTCAAAGCGAGAATTTCACAAAGATTTTATCTATATAAAATACTCATTTTTGAGAGGTGCGGGGGAGTACAGGACCAGTTTCCAATCTTAAATCACATCACAAATAATTGCTTTTATATTTTTAACTTTTCAAAAGCAATTGAACAATTTTAAGAATGTTTAACTTTTTCCGGACTCAAATTTTTCACTTAAATTACAAACATGAGTCCTCCTCCTTTCCAGGCAGATAATGTGTTTGGTGGGCTTTGGAGTCCTCCATCTGTAGTAATGCAGTTGTTGCTGCTGTGTAAAGATTTAAGAAGCAGAACGTGTGCCATTTTGCATAAATCATCTCCCTTTGCATTTGCAAGTCTTTATTTATGATTTGACATATGTAAATGAAAGCTGTGTGATTCTGGCGGGTTATGGAATGTGTAAAACCACAGAACATTGACAAATTGAATGATTTCAAATGAACAACAAATCAAAATGGATCAATCTTGTGCAATGATTCCTATCTTTGGGTTATGAGTAAAGCATGCCAAATATTACTTTAGAAGATTATTTATGTAAAACTAGGAATGATGTGTGAAGCATGTAAACCAGAAATCAGTTGAAAGTCCCATGTTTATAATACATTTGCTGTGTTTAATGCCAAGAATTAGTGAAAATTCACCATTACTTATTTTCCATTACGGCTGCACTTTGCAATAATTAAATAAATAAATAAACATTCTAATCAATAAGTTTGATATTTTATTATGTTTAATCAGCCTTGCTGAGTGAAAATTAAAATATAAGAAGCTGGACTGATCCAGATATATAGACTAAAAATAACAGTGTTTATACATTTGTCTATATGAGTGTTGTTTTGTATATGTAAGTCACTTGTAGCCGTCAAAATAAAGTTAAGGCTAAAAAAAAAAAAAATTTTTAAATTGGCAAATCCTCGTGAACACATGCTATTCAATGTGAAAAGTCTTGAAGAACATCTGATGGGAAGATAATCAGTTGGAGTTGTGCATCGTGTAAAATTAGTTTCAACATAATCGAAACATTATATCTGGACAACCAAATTTCAGCCTTATGGTAGTCCGGTTCCGCAAAATTTTATTAACAAAGAAACGTTTGAGAAAACAAACCAAATAATACAAAAGATATGAAAATTTCAATATACGGCAAAATATATACATAATAGCAATATTACCTCTCTGATGAGCCAGATTGGTGAAACGTGCATCAGGGGTTCTGACAAGCACACACATAGCCACTGTATCATGAGTGAACTCATGTTCGTCTTATAATGAGCCAGATTGGTGAAACGTGCGTCAGAGGTTCTGACAAGCACACACATAGCCACTGTATCACGAGTGAACTCATGTTCGTCTTATAATGAGCCAGATTGGTGAAACGTGCATCAGAGGTTCTGACAAGCACACATATAGCCACTGTATCACGAGTGAACTCATGTTCGTCTTATAATGAGCCAGATTGGTGAAACGTGCATCAGGGGTTCTGACAAGCACACATATAGCCACTGTATCACGAGTGAGCTCATGTTCGTCTTATAATGAGCCAGATTGGTGAAATGTGCATCAGAGGTTCTGACAAGCACACACATAGCCACTGTATCACGAGTGAACTCATGTTCGTCTTATAATGAGCCAGATTGGTGAAACGTGCATCAGGGGTTCTGACAAGCACACACATAGCCACTGTATCACGAGTGAACTCATGTTCGTCTTATAATGAGCCAGATTGGTGAAATGTGCGTCAGGGGTTCTGACAAGCACACACATAGCCACTGTATCACGAGTGAACTCATGTTTGACTTATAATGAGCCAGATTGGTGAAACGTGCATCAGGGGTTCTGACAAGCACACACATAGCCACTGTATCACAAATGAGCTCATGTCTGACTTATAATGAGCCAGATTGGTGAAACGTGCATCAGGGGTTCTGACAAGCACACACATAGCCACTGTATCACAAGTGAGCTCATGTTTGTCTTATAATGAGCCAGATTGGTGAAACGTGCATCAGGGGTTCTGACAAGCACACACATAGCCACTGTATCACAAGTGAGCTCATGTTCGTCTTATAATGAGCCAGATTGGTGAAACGTGCATCAGGGGTTCTGACAAGCACACATATAGCCACTGTATCACAAGTGAGCTCATGTTCGTCTTATAATGAGCCAGATTGGTGAAATGTGCGTCAGGGGTTCTGACAAGCACACACATAGCCACTGTATCACGAGTGAGCTCATGTTTGACTTATAATGAGCCAGATTGGTGAAACGTGCGTCAGGGGTTCTGACAAGCACACACATAGCCACTGTATCACGAGTGAACTCATGTTCGACTTATAATGAGCCAGATTGGTGAAACGTGCGTCAGGGGTTCTGACAAGCACACACATAGCCACTGTATCACGAGTGAACTCATGTTCGTCTTATAATGAGCCAGATTGGTGAAACGTGCATCAGGGGTTCTGACAAGCACACATATAGCCACTGTATCACGAGTGAACTCATGTTTGACTTATAATGAGCCAGATTGGTGAAACGTGCGTCAGAGGTTCTGACAAGCACACACATAGCCACTGTATCACAAGTGAGCTCATGTTGACTTATAATGAGCCAGATTGGTGAAACGTGCGTCAGGGGTTCTGACAAGCACACACATAGCCACTGTATCACGAGTGAGCTCATGTTCGTCTTATAATGAGCCAGATTGGTGAAACGTGCGTCAGGGGTTCTGACAAGCACACACATAGCCACTGTATCACGAGTGAACTCATGTTCGTCTTATAATGAGCCAGATTGGTGAAACGTGCGTCAGGGGTTCTGACAAGCACACACATAGCCACTGTATCACGAGTGAGCTCATGTCTGACTTATAATGAGCCAGATTGGTGAAAGGTGCGTCAGGGGTTCTGACAAGCACACATATAGCCACTGTATCACAAGTGAGCTCATGTTCGTCTTATAATGAGCCAGATTGGTGAAACGTGCGTCAGGGGTTCTGACAAGCACACACATAGCCACTGTATCACGAGTGAACTCATTTTTGACTTATAATGGCATTTACAGGAACTCACTAATCCTTGTCCCCATATATTGGTGAAAAACACGGCTATCATTACAATCTCCAGCTTTCCTTCATTATATTGATTCTAGGGGTGGGAGGCATTCCTTATACATCCATTTAGGAGTAACAGGCATTTTGGTTTAAGGGATGCCCTCGAAGGCATACAATTAGTATTTACTTTACCTCTCCTGCTATCACCCCTATCGATACAGACATGTATTGGCAGCGACTATTAGCTAATACAATGTTGCTTTTTTGTTCCCACCACATTGCTGGAGGTTTTTAGTTACACTATCTCTAGCAGGACCATTTAGCTTGTATTACCAGCATTTTCTGATATCTTAGTATTTCTATCGCAGCACAGCACATTATGAAATACTACTTTTTTCTTTCTAAAAGGGAGGGAGACGTCCCCTTATCTGTTTGTTTGGAGTTTACATTTAGATTCTCTCTATTCTCCTTATACCGCTGCTCTGCTACAGATGGTCTTTTTATTATCTTGAACTCACAAAGCTCCAGCCTGCTGTACTACCTTACTCTGTATTCATTATCCCTATATTTGGGTATTACTACCAGATTTTCATTTACAGACATTATAGCTACACTCAGGATAATTGTTTTGTAAATATGTATAAATATGTTTATTTCTGTTTGAATTTTGTTTTCCTTAACTTTTCTTCGTGGTGACTTATTTTCATCTTTTAATCGCTATATTAAAAGTTACGTTTTATTTTAAGAAATTCGTAGACTAATTGGTTGATATTTGCCACTCCACCAGCGATACAGTTATTATTTCTCACTTTCTCCTGGCTGTTCTCATATTTTTCCTAATTTATAATAGAAATATTAATCACCTCCTCCCGGTCTCGGCCTCTGTGCAAAATCTCCGACCCCGACTATAATCTCCTTGACAGAGCGCAGTGTCAGCATTACGTAATATTCATAATATAAATATTATCTATATATTTTACAGTATGCACATTTTCGCACAATCCGATGGCTCACCTGTCACTTAATCTGTGAATAAAATCACATAAAAACATTTACTGACTGTCCCCATCTTTTTCCCATCATTCAGCTGTCTTGGGCGCTATGCACAGAATCCAGAATCAGAAATCAAATTGAACATGGTCAGCCATTGTGCATTTCGTATGGTTCGTGATAAGGGATTATCACCCCATCCTCCCATATTTGGACAAAGGGCAGTTCATAACATAACAAATCGCCAAGCCTTTAAAGAACCACTATAGGCACCCAGACTACTTCAGCTTAATGAAGTGGTCTGGGTGCCAGGTCCAGCTAGGGTTAACGCTTTTTTCTATAAACATAGCAGTTTTAGAGAAACTGCGATGTTTATATTAGGGTTAATCCAGCCTCTAGTGGCTGTCTCATTGACAACTGCTAGAGGCGCTTGCGTGCTTCTCACTGTGATTTTCACAGTGAGAAGATGCCAGTGTCCATAGGAAAGCATTGTGAATGCTTTCCTATGAGACTGGCTGAATGCGCGCGCGGCTCTTGCCGCGCATGCACATTCAGCCGAGGAGGAGAAGAGGAGGCGGAGAGGAAAAGGAGAGCTCCCCGCCCGGCGCTGGAGAAAGAGGTAAGTTTAACCCCTTCCTCACCCCAGAGCCCCGGCGGGAGGGGGTCCCTCAGGGCACTATAGTGCCAAGAAAACGAGTTTGTTTTCCTGGCACTATAGTGGTCCTTTAATCAGCATCATTAACTTCCTGAATTGAAAATAAAGGTAATATTTTATTTTAGTTTCCATTCAATAATCCCTGGAATGCTGGCTGGTGTACTATATAATGTGTTTAAATCCGTGTTAAGCTCTCCAAAAGCTGAAATCTGACTCACAGAACATTATCAAGCTTTGCAAGCAAGATTTTCATTGGAAATGCAGGTCACAGCCAGAACATTAATGTGGTACTGATCTAGTGAGTGATGGGGCAAGCTAGCACACTAAGATCAGGGAAAAAATCTGTATCCTCTCCAAGTTCCAAAATAACAAAGTAGCTGGCAAGTGGTCCCCCCAACGGCTGACCGTCACAGCATAGTGTCCATAGCAAAATAAATAAACAGAGCTATATAACATTCCATTTGGACAGGAATTAGAAAGGGACAGATGGACCAACAGAAGGGCTAATGTAACAAAGTCCATTAGCTTTTGGCGATGTCTTCCGATTGGCGTGCAGTAATGTTTAGAAACAAATAGTATTCCGCTGCAGAGTTACAAAACATAAATGGCTGATGAAATTTCCTTTGTTTTACCGGCTTCTCTGCTATCTGCTACTTTTTCAATAAAAAGGAAAACAGAAAACCATCAGTTCAACTGGTCAACAAAAATCAAGTTTACCTGTTTAGCCTTCTTGCACAATTTTTCTACAATGTATTTATTTTCTTTAATTAAAGACTTGACACATTCCAAGGGACAGCATTCTACAGATATACGTTTTTTTTAATATTATCATTTTTTTGTGAAAAGAATAAAAAACCATGACTTTAATATAAAAACATAGAATGTGACGGCAGATAAGAACCATTCGGCCCATCTAGTCTGCCCAATTTTCTAAATACTTTCATTAGTCCCTGGCCTTATGTTATAGTTAGGATAGCCTTATGCCTATCCCACACATGCTTGGGATATAAAACTGATATTTAACACTCTTTTTTTTAATGATGTGTATTGTAAAACAATATAAAGAATCAATATTAACTGTAAGATATTTATATTAAACTCCATAATTACAAAGGTTTAACTTGACTTACGCCATTGTTGATGACATTTTTAACTTGATATTGGAATACAAATTTTTCTAATTCTTTGTTCATTTTCATTTAATGACACACATTTAATAAACTGTATAAATTTAACACTAATATAAATGATATATTGTTACAAAAAGAAAACAAAACTATATATAGTATTTCATATAAACATAAATATATTAGAGGATTTATTTATATAGAGCTTCATCCAGAATTTAATTCCCAATGTTCTATTTCTCTCCTTAATTCTCATTCCTATTCAGAGTGCCATATGGAATGAATAGTGACATTTGTACAATATATCCAGCACGTTTGATTTATCCCAAATAAGACACAAAACAAGCATTAGAACATCATGGCTCAAGGCTAGAGTATTTCCTGTCTACACTTGTTCTAGTCTTATATTAACATGTTTGTCCTCGGGGAGACATGAACGGGGAATTTAACTTAATATTTCATGAAACCTCATTGGGAAGACGTTGAATGTCACGATCCGTGTGCTGACCACTAGCGCAAACCCAAAAGGACATCACATGTTTCCGATTTGGTAGTTGCTTATAAGAATGACATTAACATATGACCTTGAGGGAAAAAGCAATCCCAGCTGTCTTTAAAGATCGCCATCATTATTCTTTGAGTGTCACTTTGTTCCTGCATGTAATCAATGTTTGGAAAGACCCTTCTAATAATTAGTTGGCACTTTGGTCCCATATCTATCGCTATTATAATCAAATGAATGTATAGTGCGTCTCATGATACCAACGTTTAAATGTGGACTGTCCTCCAGTCTACACGTCTGCACTCAGCCAAAGAGGCCAAATTAGGGTAGCCATCTTGCGAAGGAATCAAAGCTGAGGTAATTTTAAAGGTCAAAAGAAAGTCAAGATTTTATTGTAGGTGACTTTTGGTTGAATAAACATGCATATAAGATTACACGTCATACCACAATCAATATAATTACAAAAGGTATGTTTCTTTCTCAAGCTAAATTACATAAATGGAGTGTCACTGATTGACTGACCACTCCAGCCTGGTGGCCCTCCACACTTCCTAAATCTGAAAATTCTGAAGTCGAATGACGCCAGGGTAGGAGTTGACACCGTCACTGGAGGCAACATTGGGGTTAAACCATTTGAAAATGGTTTAACCCCTTGAGGTAAGAGTGCCTCTGGGGGCCTCCTGGAACCATAACAACTTCATTTAGATTAAGTTGTTTTGGTGCAAGCAGTGACATTTTAAAACAGTTTAATTTATTTAGTAAATAGACCCATTCATTTTCCAGTTTGGATAAACATACACTTAGCGTTCCAGGAATATCCCTGTAGATTTGCATAAACGTGTCATTGGATTTATCCAGATCCTAGCGCCAGCTTTTCAGTAACTTTGATCATATTAAAGCTGCTTAGAAAAGACAATAATGTGAAACAGAGAAACCAGCGTTTAAACTTCATTTCATGCTGCTAAATTAATTTCTCTATTAATATAATTGCTGGCTGGGCCTTTATTTAACGTTCCACGGAAACACGCAAATTTATCACTGGGTTTGGGAGCATGTAGCACAAGCATGTTAACTTTTGTGGGTTTAGCACCACTAATAAGGTCATTATTGATCTGAGATCTCTATCTAAAGAGCTAGGTTTGCCATTTTTAACAGTGTTCCTAGACAAAATAACAAAGTTTATATTCTTTGGCAGAGTTATTTCCCAATGTGAGAATTATTAGGAGTTTAAAGAGAATTTCACATTTAAGGCCACATTGCACAAACTAGAAACATAACAGACTTCGGGACATTTTAGTTAATTTGGCATTTATTTTGAATTAACTTAGAATTCCAGATCATTTTCAGCTTAATGAATAGCCTTGTAAATTGAATGGATGCTGAAGAGAACAGACTATGGTTTATATTTATACACAGTGAAAAAAAATGAGTTTAGCCAAATCAATATGGCCGTGAAATATAATTCTTGTTTGTCTCGTTTGAATATCATCCACACAAATGCTTTGTTAAGACAAATCAAAAGATGTGCAACAAACAAGCCTATCACTGTATTCCAAAATCTATACAGAGTATGTCCATGTCTATATACTTTGTAGTACTGAGGCAGGAGCATTGAGCGCCCTTTTAAAGAACAAAGAGAGAAGAAAGACCCTGCCGTATCGAGACGAAGCTACCCCTAAATAAATAGATAAATACAGGCTAGTGTAACTAGAATAGACTTAAATAAAGTATAACACATATGAGTTTAATATCCCAAAGAGAAAGAAAAAAAAACATTCACTATTGAATCAATCAGTGAGCGCTTAGAGACAAAGTTACCACACTTGTAGCAAATGTAATAGTAATTGTTGGAAACAATCTATCATAGTGCCCTCACAGGATAAATGATTACACAAAGCAGTGTGAATGATTGACAAAAGAACCCCCCCCCCCAAAAAAAAAATGCTGTGTCCTAGTACAGATAACAATAGAAAATGGCACACGAATCCCCCCTTGTCCAGTCAGAGGTAATCTCTATATAATCAAAAATTCAAAATTCAAAATTCAAAATTCAAAATTCAAAAAAATGCCCTCAGATCTTATCATAAAGATAAGAAATCAAAAGGACAGAAAAGACAATATAGTGAAAAATAAAGGGGGAAAGAAAAGGAGTCCACAGTGGACATACTGTAAATACCCCCAATCTATATATAGGTACCACAACTATTGGTGAAGACCAGACGATCAATATAATATCTGGGCACAACACTAGAAGTAAAACAAAACCAAAGTACTAATAAACGTGATGCTGAAAAATAAGTATAATAACATCAAAATAGCCCAACGCGCGTTTCGGCGGACAAACCACCTTTACTGGTATAACGCATTTTTTGTACTTCGTGGTAGGGTTTTTGATCCTTACCAGGTGGTATATATTTTCCTTGTATAGAATATCTTTGCATGGTTTCAATACCAGGGTTAATTATAACGGTTTAATTTACTTATTTATTCTTATGTTCTGCTATGGCAGGTTTTTTATCTAATAAAATGGATGGTAGCATCTGGTGCAAAGATGCAGATAACGTGTTTTCTAACACGAAAATGGACCTGAATGCTACCATCCCTGATATTAATAAATCATTTAATAAGCTCCACAATTTATATAGGAAACAGATCCGAACATGCTGGGAGATTTCCTCTCTAGAAAATTACATACGAAAGGAGATGATACCAAGGGGCCTTAGGGTGAGGAATACCCCCTCCTCATATTCTGAGAATGTTGATCTAATGAAGGAATGGGAGGAGGCTGCTGGAATCTGCTCAAAAACCTTTATGCAGATTATTTGCAAATTTGAACAAGAACAACTTCAAATTGTAAATACAAGCCTTGATGAAGAAATCAATGGGATTAAACAATTTCAGAGTGATCCTAATTTTGCCTTCCTGGAATCCAGGTTGAAACAAAACCTGGACGAGTACCAGGAATCAGTTAAATGTAGGAAACATGATAAATTTTTAAGGGACTCCCATGATTATCAGACAGGAAATGTCTATAAACTTTTCAATCGTAGAATTCGGCGTACTTCTGATAATGGTTTAACATCTGAGTATGGCTCCTCAGACACAGATTCAGGGAGTCACACTCAAAGTAATACAGCCGAATCACAACCCCAACCTAGTTCCTCTATAGGGGGCCCTAACCCGAAAGGGATCCTAAAGAAGGGAGTTAATTTTTTAGCCCCAGGCTACCAGGAAGAATTCCCAAGTCATCGGACAAGGTACCAGACCCAAAATCCAAGGGGGGGAGGAGGGGAAGCAGGAAGAGGTATTAGAGGCTTTTAAGGTAGTAGAACATAAGTCCCAGGTTATAAACCTATCCTCATGTACATTATCTTTAGATCAAACTACTGTTTTGGATAGAGGCCTTTCATTTGTACCAACACCTCCCTTTGATAGATTTGGTTGGATTAAAGATCTTCACCTTTTTGTTAGAAAATTGGCTCTACATAAGTTCCACTCTGTCCAGAATGAGAGAAAGGCTAGAGACCTTGGACTTGCACCTAAAGATTAACAATGCCTCACTACCCTCCTGGCCCTCTTAGACGAAAACGACCCGAATGTTACCCAGAACCGTACTGACCTAAAACTAAAAAGTCGGTATACCCCCAGTTTTGCGGGGTTTAGAAACATTGAATTATTCTTGGAAGCAGCTAAGAGTGAAAAAGACACTGTGGACTCCTTTTCTTTCCCCCTTTATTTTTCACTATATTCTCTTTTCTGTCCTTTCGATTTCTTATCTTTATGACAAGATCTTAGGGAATTTTTTTGAATTTTCAATTTTTGAATTTTGAATTTTTGATTATATAGAGATTACCTCTGACTGGACAAGGGGGGATTCATGTGCCATTTTCTATTGTTATCTGTACTAGGACACATCATTTTGGTGTCGTGGGTGGGGGGGGATTCTTTTGTCAATCATTCACACTGCTTTGTGTAATCATTTATCCTGTGAGGGCACTATGATACATTGTTTCCACCAATTACTATTACATTTGCTACAAGTGTGGTAACTTTGCCTCTAAGCTCTCACTGATTGATTCAATAGTGAATGATTGCTGGTATTATCCAATGTACAACATTATTGTTTTCTTTCTCTTTGGGATAATAAACTCATATGTGTTATACTTTATTTAAGTCTATTCTAGTTACACTAGCCTGTATTTATCTATTTATTTAGGGGTAGCTTCAGTGGAAGGATTCCTCTCGTCTCCATACGGGAGGATCTTTCTTCTCTCTTTTTTCTTATCGGTATATGTAGGGTTATGCCCTTTTTGCTACCCCTATAACCCATTTTTTGTACTTCGTGGTAGGGTTTTTGTTCCTTACCAGATGGTATATGTTTTCCTTGTATAGAAGCCCTTTTAAAGAAGCTAATTCTGTCTGGACATTCTGTCCACATTCTGTCTATTCTATTCACCAGTTATCGGTTACTTTTGAACATTCGGTTGGGTATTCTAAGCAATCAGTCTGACCAATCCTTGGTTTATTTCACTGTTACATCATTTATTTATGTATTTGATTCAGTGTCGGTCCCGTAACCATAAATGATCTCTCTTTATTGCACCCCGACAGAACACTGAATCATGAAGCAAACAATTTGTCCTTGTCGTTTTTTTCAAGACACATCCATACGGATGCAGAATGAGGATGGCCCACTTATAAGCGTTCGTACACATTGCAATTCGTTTGATACTGTGGCGAAAGCCGCCTGGCCACTGGACATTGGAGAGGCCTGGCTGCCCGCCTCCTACCTGCTGACTATGGCCCCTGGTGAATTTGTACTTTGGAATACAAAATTTGGGCATGTGGTATTTTATATTGCTGCTACTGGCCCTTTAAGAGCCATCCGTGGACATATGACTTTTTAGGAACAATATCCCTTTAAGACTTTGTAGCCGATTACAGTAAGGATGTCTTTTATATTATGTATGTTTCTGTGTGTTCGGCTAGATTGTATATGTATTTGCAGCATTCCCCTGATTGTTCGGTAGAATCACTCCATTCATTATATTGAGTGAAACTACCGAACAACCAGACCACCCAGGAATAAGTGTGCCTCCAATTACCGTTTGCAACAATGTTGCAAACGGGTAATTGGCAATCGATGTAATGTGTTCTTTGTCCTCTGGGTGGCCGCCATTCGGGAAACGAACACGTGGCGGCGGCCATCTTAAACTCCCGAACAGCGGTGTTTTGCCGTCGAGTGTCTGGAACTAAAATCGGACACTCGACTAGGCAAACACCGCTGAGACCTCCAGACTTCCAGCAATTCGTGCAGAAACTACCGAACGGCCCGCCGTTCGGTAGAAAGGATCACACGAACAAGGGGATTCATACGAATCCTCCCCAAGCTCTATAACCCAGGCCATTCATGTGTTTTGTTCACTTTTCTGTGACCGACCGCAGGGCCAGAATGCATGGAACTATTTTTGGATACTTTTGCCATGCGGTCGGTCAAAACTTGTAAGTCCCATAACTCCCGAACCCTTTATGCGAATGGGCTGATTTTCACATATGTTGGTCCTCCAGACCAGGGCTATCTGGAGATACTGGATTTGTGGATGTACCCCAAGTATTTGGGGTGCATCCAAAACTCGGGGAAATCTATGTACATGTTAATTATGTTAACTGGTTATCTGAGGGGAGGGAATCTGTGGGTTGTAACCATGATGCTATTGGTATACTGTAAATCCCTCCTTTGCATGGGAAAATCCTTTATGAGCCTGTTGTGTGAATAAATCAGGAGTTCCTGCTTAACCCTCAAAGTGAAGTGTCGTCTCATTATTGGGGGAGGATTTATTGTATGCTGTTCCAGTTTGACTGCCAGGAGTGTAAACCTATTCGCATGTTTTTTCCTATTCGGCTGTATACAACATTCACATGCTTGAGAGCATTCATATGCTTCTCCGGTTCGGTGGTTGTGGTGTCTGCTGCAGTGCTTGGAGTCCTCAGGAAGCGCTAGGAGCATCCTTCAACGGAGGTACCCAGTCGGGGTGCCAAGTGATCCGTTACAGATACTTAATGCAAAAGTCTGCTGTGGATCATTTGTACAGCACATTCTCTCAATTCTTTGATTGTTCGTCTAACAGCCAGAATATTTAAATTGTATTTTTATTTTTGACACGTCATCAGTTATCATAATATTAAGGTACAATACAAATTCAGAGAAGGACACATTGATTTTAGGAGTGTGAGTGGTACTGAGTGAGGGTGTGGCCTGGGGCGGGTACTCTGAGAAATTTTAGGTGATTTACTAATAATAAGTAATAAAACAAAAATGTAAGAACAATGTATGTTATTTATACAGACTGATTTCTAAACACATTGCTGCGAGTATTATTACTGTGGAGTTCTGTTATACACTCAGACACATTACTGGGAATATTATTAGGGTTAGAATACACAAGCAATAGGCATGTGCATGGGGAAAATTTGCGGTTCGGCCATCCGAAATTCGGGACTTCGGCACTTCGGTTCGACACTTTGACACTTCAGAACTTCGGCAACTTCGACACTTCGGAACTTCGGCAACTTCGGCACTTTGGAACTTTGGAATTTCGGAATTTTGGGACTTCGGCACTTCTGGACTTCTCTTGCAGCCGCTTAGTAGATATCTCCCTAATTCCCACAGTATTAGTGAGTTATCTACCAAAAGGCTGAAAGACCTAAATTGGTATTTTAGCCAAATTTACTAAGTAAAAATTAATACTAATTAATAGTAATTAAAATTACTTAGTATTAGTAAATTTTGCCCCTACTCGCTATACCACATGTAGGGGCATGTCTATTAAACAGTGAGCAGCCTGTGGCTACTCACTGTTTAAAAAAAAAGAAAAAAAAAAAGGTCCTCTTGCCCCCCTGGTCCTAAAGTAAAATAATGGGGGGGGGACCTATTGTCCTCCCCCCTGGTCCCCACCCCTGAGCGGCAGGTGGGGGCCCTAAATCAGAATATGGGGGGGCCTATTGTCCTCCCCCTCCCCCACCCCTGAGCGGTGGATGGGGGCCCTAAATTATAATAAGGGGGGCCCATAATGTCCTCCCCCCGGCGCCCACCTCTGAGCGGTGGGTGGGGGCCCTAAATTATAATAAGGGGGGACCTAATGTCCTCCCCCCTGGCCCGACCCCTGAGCAGTGGGTGGGGGCCCTAAATACCAATTGGGGGGACATAATGTCCTCCCCCTGGTCCCCACCATGAGCGGCAGGTGGGGGCCCTAAAGTAAAATGATGGGGGGGACCAATAGTCCTCCCCCCTGGCCCCCACCTCTGAGCGGTGGGTGGGAGCCCCAAATACCAATAAGAGGTGGGGACTTATTGTCCTCACCCTTGGCCCCCACCCCTGAGCAGCAGGTGGGGGCCCTAAATAAAAATGTAACCCCCCCCAGGTGACTAGGGGTCCCCAAACCCCTAGTCAACCCCCTGCCAAAAAAACTAAACCCTAACTACCCCCCTCACCCTAAAAATACCTGTAAAAAAAAAAAAAACTTACCATTTGATGTTTTCTTTCTTCTAAAATCTTCTTTTTTCAGCCCCCAAAAATTAAAAATCCATAATAACCGACGCACTTAAAAAAAAAAAAAAAACGAGCACAAAAAATAATAATCCTTCTTCACCCATGGAGGGCTCTGCGCAGACTGAGCTCTGCATGGCGGGGGAAAGCTTATAAAGCCATGCCCTGCCCTTCAATTAGGCTCGGAGCACTCTGATTGGTGGGTTTAAGCCATCCAATCAGAGTGCTCTGACAGTTAAATGAAGAGACTGACAGGTAAGTCTCTACATTTACCTGTCACAGCACTCTGACTGGTTAGCTTGAAATCCACCAGAGTGCTCTGTGTCATTTTACACAGCGTGGGAAAGTTCTTTGGAATTTTCCCACGCTGAGTAATTTTACTCATAACACTCTGATTGGTTACTTTCAATCCCTTCAGGTTAGAAGCCACCACTCGCGTGGCACGGGTGAGGGCTCGGGAGGGGGAAAAGTTTCTTTTTTTTTTTGTTTACAGTGAGCTGACTGTTTAATAGACATTTAATAGACATACCCCTACTCGTGGTGTAGAGAGTAGGGGTATAATTTACTAATACTAAGTAATCTTTTCTTAGTATTAGTAAATTTGGCTGAAAGACCAATTTAGGTCTTTCAGCCTTTTAGTAGATAACTCCCTGATACCGTGGGAATTAGGGAGTTATCTACTTATTCATTCCTGTCATTGCATTGACTGGCCAAGTAACTTACATTTTATATGAATGCGTGCTACTTGATTGTTGTAAATGTTGCAAATGCTTACAGCTGAATCCTGGCTATGTTTATATACTTTTTATTTAAAATTGTATACAGTGTAACATTCTTCATTCTTCCAGTGGGTAAGTACATTAGTTCTTAGGCAATACTGTGCTTCGGAAGTTCGGCACTTCGACACTTCGGAACTTCGGCAACTTTGGAACTTCGACACATTCGGAACATCGGAACTTCGGCACTTCGACACTTCGGAAATTCAGTAATTTTGGAACATCGGGACTTCAACAATTCGGCAATTCATCTATTCGGACATTCGGAAGTACCCGAATGTCCGAATTGCCCGAAATTAATCCAAAATGAATTGCACATGTCTAACAAGCAAATGGAAGCGAATTAGGAAAACACACGAAAAGGACTTGGGAATTGTTATAGACAACAAACTATGCAACAATGTGCAATGTCAATCAGCAGTGGCCAAGGCCAGTAAGGTATTGTCATGCATGAAAAAGGGCATTCATTCTCGGGAAGAATATCATTTTGCCTCTTTATAAATCACTGGTAAGACCCCATATTGAATATGCTGTGCAATTTTTGGCACCTGTTCTAAAGAAGGATATTATGGCACTAGAAAAAGTGCAGAGACGGGCTACAAAATTAATAAAAGGAATGGAAGTTTGCTTGAAAGTAGGATATTTAAAGTAGGAGTTAAAACAACAGGAGTTTGTTGGAGAACTGGTGGTCTGTGGTTGGTATTGGTTAATACCAAGTGGGAAAAAAAGCAGGTTTAAATTTATATTTATTTATTTTATTTTTTTAAACTTTGACCCTTTTTACATTTATTTTCTCCTTCCTGTTTTGATTTATTTTAATTTTTGTAACCTTTTCCCCTTTTCTTATATATATATTTTATTTCTTGCTGGGTTTATTTAAACTTTGACAAATTTTTTTCTCCTTGCTGGTTTTATTATTATTATAAAGTTTTTCCCTCCCTTTTTTTTCCTCTCTTGTTGTTTCTATTCCCCTCCTTGTGGGTGCTGCTGCTGCTGCTGAGCTAATTATGGGGAGTGCCCCTTAATTTCCACCTGTGTGGGATTTGTATTGCCAATATAAACCCACTACTGACTCACAGAGCTTGCTCACTGGAGTTTGCTTGGAAGTAGGCTATTTACAGTAGGAGTTAAAACAACAGTTGTAAGTACAAGGGAGTTTAAACCAAGAGGGTAAATATTGTTTTTGCTCACTTGTATTTTTGGTAACTGGGGATGAGTGCTAGCAAGATTACAAGTTTTACTCAGTGCACATCATGCCACATGTATGGATGCCTGGATGTACCCGTCCAGGGTCCATACCTCTGTGGTGGGTGTGAGCGAGTGGCTTTTCTGGAAGCTCAGATTGGAGATCTCGAGAGGCAAATTGCAACATTGAGGGAGATTGACAATCTTGAGAGGAGTCTGCTGCTCACTGAGCAGAGTTTAGTGGGGACAGGTAGTGGAGAGGGAGGAGATGAGGCAGATGGGGAACAGGCACGTAGCTGGGTGACAGTGGGGCAAGGAAGCAGGGGGGGAGGGAAGAGGAAAGGTTTAGCTAGTCCTGATCTTATGCAGCCCAACAGATTTGCCCGTTTGAGTGAAGATGTTGGGAGCATCAGCTCAGGAGTAGCTGTACTGCAGGAAGCTGTTCCTGCTAACAGCTGTGGGAACAGCCCCTCTAGTACAGGTGGGGTTGAGAGGGTAAGAAAGTCTTGACAGGTTGTGGTGGTAGGGGACTCTATTATTAAGAGAGCAGATAGGGTAATTTGAGTGGCGGGATTATTGGGAGGGGCTGGGGATGACCCAGCTGTCATGGTCCATATTGGTACCAATGACAAAGTCAGAGGAAAATGGAAGGTACTAAAGAGTGAGTTCAGGGATCAAGGACCTCCAAGGTAATATTTTCAGAAATATTACCTGTACCATGCGCTACAGTTTAAAGGCAGCGGGAGATTAGAGAGGTCAATGCGTGGCTGAAGTATTGGTGCAGGAAAGAGGGTTTTTAGAGCACTGGGCCGATTTTGTGCTTGGGTACAACCTGTATAGTCATGATGGATTGCACCTAAACGGGAGAGGGTGTGCTGTGCTGGGGGATAGGATGGCTAGAAGGTTGGAGGAGATTTTAAACTAGTAGTGGGGGGGAGGGTCAAAGCAATCTAGAAAATTGAGATAGGACAGAAAGGAGATGGGCTTTAGCTCAGAACAAAGGGGGTGGAGATGGGGGGGAGGGGAAAGCTCAGAACAGAGGAGGTATGTAATATTGATAATTCACAAAAAGTACAAATGACTCATGGTAATATTAAATGTATGCTTACTAATGCATGGAGCCTAAATAACAAAATGGGGGAACTAGAGGCAGTAGCATACACTAAACAATATGATATAATAGGCATAACAAAAACATGGTGGGATGAGACACATGACTGGGCAGTTAACTTAAATGGGTACACGTTATTTAGGAAGGATAGGAAAAAGGGTGGTGGGGTATGTTTGTATGTCAGCCATGAGTTAAAGTCAAATCTTAGGCATGTGGAGTGTGACGAGGAAAATATGGAAGCTTTATGGGCAGATATCTGCCTGGGGCAAACAGAGGGAAATAAATTATTGGTTGGGATATGTTATAAACCACCAAATGTAAATATTAATGAGGAAGAACTGCTGTTAGAGCAAATTGGGAAAGCTGCAAATTGGGGTAACACGTTAATTATTGGAGATTTTAATTACCCGGACATAAATTGGGATAGAGGGACTAGTACTTCAGCAAGGGGAATCCGGTTTTTGAATGTGTGAAATGACACCTTTATGTCACAACTGGTACAAGCACCAACCAGAAAGGATGCTTGTCTGGATCTCGTCATAACAAACAATGTTGATCTTTTAACCAACATTCAAGTAGGGAAGCATTTGGGAAATAGTGATCACACTATGGTAACTTTTGAAATAAACTCAAAAAAGCTAAAGCATGTGGGGTATACTAAAACATATAATTTAAAAAAAGACAATTTTAATAAGATTAGGGCAGCTCTACAACATATCGACTGGCATAAACTCCTTACTGATAAAACCACTGAGGAAAAATGAAAACTATTCAAACAAAAATTAGAAAGGTAAATTTCGCAGTATGTACCATTGGGTAATAAATATAAAAGAAACAAATTAAAACCAATGTGTCTTAGTAGAGAAGTAAAACAAAAGATTAAAAATAAGAAAAGGGCATTTAAAGCATTTAAATCGGACAAATCAGAGGCATCCTATATAAGATATAAGGAAGCCAATAGTGATGTCCCGAACGGTTCGCGAACGGTTCGCTACGGACTCATCATTGAGTAAACTTTGACCCTGTACCTCACAGTCAGCAGACGCATTCCAGACAATCAGCAGCAGACCCTCCCTCCCAGACCCTCCCACCTCCTGGACAGCATCCATTTTAAATTCATTGTGAAGTTGCATTCTTAGTGAGCTGTCCAGGAGGTGGAAGGGTCTGGGAGGGAGAGTCTGCTGCTGATAGGCTGGAATGTGTCTGCTGACTGTGAGGTACAGGGTCAAAGTTTACTCAATGATGAGTCCGTGGTGAACCGTTAGTGGCGAACCGTTCGCGAACCGTTCGGCGAACCGTTCTGGACATCACTAGAAGCCAATAATACTTGCAAAAAGGCAATTAAAGTGGCTAAACTAGAAAATTAGAAATTGATAGCCAAAGAATGCAAAACCAACCCCCAAACTTCTGTGACTGGGAATTTATTTGAACGGCTATTAAGGGATAATATTCAGGAATTCATTGGGAAGAACTGTGTTATTAGCAATAATCAGCATGTTTTTATGAAATATAGGTCATGTCAAACTAACCTAATTGCATTCTATGAAGAAGTAAGTAGAAGTATAGATCAGGGTGTTGTAGTGGATGTGATCTACTTGGATTTTGCCAAGGCATTTGATATGGTTCCTCACAATAGGTTAGTCTTCAAACTAAAAGAAATTGGTCTAGATGAATATTCTTGTTCTTGGGTAGAACATTGGCTTAAGGATAGAGTACAACAAGTTGTAATTAATGGTAAATTTTCAGGCTGGACAAAAGTGGTAAGTGGTGTCCCTCAGGGTTCTGTTTTGGGACCGCTTTTATTTAACATATTTATAAATGATCTTGAAATAGGCATTGAAAGCCATGTATCAGTGTTTGCAGATGACACAAAACTTTGTAAAGTAATAAAATATGAGCAGGATTTTGCTTTGCTGCAGAGGGATTTGGATACATTGGGGGACTAGGCACTAAAATGGCAGATGAAATTTAATGTAGAGAAATGCAAAGTTATGCACTTCGGGGTTAAGAATGCACAAGCAATTTACACCCTAAATGGTAGTGAACTAGGGATAACCACACGCGAGAAGGATTTGGGAATTGTTATAGACAACAAATTAGGCAGCAATATGCAATGTCAATCTGCCATTGCTAAGGCCAGTAAGGTTTTGTCATGTATAAATAGGGACATAAATTCTAGAGATGAAAATATAATTTTGCCTCTTTATAAATCGCTGGTAAGACCACACCTTGAATATGCTGTGCAATTTTGGGCACCTGTTCTAAAGAAAGATATCATGGCACTAGAAAAAGTGCAGAGATGAGCTACAAAATTGATAAAAGGAATGGAGCATTTTAGTTATGAAGAAAGGTTAAAAAATGTAAATCTCTTTAGTTTGGAAAAACGGTGCCTCAGAGGGGATATGATAACATTATACAAATATATTTGGGGCCAATACAAACCATTGTGCGGAAATCTATTCACAAACCGGACTTTACATAGGACACGAGGTCACACATTTAGGTTGGAAGAAAGGAGATTTCATCTAAGGCAAAGAAAATGTTTTTTTACAGTTAGAGCAATAAGGATATGGAATTCTTTACCAGAAGAGGTGGTTTTGTCAGAGTCCATACAGATGTTTAAACTGCAATTGGATAAATACTTGCAAAAATATAACATATAGGGTTTGTTGCAAAATTGGAAGCGCTTCAGACTGGGTTTTTTTGCCTTATTTTGGATCAACAGCAAAAACATATGGGAGGAAGGCTGAACTTGATGGACACAAGTCTCTTTTCAGCTATGTAACTATAAGGCAAAGGAAAGTTTTTTTTTTACTGTAAGAACAATCAGGATGTGGAATTCTCTGCCTGAAGAAGTGGTTTTATCAGAGTCCATACAGATGTTCAAACAGCTACTAGATGCATACTTGCAAAAACAGAATATTCAAGGATATAATCTCTCAATGTACACATTAGACACATTACTGGGAGTATTATTGCTGTGGAGCTCTGTTATACACTCAGACACATTACTGGGAGTATTATTGCTGTGGAGCTTTGTTATACCTTCAGACACATTACTGGGAGTATTATTACTGTGGAGCTCTGTTATATGCTCAGACACATTGCTGGGATTATTATTGCTGTGGAGCTCTGTTATACACTCAGACACATTACTTGGAGTATTATTGCTGTGGAGCTCTGGTATAAACTCAGACACATTACTGGGAGTATTATTACTGTGGAGCTCTGTTATACACCTAGACACATTACTGGGAGTATTATTGCTGTGGAGCTCTGTTATACACTCAGACACATTACTGGGAGTATTATTGATGGGGAGCTCTGTTATACACTCAGACACATTGCTGGGATTATTATTGCTGTGGAGCTCTGTTATACACTCCGACACATTACTGGGAGTATTATTACTGTGGAGCTCTGTTATACACCTAGACACATTACTGGGAGTATTATTGCTGTGGAGCCCTGTTATACACTCAGACACACCAACAATGTGGAGCTCCTAAAAAAGAGGGACAGAAAGGGAGAAAAGAGAGACAGAGGGTTTTGGGCCAAAAATAGGGACTGCCCCTCCTAAATAGGGACACTTGGGAGGTGTGTTTTAGAAATAACCCTCATAGATCAAATTCTATATTTTGTTCTGAATTCAGAGACATATTTAAAGACACATTGGACAACATATAAACCATCAGAACTGAATAATGTGTCATCATGTAGAACAGAGATATCACTGGCACCTGTTAGACTGTACTGCAATCCTGTCCCTGCCATGCCCTGTGTACAATCTGTGCACATACCAGTGTCTGAGATTAGAGATCCAATCTATGTATTGACACGGGCCCTACAGTCTATTAACAAGTAATTATTGTGTCCATACACAGGGAATATCTTGTACTTCCCAGCCCAATTCAGAATACATTCATTTACAGTGCAGCGAGAATGACTTGTGTGATAGAGTGAAATATGTAGAGTATTACGTTCCCCGCAGTACCCATCCAAGTCTAATTACCATTTACTGGAAGGCGTGATTACTGCTATACCAGCCCTGGGGACGGCTCAGAAACACTCGTCTCTTAATTATAGTTAATTGTGATATATTAGATTCAACTCTCTTTTGATTTGCCATTAATAATACTTTCCTTCTTGGGACCACGTTGACTGATATACATTTTTATTCTCGTCTGCTTAGCGATGAGAAGTTGATTATCATTCAGATTGGATGGCAAGGCGTTAAACAGACATTAGGCTTTTGGTTTTTGTTTTGTTTCTTTAACCCCTTTTTGACCAGATCGTTTTTTATTTTCCTTACCGTTTGAGATCGGGGCTGTTTTTCCATTTCTGTGGTGTTTGTGTTTAGCTGTAATTTTCCTCTTACTCATTTATTGTACCCACACATATTATATACCATATGTCTCGCCATTAAACGGTCTTTCTATTTTCATCATATCATATAATTTACTATTAAAAAACAATTATAAAATATGATGAAACAAATTTTTAAAAAACACATTTTTTCTAAATTTGACCCCCAAAATCTATAACGCATCTACAACCGCCAAAAAACACCCATGATAAATAGTTTCTAAATGATGTCCTGAATTTAGAAATACCAATGTTAACATGTTCTTAGCTTTTATTTTGCAAGTTATGGGGCTATAAGTACAAGTAGGACATTACTGTTTCAAAATATAATATAAAATGTATCAATAGTGACATTTTAACACTGTTATCAGTCATAAATTTCTGAATCATACCTCACATGTACATATTTTTTTAATGTAGCCCATAGAGCAACTAAGGGGAATGGGCCTTGACAGGCTAGGAGACAGGCATAGGAGGGGTTTATTGTATGGGGACTGGCTCACTTACCTGTTTTGTGCAGGCTGTGTGGTGTCTCTGTCTTGTATCTTGCAGGTGCTGCTGTTGGAAGAATGGAGGATTGGCTGGCATGTGTCCATGCTGCTGTTCAGCACAGAGGTTTTTTTTGGCTCTGGTAATGTCGAGGAGAGGCCCTGATCCCATCTGGGCCTTCTGCCTCTGGGTCCACAGCAATGGATGGAGTGTTTCCCTGGAAACGAGGCTTTAACCGTACGTTTGGGCCACAAAGGAGAGGAGCGTTCAGGCCGCGAACAGGATTCGGCTGGAGGTGGAGAACATTCGGGTCACGAACAGGCAAAGGCTGTTTCAGGTGCACGTTCGGTCCCGATCAGGTGTATGACAGGTCTGCCAAACGTTCGGGCCACGACCAGGAGTTCGGTTCGTGCCGTCAACAGAAGGGTTGGGAAGATGCCGCATGTTCAGGTTACGAGCTAGGAATGAGTTCGGGCCGCGAACAGGAAAGAGCCAGGATCACTGCGAAACGGCTGGGAGGAAGACAACTGGGACAGCCACTGCGGGCTCTGCAGCAGGCAATGGAGGCACTGGGAGTACTGTTGGTCAGGATGGAGAGGCAGTTTCAGTTGGTTACATGTTGGGTGAGTTGTCCCCTATACCGAGGGGTCGCAGGTCCAGGGGCAGCAAACGGGTAGTGGGAAGCCTGGTGCCAGGCACCCAGACAACGGCAGGGTCCCCTAAAGACAGTGGGCATTGACGAGCTTCTCCTAGTAGGTCTCGGGAGTGAAGTTTGTCCAGAGGGTCGCCTCGGGGGTCGGCGTCCAGATCACCTAGCGTGGGTAGAGGCGGCCCAAAGAGAGAGTTCCCCTTCACGGGTGGGCACGGAGCGCTGCACCATGTCAGGTCCACCGGGGTTGCCAAAGTGAGCCACCATGGAGGGGGGTCCACAGGGTGTCTGACCAGAATCGTAATTTGGATTCTACTAGCCGCAGGCACAGCAGATTAGGCTCATCTAGTGGGAGTTCCAGGGGGGACTGTGGGACGCTGCTGGTGGGGAGCGGGCACGGCCATGGGAGAAGGGTGGACAGGCACAGAGAGGACGAGGATTTCTCTGGGTCCCAGAGAGAGAGTAGGGTGGCATGGTATCAGTCGGACGGTCTACCCAGAGTTTTTTCTCATTCTAGGTCACCAAGTCGGTCGCCCACTGTGCAGGTGAGGCCTCGGGAGGTGGAGCTAAGGCTGGGGGTGCTTTTGCGCCCAGGCCTGGATGAAGGCAGGCAGGACACGGCCTCACGGCCTTCAGCAACCAGTGGTTCCGGCGGTGAGTTATCTGCTGTTAAACCTTTTGGGGACCTTTTAGGGCCTAAATTCTTTTCTGGACTTATGGAGTGAGGGTTAGGGGCCAGCGTTAGTTTTGGGCAGGTGTGGACACCTAGGTAGGATAGCATGGGGGTGGAGACGGTGGCAGTTTCGGAGACCTGTGGCAGCTCGGCCAGGGGCACGAGGGTTCCGTCAGCGACATGAAGAGGATAAAAAGGATGTCAAGAAGGAGGAAAAAAGGAGAAAAAGCACCGTTATTGGAAAATTCCAAGGATGTCTGGGAATTGGTTTGAGGGTTTTTCGCATTCTCGCGAGTGTCGCGGGGGAGAAATCCCCGGAGCACTGCTTGCAGTTGTTCTGCTACTTGGATGGAATCTGGGAGGCTTACCGTACTTATGGAGGCTTGGCGTGGTGGCGGTATGATGAGCAGTTTTGGCAGAGTCTGTTGGTCAATCCGGGCATGGTGGGACCAGATGGACCTGCCGCTGTGGATGAAGCTTATGATGGCACAGAAGGCGTCCCCCTTTCAGCCAGGGGCCAGCACGGGATCTTCCTCCAACTCACCGGCCGTCCACAAAAAAGGGTTCTGCTGAACGTATAACATGGGGCAGTGTATGTGGGGCTCAGCGTGTCATTTCAAACACGAATACTTCGGGTGTGGAGGTGCTCATGGGTACAACCGCTGCTTCAAGAAGGGTAAGTCCTTCTCCATGGGAGGAACTGCGGGGAGTACGGGGCTCCCACTGCTGCCTGTGGTGAAGGTTGGTGTGATGTTGCCGTGGTTAAGCAGCTACGGTAACCAGAAGGATGCTGGGTTGTTAAGGGAAGGACTCCTGAAGGGGTTTGTGAATAAGTTTCGGCAGCGGTAGGTGGTCCGCAATCTGAGGAATCTGAAGTCAGTGGGGGATTTCTAAAAGGTGGTGAGGAAGAAGCTACTTAAGGAGGTACAGTGTGGGAGGATGGCGGGGCCGCTCCTGGAGCCGCCCTTGAGTGACTTGCGGGGTTCGCCGTTGAGGGTAGTGCCGAAAAAGGAGCCTGGTAAGTACAGGCTTATTCATCATTTATTGTACCCGCATGGAGCTTCGGTGAATGATGATATTGACAAGACCCTCTGCTCGGTGTCCTGTGCATCATTCGACCAAACAGTCGAGTTGGTTCGGGCATTGATGGCCAAGGCGGACGTGGAGGTGGCTATTCAATTATTGCCCATCCACCCCGATTGTCATCATTTGCTCGGCTGCTTTTTTGAAGGGCAGTATTTTGATCTGTGTTTACCGATGGGGTGTTCTCGTGTCCGTACTTCGAAAAGTTCAGTACTTTTCTGGAGTAGGCGGTCAAATATGAGGCAGGCACTAGATTCTCTTGTTCTCGTGTGCGTACTTCGAAAAGTTCAGTACTTTTCTGGAGTAGGCGGTCAAATATGAGGCAGGCACTAGATTCGTGGTCCAGTAACCTAGACAATTTCTTTGTGTCAGGCCGTCGGGTACGGTGTGTCGGATTGTGTTCGGTCCTTTCTTGGCTTGGAGATAGATTCAGATAGATTCAGGCTGGGGGGAATGTCGGACGCATAAGGGAGCATCAGGTTTGGGTCTTATTTCACGAGGCAGTTTTGTGCCCTGGCCTGAGGAGTGAAAAGCCAGCCCACTCATCCGAAACTTGGCGTTTCTTGAATTCTTTCCTTTAGTGGTGGCACTGGCATTGTGGTGGCAACAGCTGAGGGACAGGAGGGTTGTCTTCTTTACCGATAACGTGCCCACTGTGGCGACCTTTTTTGAGTTAGCAACTGAGAAAGGCACTGATCATATGAGCTTGCAATCTATAAGGATTTGAGGTAAGTGGATATATATTGTTAGATGTTTTGCTTAAGGACACTTACCTTAAGTGTGGTCTGACAAGGATTTGAACCCCCTGCTCTAATAAGCCAATATATAAAACAATGCCTGCATATCTGTCTGTCTGGCAGTGTCTATCTGGCTACCCACAACATACATTTATTTGAAGGCCAATGTTTAGTGCCAGGGCATGGAGTGAATCACTGTAACTTAGAGAGATTTAAAGTGACAAAACATGAATCTGTATGGTTGTAAAATATTTATAGAAATTTTCAATTGAGCGGGGATCAAGTGAATGGATTAAAGCAGTTTGTTTCAGGTTTAGGCTTTGAGTTCTTATACTTGGTACTAAGGACAGATTTTGTTTAGGTTTTGGGAGGGGTTAAATTGAGGTTTAGGGTAAAGGGGGTGTTTATGGTATAGACATGTGGTGTTTGAAGGGATATTTTCAAAGTGCTCACCCTCCTGTGTTTTGTATGGTCCAGTCTGATTGATGATAATAGAGCTGCAGGAGCTGTTATACAGTGTGCATCGCTCAGAGCTCCCCCTGCTCCTCCTGCAAGGCATTTCCTGTGTTAGAGGCTGTTAGTGGCAGATGGGAAGTCATCCCCTCCACTTACTGTCCGGCCTCACACACAGACAGTGGAGGCTGGGACAGACCTGAGTTTTACACTCTCAATAACTGTTCCTGCAGCTCTGCCATACTGCATAGTAGGCCGATAGGGCTACAGGCGACACTGACCGAATCTCTTGGTACTTATCTCCCACCACCGGGGCACATGATAAGTGCTGTAAGTAGGACCCCCACACAGAACAGGTAGCCTGTAGGTAGGTTCCTACTCTTACGAATGCAAAATACAGACCTGGCCAAACCATCTCTGTTTGAGATTTAGGAAATTCTGTTCTTGGCATTTGTAGGCGGATAGACCAGCTGGCAGGTGTTTGGAAAATGTTTTAAGTAATTGATCTTGAATAAAATAAATAAAGTGAATACATGTGCAAAAAGCTGTTAAAATTGAATATATATCACCATTTATTTGACTTCAGGTTTTGGCTTTTTCGACAATAACAATATGATTTGTGTATCACGGCTCCTCAACAGCAGGTGCAGGTAGAAGGGTGTCTTTTGAAATGCCCTTCAAATCCCCCATGCGTACATGATGTTATTGTTTTTCAAATATATTGTTTGTTGAGTGATCCTGGTACATTTATCATGTGTTCCTTACGTAACCAGTACTTCAGTATAAGTAGAGTTATTTAGACCAGCATGCATTGGGAGAGACTGGTAGGTTTGCTGGCTTAACCAAAAAATAGATGCTATTATATTTTCTTCTCTCCGGGTTTACGCTCAATCAATTAGTTTATAAAAGAAAGTGTCGGCAAATAGAGTTTCCTGATTAGATGCTGCTTGGCAATCTGAACCCCGTAACAAACCCTCTAAGACTCACTTGTTTCAATTGAACAATGTCACTGAGAAGAAAGCTCTCGCTGCGAGATAGTCACATTTCCTTTCTAAACTGATTTTTCTTTCTCCCGAGGCATGAGATGATACATTCAGAACCCCCTTCGTGCACCGAATTCTGAGCTTTTAATTTGTTCATCTGTGAAACAAACTAGGATTTCATAAGGGACAAAATGCAAAACAACAACACAGGAGGGAGCAATTTATCACAGATTTGTCCTGATGTTTTGTTCTGTTCTCTTGTGAATAAATACATTTGTTCACCTGTAAATAAAGTTTTTAAAAAAACACTCTACACCTTCATAACGCAATACAATGTGGGCGTTTTTTTAAAACTGTTTTCATGCTTGTGATTTATTTGATTTTGTTCAAAGGTTGTTTCAGAATTAATCCTGCTTTTGGGGAACCTTTAATCCCAATTGTAGTGGTCACCCCGGTGAGTAGAGAACTTTCCACCACCAGAGACGTCCTTCTCCCCAAGTGTGAGTCATGTTACAGCATTCTCAGTAGTCACCCAAGTAGTCATCCAAGTAGAGAAGCAGGTATAGCAGCTCCCTACAACAAGAGACAAGACTCTGTGTTGAGAGTAAAGTAAGACTGCTTTTAATGGAGCCACAGCTGGCCTTTTATGCAGGTCCCCATTCAAGGGGTTTTTGGTGACACATTCCAGAGGCATTCCCCACTGGACCTGAGAGGGGACAGCAACATAAGCACTCACATAATTACATTACCTCTCAGGTCCATGACAAGCATAATATAAATACTCCCAAAATGCATAGTTAGCAGTGAGGTACCCCTTCAAGTCCTATATCCTCAGATAGCCTGGATCTGAGCACCCAACATATGTCAAAATCACTCAGATCCCACGAATGTAGCCAAAACGCCCCGGGGTATAGTTTAGACCGACCGCACATGAAGCGCCTGGCCAAAATAGTTCCATGAAATCCAGCCGTGCAGTCTGTCTTTTTCGGGGGTGCCCAAATACCACTTATAAGTAAAATAATTGTTCGTGCATTCGTTCCCATAGTTCTGGTGGTTTGTAAGCTGTTTCTACCGAACACTGTTCCTTTCATGTGGATAATACCGAACATCTGTGGACATGGAAGTATTAGCGGTGTTCGCGCCGTTGAGTGTCTGATTCTAGTTCCATACACTCAACGACCAAACACCGCTGGCCGCATTCGAATTCCAAGATGGCTGCCACCACGTGTTCATACATACGAATGCCAACCACCCAGCCGACCGCTTACAACGTTGAGGTTTTTGTAGTTTTTGAGGTGTGAAGAAGGGTTAATAATGTTAATAAGTACAACACTACGCATCTGCGTCGTCGGTAGTTCTTTCGTTAGTCGAACGGGCAATGGTGTTATAAGGACTAGCCGTATTTGGCCGAACGAATAGGCGAAGGAATAAAAATACACTTTAAAATCCAGGGACAGAGGGTCTGTCACACCAATATCATTTTATTAATGGTCATGTGACATTACTGAGTTATTCTTTGGCTCTGTATCGAAGGTAAAATGATAATGGGAGCATAATGTACCAGGTATTACAGAAGGACAAACATCTAGGTTTTGCTAATCTTAGGAGCCAGCAGTCAATACAGTCAATTATTTGGACTGAGGATGTATCCCAGGTGTTCTCCCCATTACCTCAGAAGTCCACACTCCTACTTAAAGGGACCCTATAGGCACCCAGACCACTGCAGCTGATCAAAGTAATCTGGGTGCAGTGTCCCACGTCCTATAACCTTGCAATGGAAATTATTGTAGTTATTGATAAAGTGCAATAATTAGTTTGGTGGGTTAACTCCACCTTTAGTGGCTGTCTACCAGACAGCCACTAGAGGAACTTCCGGGTCATTAGGCAACTTTTGGTAGCCTAGCTGACACTGGACTCACACTATGCAATTGGATATCCAGTGTCACCCAAAACCCATAGGAAAGTATTATACAATGCTTTACTATGGGGCTGCCCTAATGCACTCACTGCGCATGCACAATAATTCCCTGATGTTGGCAGTCGTCAGGGAAGGAGGAGCCAAGGTGAAACCTGAACCAGTGTGGAGGGACATTTGCACTGGATTCAGGTGAGTGATAGAGAGTTCTGCGCTATGCGGGGGGAGGGGATCATGCTAGCGAGGGTGTCACTATAGGGAGCTATAGTACTAGGAATACATAGTTCCCTTTAAATTTTAACATGAACAGACATTTTTCCACGGCGGCGCTGTTACATATATTTTTTAATAGGCTCTCAGCCAATCAGCAGTGCTGCTGCCCAATTCTGCAAGAGCATTCTGGTTCTAAAATTTTTTTAAATGTAAGGACAGAGAGGCAGGGAGATTTGTTGCTGGAACACAGACTTTGTGGTTAAACCATTCAAGAACAATTTAATTCCTTAATGTGAGCCAGCTCCAGGGACATCCTGGCACCATAACAACTTCATTTCATGAGTTGTTATGATGCCTAAACTGTTCCTTTAAATCTAGGCCAGAATTTGTAAAGGGTAACTAAATATTTCATACATCACCCCCTGTCAAGCAATTCTTTGTCAGACCCCCGCTGCTTTCATACATTCTATAGACAAGCAATTGATAGTTTATGCAGCAGAACATACAGTAAGGTCAACAAATTATATAACTGCAGAAAAACCACCGAGGGTTATTTACACTATAACCATAGAAACACGGCTTCCTGCTGAGCAGCAAATGTAGAAACCAGAGACTGCAAGTCTTTCTGCTTCCTACATTGATCTCATCAATAACTGGACATCGAATATGACTCACATATGTGACACAAAGTGATGTGTCATGAAATCATAACGCAGACTTGCCTGCAAAGCAAGATTATTATGTCAACATATCGATTTTCCTTGGGAACGTAGGATGGCCATTAATCTAAACAACAGATCGTGCTGTTATAATCCCTGCTCTTGTCAATAGTTTTAATTGGAGAGTGTCATAAAACAACTTCACCGAGGACTTCACGTGCAGAATAAAGGCATAAATGTCTTCTTAAAGAAAAATTATTCACGGATACAAAGTAGCCATTGCTCAGACACAGTGTAGGCGCCAGGATAATTATTTAGAGTTGTTATGGTCTCGGACAGTGGTCTCATTTTTAGAAATTACAAACGATCATTTTTTTAAAGGGACACTATAGGCATCCAGACCAATTTTGCATTCACAACATTGCTGTATCAAATAAACAACCATGTTTTAGGACTAAAAGGAGAACTTTGTGGTGAAGGGGTCTTGGTACCTTAGATATATCACCAGATCATTTAATGTAAGTTTCGATTGCATTAAAAGTCTTAAAGTGACCCTGTCACTATTATTTCCATTATTGGATTGAAAGGCTATTCCCCAAAAAATATTTTATATTTATATAATCAAGATATTGATGTGTCAGCATGGAGGCAGCTATTTTGAAATTGCATTATAATTTTTAAACTTTCAGCAACAGGTTCTGACAATAAGGACAAGGCTGCAGCATGTGATGTCAGCATCCTATTGTGGTCTGTTTGTTGTAGAACATCCCTTCACTCTGTAGGTAAACAGGAAATATTATGTTGACCTGTCTGTTAATACTGTGTGCCACCATGCCTAATGTTCACAAGAAATATTTATAGGGTCAATGAATTATCATCTGTGTAAGAGTTAAATTATATGAAGAGACACTGCAGACTCTGGATGTGTGAAGAGTGTGTGTTGTCTTTTCTCATTTTACAAAAAGTGCAGTATTCAATAGAAACTGGCACTTTTATAAATTAACCTTGTTACACCCCCTGGTTGTCAATCAGACACCAGGTCCTGTTACTTCCTGGTTTGTTTAGCCCAGTGGAGATCGACTCAAGAGGCACCAATTGCCCAGAGCACCTGCCTTGCAAAGATTTCTCATTGAGCTGCAGGAAGTCTGTGATTGGACAGCCACAGAAAGTCTGGGCGGGGTTAGAAGGGGAGGGCTTGCATAGGTTGCAGACAATCGATCTGCAGCTTTTACGAGTTGTTTTTATATACAAAAATAGTATACCCCTGTAACCACCCTGTAACACCCTAATGAAAATATTTATTATAAAATGCATGCATGTTTTCATTGAGGGTATAGCTTCTAAGCAGTTTTGTTTTTTCATTTTGGCAGTGGAGTATTTCGTTCATTTCTGTTGCCCTAGCCACACCTCCCCTGGATGTCAATCACACATACTTCCTGAAAAGATTTATCAATTTCCCTCTATCTGCTAATTTGCAAATCAGTGTTTAATGTAGGACTTGGGAGGCGGTAAGAGACTGTGAAACAGTCACCGCAGTGTTAATTGGCATATCTTACATGAAGACAGCATTCAAGGCAACCTTCAAATATTTTAGTATTTTATATTTTCTCATCATTTGTAACAGATCCAGTATTTAATTAATTTCTTAATTATTGTTATACAATATTTTGCTAATTATTGTCATGTATGTTTTTTTATAGCTTCCAAGGTAAGGAAGGTTGTGACCAGATCAGCCCAGCTGCACAATCAAGTTCTACCATGAAGATTTATTTCAATTTAAGAAGATAACGTTGAAAAGCTAATAAATGCACATTTGTAACTGCTTTGTTCACATGGATTACAATATTTATCTTATAACACGGTCATTTACTTTGATTCAGTTTAGATGAACGAAACCAACCAAATCAGTAGATTATAATGATAGCTTGAGAACGATCCCTTGTGGGATTAAAATGTTGTACTTTTTCAATAAACCTGCTGTTTAACCTTGAGTGCTTGAGTGCCTGGACCACAACTTTGTTCAACTATTACAATAGTGGTAGCCAACCGCAGGTTTGGCTGCAGCAGGATTTTAATGAGTGCAGTATTCCTCTTATTGTTTACAGCGTATAATGATCAACATGTTCCATTTTTTAATTGATATATACTGGTGTGGAGTTGACATTTCTAGTCTTGTGTTTATTCTGATTTAATCTAAAATCCTTTTCTTTATTACTGAGAGGAAGTGTTATTATTATTGCCTGTTAGTGTTATTTATATTTAGTGCTATAGTCTGCTGACTTGATACATGGGTATAATGCCACTATTCCACTTAATTTGGAGACCGACATCCTTGTTTATTATAATTATTACCATTGTAATATAGCCTCTGGTTGTATTAAATGGAATTCAGTTACATATGTTATATATATACATCTTTAGTTGACCTGTTGATGTATCCTTGCTCCGTAGGACCAGACACCTTAAGGTCTCTGTTGCTCAGAAGCCCCAATATCTCCCAAGACCGATGCCATTTAGAATGTCTGAAACCAGCTCAGACCATGGTTTTGTTAGAACTGTCACGGGACATCAGGGTTTTTGAATGCACACTAACTCTTAATTACATCAAGGCTCCCAACTGTCTCGATTTTGGTTGAAAGGTTCTGGTTTTAAGGTCCTGTCCCAACTGGTTTTGTTATTTTTCTGTTGTCTCTACACCAAACATGTGTAATACATGAAATGTTCTCACACCATGCAATCAGTCAGTTTGTTAAATGTCATCCCTGCTAGATATTAAACTGTGATTATTGGAAAGTGGAAGCAGCAACTCAGTCATGAAGCTGAAGACCCCGTAAAGTCACAGAATGGGGTTATTGAGTGGTGAGACGCATGATGCGTAAAAGTCACCAATGCTCTGCTGATTCCACAGCTATAGAGTTTCAAACTTCCACTGGCATTAGTATCAGCACAAAAACTGTGAGCTGCATGCAATGGGCTTCCACGGCCGAGCAGCTGCATGCAACCCTCATATCGGCAAGTACAATGCCAAGTGTTGGATCACGAGTTGAGTTGTAAAGCACGCCGCCGCAGGACTCAGGAGCTGTGGAAACATGTTCTATGGAGTGACGAATTGCACTTCTCTGTTTCATCACAGTATTCTTGAAACATACGGTATATTGAAACTCCACATAGGTGCACAGAAGGCACCAAAACCACTTTTTAGCATTTTATTGCTTTAAACTATATTACTGATACTTTTGCATACTCTGTGTAGTTTGTGACAGTCTTCTAGCAGTCTGTATCTTAACCTCGCCTCCTCTGCCCCATCTCCACCATTCTATAACATTTCCTTCTTTGTGGTTACTGTACATAATGCCACTGCTCAGGATAATGCACTTACTGTATCTAGAATTCAATAGCAAGGTATTATTAGAGAAAAACGACAAACAAAGTGACAGACAGTAAGTAAATAGCTGCATATCTGTCTGATATCTCTCTCTGTATTATTATAAATGTCTGTCTTCACAGTGCACAGAGTCTAGATATTTGACAGTAATCTATTTCCCCTCCACCATGCTCAGTGTGAGAACACCGACAGGTTTTGATTGACAGTTACATTTGAGAGATAGTGAGACAGTCACTGTTTTAGAGGCTTGTAGGGTGAACAGGGGGGTAGGGGAGATTGTCACATTTGTAATATCTGCAAAGAAATTAAACAGCTTGTGATAGCTTGTACGTTAACCCTTGCTATGATAAGTTAAAAATAATTTGTACCAAGTGAAGGAACTTTACAGTTGGGTGTCTGTTATTTTAAACATATTGTTTTAGGTTAATCTTTGATCCCAGTGTGGCAAACTTAGCCACTTACTGAGTGTAATTGTATATTTTCTGCGATTTCCCTTATCGTCTGTTTCCCCGATTAAAGATCCAAGGATGAAGCATTCGTGTGTTACAGCACACGAATATCGCTAGCATTCAGCTTGGTTATCCACAAACAGTGAATCTCCGCACTGTTCGTGGAACAAGCAAAGTATCGAATGGGAGATCACCCCCAGCAGGTCGTGTGTCTCCAATTAGGTACTTTGCAACATTGTATCCGTGCCCAATTAATGTATGTTGCGGGTGGTTCGTGTACCGAACACGTGGCGGCGGCCATCTTTGTTCTTGGAGACCCAGCGGGGTTTTGTCATCGAGTACCTGTAATGTGACTTGGGAAACCCCTTACATTTGTAACCGCATAAATACTGTGACCTGTGATTAAAACCTCAGTTGACCTTAAAGCTATGTGTCGTCTAGTTCTTGGGAGAAAGGGATTATAACTACGCTACCTGCATTTTTCCTAGTTTTTACCTGCTTCACTCTGTCTACCAGCGGAGATGCCGTGGATAATACTACTACTCCGATACATACAGCATAATGTGGGAAGCAGGGGTGCACAATTCACTGAACAGAGTCATAGGCAATACTTGGGTGAGGATTGGGTATAAGTCGACACTCTCAGTAGATATGTGGAGCTTACAGCATCCTCATAAACGAGAAGAATGGAAGCAGAGCTGCTGGCTGCTGGTGTCGTGCCCAATGGTACCCAGATAAGTTGGCAAACCATGCTCATATAGTACAGCAAACAAACAGTAGATATTGCACTTGTGCTGGGACCGGTCAAAAAAAGCTGCCACTCAGAAGGTTCACTCCTAAAAAACCTTATATATATAGTAAACGACCACCAGTGAGTGTCCAAGTGAAAACACTTGAAAAACCACACAAGAGAGGGTGCTAAATTACCAGACTTATAATACCATATTTATCTATCCTGGAATGATGGGTATAAATACAGGGCTCAAGCCCATAGGAATAATGAGAAAGGCAGAGAAGGAGAGAGAAATATCTGAATTTAAAAAATGTACAATTTATTGTGCAACAAAATTCAATAAAAAAGAGGATTTAAATACAAAAAAATATATAAATATACAGCACAGTGATGTCCACAGTCAGCACTATATGTCTAAGATGGTGTAAAACAAAGACCCTCGGTCGCGACTCCTGGGGGTTAATAAAACCTGTAAAGTGCTGAACAAGAGTAGAACAATGTTCAAACAGTGGAACTATTAAATGATACTTATAAAGCTTGACGCGTTTCGTCTCGTGGTCGTCAGGACTTCCTTAAGAGCCAGAGTGCTTGCATGCTCATATTGTGAGTCCTTAATGTGGGATGACAGCAGGGGTCTCTTGCCACCATAACCACTACAGCAGGCTGTTCATTTGGTCCCCTGTGTAAGCTGCTTTAATGGTGGCACAATTCCTGATAGCTCATCCATGTTTATTTTAACCTTGCAAACGCTGGTTTTCGCCATAAATTTCTGGGACATTTCTCCTCAATACTTAGTGAATCAGAATGGTGAATTGCTAAAGTATACAGAATGAAGCTCAGGAAGACATGATGCTTGATTCTAAACGAACATGTTCTGATTCATGATCGTTTTGCCTCAGGTGAGTAACAAATGACATTTTGTAGGACATTCGACATAAATGCATTATTCTGCGTGGAGAATATATTGTCAGCCTGTGGATGCATTTAATCTTGGGAAGGAATAGATTTTTAACTGACCTAAAAAAGGAAAGACTTGCCCTAAATTTAACAGTAATATCCTCTCCCCTCTGAATGGATTACATGTTACTCGCATGCTGTGGAGACAGATGAGATTTTTGTAAAGCAGAGGACAGTTTCTTATAGAAGGACATGGCGATAAATATATAGAGATATAAGCGATATTTTATAAATTTCTCTAAATGTAAATAGTGTGGTTAATACAGGGGTCTCTGCAGTTACATTATGGTGGGGGATATCATTTATTCATGATATTAGACCTTTAACAAGCGCATAGCACCGTGTTTCTAATTTTCACTGCTTGTGCGATAAGATTTTTAGAGCAACTTTATGTTGCAAGCTGTGATGGGAGTTGGGATCTATTGACAGTCATAAGGTCAAGTATACGACTCCAGGGACAGACTGACAACCATCAGAGCCCCCGGAAAACGTAATCCCCTCTGTGCAATATATACACCTACAAATACAAACAGTCATTTATGGAATATTGGAGAACTCACAAGGGAGTTTAAATATTTGCCCACATGTTCTTCATTGTTTCTAGATGGTGGACAACTGCTCCTTAATGATCCAAACAAGTATCAACTCCATTTTAGGCAAACACCTTGATTCACACTGATACTCGATTAGTGGAGATACTTTATTATTATTCCTCTCTGTGCTGTATTAACAAAGAGATAGATATCTTAATGTACAGCTTTGGTGGTGGTTCGATAGACTCTTTTTAAAATATACTTTTAATAAAAGTTACCTTTTAACATGTTTTTTTCCTCTTTGATTATTTACTAAGAAACAACTTCTCCTCCTTCCTTCCAATTAGTAATATCGGGGTTACCCCCCTCCTTCCTTCTAATCAGTAATATCGGGGTTACCCCCTCCTTCCTTCCAATTAGTAATATCGGGGTTACCCCCTCCTTCCTTCCAATTAGTAATATCGGGGTAACCCCCTCCTTCCTTCTAATCAGTAATATCGGGGTTACCCACCCCTTCCGTCCCCCTAATCAGTAATATCGGGGTTACGGGGTTACCCCCTCCTTCCTTCCAACTAGTAATATCGGGGTAACCCCCTCCTTCCTTCTAATTAGTAATATCGGGGTTACCCCCCCTTCCTTCTAATCAGTAATATCAGGGTTACCCCCCTCCTTCCCTCCAACTAGTAATATCGGGGTAACCCCCTCCTTCCTTCTAATCAGTAATATCGGGGTTACCCCCCCTTCCTTCTAATCAGTAATATCGGGGTTACCCCCTCCTTCCTTCCAATTAGTAATATCGGGGTTACACCCCTCCTTCCTTCTAAAAAGTAATATCGGGGTTACCCCCTCCTTCCTTCCAATTAGTAATATCGGGGTAACCCCCTCCTTCCTTCCAATTAGTAATATCGGGGTTACCCCCCTCCTTCCTTCTAATCAGTAATATCGGGGTTACCCCCCCTTCCTTCTAATCAGTAATATCGGGGTAACCCCCTCCTTCCTTCCAATTAGTAATATCGGGGTAACCCCCTCCTTCCTTCCAATTAGTAATATCGGGGTTACCCCCCTCCTTCCTTCTAATCAGTAATATCGGGGTTACCCCCCTTCCTTCTAATCAGTAATATCGGGGTTACCCCCCTCCTTCCTTCCAACTAGTAATATCGGGGTAACCCCCTCCTTCCTTCCAATTAGTAATATCGGGGTAACCCCCTCCTTCTTTCTAATCAGTAATATCGGGGTTACCCCCCTTCCTTCTAATCAGTAATATCGGGGTTACCCCCCTCCTTCCTTCCAACTAGTAATATCGGGGTAACCCCCTCCTTCCTTCCAATTAGTAATATCGGGGTAACCCCCTCCTTCTTTCTAATCAGTAATATCGGGGTTACCCCCCTTCCTTCTAATCAGTAATATCGGGGTTACCCCCCTCCTTCCTTCCAACTAGTAATATCGGGGTAACCCCCTCCTTCCTTCCAATTAGTAATATCGGGGTAACCCCCTCCTTCTTTCTAATCAGTAATATCGGGGTTACCCCCCTTCCTTCTAATCAGTAATATCGGGGTTACCCCCCTCCTTCCTTCTAATCAGTAATATCGGGGTTACCCCCCCTCCTTCCTTCTTATCAGTAATATCAGGGTTACCCCCCTCCTTCTTTCTAATCAGTAATATCGGGGTTACCCCCCTCCTTCCTTCTAATCAGTAATATCGGGGTTACTCCCCCTCCTTCCTTCTAATCGGTAATATCGGGTTACCCCCTAACTCCTTCTAATTAGTAATATCGGGGTTACCCCCCTCATTCCTTCCAATTAGTAATATTGGGATTACCCCCCTCCTTCCTTCTAATCACTAATATTGGGGTTACCCCCTCCTTCCTTCCGATTAGTAATATTGGGGTTACCCCCTCCTTCCTATTGTATAGCCTCTAACCTTTTTCTTTTCTCGCTATCTGGCTGTTGTTTGTGTAGACCAGGGGTGGGGAACCTTCGGCACTCCAGATGTTTTGGACTACATCTCCCATAATGCTTTTACAGCCATAATGTTAGCAAAGCATCATGGGAGATGTAGTACACAACATCTAGAGGGCCGAAGGTCCACCCCATCCCCTCCCCCCCCGGTGTAGGCGAAGAGCAGGACGATTCCAGTGTGTAATTGGTTTTCTTACATTTTGAGTTTCTAGTTTCCCCATTTTCCCTGTTATTATCTCTCTGGCAAACTCCCAACCCCGCACTGCACCCCGTACTGCATCTCGCACTGCACCCGGCACTGCACCCCGCAAAACACCCGACACTGCACCCCATACTGCACCCAGCACTACACCCAGCACTGCACCCCACACTGCACCCCGTACTGCACCCCGCACTGCACCTTACACTGCACCCCGCACTGAAACCCCACACTGCACCCGGCACTGCACCCGGCACTGCACCCGGCACTACACCCAGCACTGCACCCCACACTGCACCCCGTACTGCACCCCGCACTGCACCTTACACTGCACCCCGCACTGAAACCCCACAATGCACCCGGCACTGCACCCCACAATGTAATCTTTCAATATATACCAGTAAGGGTTAGATTTGGAGATTTATTCCCGAGCAAACTGCAACTGGACGAAATTGGACCAATCAGGTGATTCCAAGAAATTCCCAGCCAAAATATCCCTGAATGATGGACCAACTAAGGCGAGGGGGTCAGTATTGTAAATTCTGCCATTGGCACCAAAAAAAAGGTGATCGGAGGGAAAATAGATGATTGAAGGTTAGGGGACAGGAGGACCAATAAAAAGCTATATGTAGAAATGTAATAAATATACAATACTTAGATATAGATTTTTATTTTATCTTTTACTGCTCCTCCTGTTTCCCCTTTTATTTACTTTTTATCACTTGATCTGTGAACCAGATGGTGGGAAAATGCTCCTCTCAGTGTATTACATCACTAATGATATTATGTATATATTTTGCAGCACCCCGATTGGTCCCTCTTTCACACCTTTTTCGTTTGTTCTCCTGATTTGGTTCCTGAACTGAAACCCGTCTGAGCCAAACTGGCTGGAAATTCAGGTGACCCTACAGATTATTTAGTAGAGTTAACATTTCTTGTGGTGCGCAAGCCTAGTAAGACTTTGATTTGCACATACCACATGGCTGATGTTGTGTCCTCACCCCATCTACACGCTAGTCCACCAGAAGAGCAATGAAAGAATGGGGGATATTTATTGAGCTTGACCCTGCCATCAGAGGACCCCCCTAATTAAAGGAGACCGGTCGGGGAGTTCTCTTAACTCTCTTACTGATTTTGACAACCAAAAGCCAGTCTGCCCCGTCTAACTCTCACATAAAATAACTCAAATAAACCAAAAAAAAATCTCAGTTTATTTAGACAGGACTGGTACATAAATATGCAAAGCACATGGCAGCTAAATAACTAAAAGACAATTTCTCTTAAATTTATCTTGCAGCAGAGAAAAAAACAGGAAAAAAAAACAAATTAGGTGTCAGGTTATTAGTTGATAACGAAAACGCAGAATGAATTGGTAACAGAAACACTTTCTACATTCTGATGTGCCTGGGAATATTGCGAGCAGGAGAATATTAGAGAGAAATTATAGTCAGGAAACAAACCGAGTGAAAGATGGTAAATACCGGGACGGGTCAGCGGTTCAACCATTAACCCTTTATTCTCCAGGGAAAAGTTCAAAGCCCAAAAGTTAAAGTATGTTTCTGTAAAGAAACTATTTCTTAATTGTTCTAACAAAAAAATATTAAGAATAGTGAGTAAGACTTGTTTTTTTTTTTTTACCTGTATCTCCTGCTCTGGGTTATTATGCCTATATTGTTATGGGTTTGTGCTGGGCTGGTGCAAGGAATTTTGGATACACAGGCAAAGATAATTTTGGCACCTGTGTCTCTGTGTCTCTTGTGTTTCTCATCCCCTTTTTTAAATGTCTTACCCCTTTAGTATATCTTATCCCCTATTGTTCCCCATTGTGTGTCTTACTTCCCCCAGCCCCTTTGTGTCTCCTTCTCTCCCATCCCCTTTGTGTCTCTTTCCCCCAGAGCCCCTTTGTATTTCCACCCCCAGGCCCTTCTGTGTGTCGCTTTCATCCCCAGCCCCTCTGTGCATCTTTCTCACCCCCAGGCCCATCTGTGTATTTTTCTCCCCCCTCATGTCCCTCTGTGTGTCTTTCTCCCCACTCAGGTCCCCCTGTGTGCCACTCTCCTCTCCATGCCCCTTATTGTTCCTCTCTCCTACCCTCCATGTCCATTAGTGGTCCTCTCCCATCCCCTTCCTGTGCATTAGGGTTCCTCTTCCCTATCCCTTAGTGTTCCTCTCCCCTCCTTGTCCCGTAGTGTTCCTGTCCCCTCCCTTCCCTGTCCCTTAGTGTTCGTCTCCCCTCCCTTCCCTGTCCCTTAGTGTTCATCTCCCCTCCTTTCCCTGTCCCTTAGTGTCACTTTCCCCTCCCTCCCCTGTCCCTTAGCGTTCCTCTCCCCTCCTCCCGTCTCTTAGCGTTCCTCTCCCCTCCCTCCCTTGTCCCTTAGTGTTCATCTCCCCTCCCTTCCCTGTCCCTTAGTGTCACTTTCCCCTCCCTCCTCTGTCCCTTAGCATTCCTCCCCCACCCTTCCCTGTCCCTTAGTGTTCCTCTCCCCCCTTACCTGTCTCTTAGTGCCCCCATCTTAGTGTTCTTCTCCCCTCCCCTTTAGTGTTCTTTTTCCCTTACCTCCCCTATCCCTTAGTGTTCTTCTCCCCTCCATGTCCTTTAGTGTTCCACTCCCCTCCTTCCCCTGTTCCTTAGTGTTCCTCTCCCTTTCCTCCCCTTCCCCTTAGTTTTCCTCCCCCTTCCCTGTCTCTTAGTGCCCCCCAATTCCCCTTACTGTTCCTCCCACCCCTAGTGTTCCTCTCCCCTTTCTTTTAGTGGTCTCCCCCACCCCAGTGTTCATTTTCCCTTCCCTTCCCTCCCCTGTACCCTAAGTGTCCCCCCAATGTCTCCCCAGTGTTCCTCTCCTTCCCTCTCTTTCAGTGGTAGCCCCCCCCACACCCCCTCCTGTCCTATAGTGTTCTTTCTCCCACTTCCCTGTCCATAGTCTTTCCTCTCCCCCGTCCCATAGTGTTCTCTCCCCCCGCCACCATCACATAGTGTTCATCCCCCCGTCCCTGTTCCTTAACGCCCCTCTCTCTCTCCCCCTTGGTCCCTGGTGTGTCTCCTACCTCTCTTTGTAGCATGGCCGAGCGGAGCAAACCACGGTACAGGAGCTTCAGTTTCCTGTACCCGGCCGGACTGACAGGAAGTGCTCTCTTAGCGAGCACTTCCTGTCAGTCCATCCGAGTTCAGGAAACAGATCCTCCTGTACCGCAGTCTAGTCCACTGTGCGCCCACCTCCTGCCAGTCTAATCTAGCGCCTTCCCCCCCTCCCCCCCGGGGCGGTGCACCCTAAGGCGACTGCTTGTGCCGCCTTATGGACACGCCGGCCCTGGGTTTGTGGGTTTCATAACTGAGTATTTAACTTTGTATATGATATGTATATCGGTATGTCATTTACTGTTTACATACCTATATTGCTGTTTGCACTTTATTTGTACAACTTTTATCAAATCACTGATTAATAAAAATCTTTTTATGTGCAAGTTTAATCTGGTCTGCTTTGGGTTATTCTCTATAATGTGCATGGATCTGGTGGGGGAACAGATTTTCCCATAAAGCACCCAGCACCCCTTTCACCACACTATAACCCATACTAAGGTTGAGCGCTCACTATATAATTGTATATGCAAATATTCTTTCATTTTTTAAAACCTGATTCTTGTGCCATTTTGCTTTATTAAATAAGTAAAAAAAATGGGCTGCTGGTATTACATTTCTGATTTACCCAATGATTTTCCCTCCAAGCATATTTTTATGAACAATTAAGCACCGAAAGTCATGATTCGTTCAACGCTTGGGTGGATTGGTGATTCGTCATGTTCATAATGTTATATTAGTGGAAGGGTCAAATAATCAGCTACGAATTCTCCTAACCACAATGAGTTAAAAGCACATAGGAAGGACTGGGTTATTTTAAATTTAAAAAAAAAATTAAAAAAAAATATCAGATTCCCTCACTTTTCATCCAACTTGCCATTCCGCTAGAAATATCATTCGTCATGACCCGTGCATACTGATCACAGTTGGAGCCAAAAGCTCTCTATCCCAATCTATCACCATGTCCTTGTGCAACTGAGCGGGATCAATGCTGAGGTGGTAAGTGGATACAGTCTATTACCTATAGGAATAATTTCAGGTTTAGAAGCTCAGACTCCATTTCTCCATCTGATTTGGTATTGAGGTTGACTAAAAATGGACCAGCTCTTCTGTTTATCGAGATAAGAAGCTATCTGGCCCAACAAGCTCAGCTTTGGAGCTTTAATCAGTCTGTTCTCTCGTTAAAATGTATTTATTTCTTAAACTCTGTGTTCTGGACAAGTGACCAACTCAGGAAAAAAAAAACATTTAAAAAATCTTAACATAATCCCGTTAGGATATGGAGTCTTCCTGAACTGACCGTACTGTCCGATACTCGAATGTCCAAAAGGTTTTCTATGGGGAAATATAAATCAAAATAAACCATCGTTGTTCATTTTGCAAGCAGGGTCTTGTACAGAATTCTCACTTGGCTTTTAATCTTGAGTTCTTTCTTTTAATTATGAAAATGAGTTTTCTATCCCGTCAGGTTTTTCTTGTAATCAAGCATGGCTCCACTGTTGCTTTGAGGTTTCACGGAATGCCAAGAGTTAGACATTTTAACATCTTATAATTTGCCTGAGCTGACATCCTTGTACCACAGGAACATAATGCTGGGGCGCGTTGAAAAGGTATGTTTACTGACATTGCATTGCTTCGCTACTTTGAAAAGCTGTAAAAATAAAAATAAAAGAAAGCAGCAGAGCTCTTGGCAAAGGAGACAAAATATATATTCTTTCTGTTGACAGCAAGTGAAGTGTTAAACGGCAATGCTCTCAGGCATTTCTTCGTACCAAAGGCAATATCAAGCTTTGTCTATCAGGAAGTCTTTCCAAGAGTCGATAGGTCATACAAATAGCTCGAATCAAGATTACATTTTACATTTGTAATATTCCATGTATTCAGTACCATGATTTGTAAGTAAGGATTGTGAACAGAATCATTGTTTGGAAGTATGTCAAGAGATTAACATGCAGCTATACTACTTAAATAGCTTCCCGGGACATTGTCTCCCTTGCCCGAGGACAGACAGACAGACAGATAGACAGACAGATACAGACAGACAGATAGACAGAAAGATACAGACAGACAGAGAGATAGACAGACAGAGAGATAGACAGATAGATAGATAGATAGATAGATAGATAGATAGATAGATAGATAGATAGATAGATAGATAGATAGATAGAGATAGACAGACAGAGAGATAGGTAGATAGATAAACAGACAGACAGACAGATAAATAGATAGATAGACAGACAGACAGATAGATAGATAGATAGATAGATAGATAGATTGATAGATAGATATTATAAACAGTTATATAATTGAATTAAGAATGGTTCTGTACAATTTGATAGTGTGACTGCAAAGGTATAAAAGGAGTAAATTGTTAACCACTAAAACCAAAAATCTAGAAAAAACAAACAAACAAACAGTCATTCATATTTTATTTAATTGTGCTGCAGGGGTGCCAGATGCCCTCCCCCCAGATATTGTTGGACTAGAATTCTCTTAATTCTCTGACAGCAACCGGCTTGCGGAGCTTAATGGAGGTTCTGGTTACAGAACATCTTTGGGGGACAAACGTCAACAATCCTAAAACAGTGATTACCTTTTAGTAATCTTCCAAATAGGGAATTATGTTACAGTTAAGAATTTATGAAAAAATAAGAGGAATATGTTGTTGATCTACAGACATACTGTCAGTCAATAAAAACCAAAGTAAAGAGTTACCTGCGCACTACCCCAAATCCCCATGCATAATTAGGCAAATAGCTTTTTTAGTTTCACTCCAGTGTCATTAGGTGTAAGCCCACCTGCCACATCAAGGCAAACCTCGTAGGTGGTTCCAACACTGACACTGACAGTCAAACTATCTGACGATAGGTTTCAGAAATGAACTCATTCGTGTACGTTGGTTTATGTGGATTCCATCCCTTGCTCTTATTAATCTGTTTACATGCTATCTCATAATGTTTAACATTAAATCTTTGTTTCTTGCATTTTTTAGTTAGTCAGATTTATTTCATTCCTGTTTTGGGCAACTAAAAAACCTCTACGAACCGTCGAAAAAAACGAAAAAAAAAATGGGATTGGGTGAACATATACTGTCATTTTAATGTATGGAACAACCCCCTAATGTTATTTGGAGAAATCAGATGGAAATTGAGACATATTAACACTGGAAAGATATAAATTCTACCATGATACAAAATACATATTTGTGTTTATCTACAAAACTAAAAAATGTAAGAAAGGGGTAAGTAAATGTGAGGTTTGCGGACATCTTAGCTGGTTCCTCTGGTGTTATTATTATTAATATTATCGCCATTTATATAGCGCCAACAGATTCCATAGCGCTTTACAATATTATGAGAGGGGGGATGTAACTATAAATAGGACAATTACAAGAAAACTTACAGAAACGTTAGGTTGAAGAGGACCCTGCTCAAACGAGCTTACAGTCTATAGCAGGTGGGGTATAAAACACATTAGGAAGGAAATAGCAGTCAGGAGACAGGTATGTGAGGCAGAGGTTACTCTGGGAGGCCATAATAGTCTGCATAATGTTATATTAGTGGAAGGGTCAAATAATCAGCTACGAATTCTCCTAACCAGCAATGAGTTAAAAGCATATAGGAAGGACTTTGTTATTTTAAATTTAAAAAAAATAAAAATAAAATATCAGATTCCCTCAGTTTTTCATGACCTGTGCATTCTGATCACAGTTGGAGCCAAAAGCTCTCTATCCCAATCTATCACCGTGTCCTTGTGCAACTGAGCGGGATCAATGCTGAGGTGGTAAGTGGATACAGTCTATTACCTATAGGAATAATTTCAGATTTGGAAGCTCAGACTCCATTTCTCCATCTGATTTGGTATTGAGGTTGACTAAAAATGGACCAGCTCTTCTGTTTATCGAGATAAGAAGCTATCTGGCCCAACAAGCTCAGCTTTGGAGCTTTAATCAGTCTGTTCTCTCGTTAAAATGTATTTATTTCTTAAACTCTGTGTTCTGGACAAGTGACCAACTCAGGAAAAAAAACCATTAAATTTAAGGCACTTCTAACAGATGCAGCACGGTCTCTCAGCATGTCCTTTTATTCATTCTGAGTTTGCATCCAAATGACGCATTCACCGGACCGAATCTGGTGCGCTCTAATGACGTCACAGATCGTCCTGATAAGGTTTTGTACCACCCATGAGACCTGTCTATTTATACTCACATGTCCCACTCATTGCGGCCCTGTTGTGGTTCTGGTTAGCCTAATAGCTTATTCTTGTACATTAAGTTTCTCTGGCATCCGACTCTTGGCTTGTTTATCGATACGCCTGACCTCTGTATTCCTTTGACGTTGATTTGTTACCGGTTATCCTGTTTTCTATTATCCTTGATCTCGGCTATTACTCTGTCCACCATTAGCCCGGCCACTCTAAGCCACGGTTAGTCTCTCCTTTGTTGTGTTCTGGATTTGTGACTTGGTTCATACGCCATCCCCACAGAGGAGAGTGCTCCCTTGCGCGCCAGCCAAGTATCTTATAAAATTAAAAATAGACCGCTAATAAATGATTAACAACAACAAAGAAAACTCACATACGTAATAGTTGGTTACAATAAAAACAAATTAATTGTAATTTTAATTGAAATAATTTTGGTTAATATATAAGTAACGTGTTTTGGACATTATTAAATGACATTGACTTCTTCTAGAGCTGGCTCAAATTATAACCATATTTCCAAGACATCTTCCTCCCTGTAGAGAAAGACAAAAGACCAAATGACACTTTTACTCACTGTGCAAATTCCAGATTAATGGCCCACTCTGGTACGAGACCTATAAGGAATGATATTCAGTTAGGGGATAAATCATTTTGTGACAGTTTGCCCTAATGGTACCATTTTTATAGCTTGATGGTAAATTTAGCTTTCAGAGTAGAACAGTTCAGAAATACATCATCCTTGTTCACTATACCTTTTAACAGTTTATTCAAAATGATGAGCACTGGAATATGTGACATTTCATGGATACTAAATAGCAAATTATTTCCATTCCGTGATTTGGAATTACAGTTTATCGTCTTCTTTAAAGTTTATTGTTTTCTTTTTTTTTAATACGTTGGTTTTTGGGTTTTTTGTGAACAGTTGTGTCAAGTCATTTTTTGCATAAATATTACAACTTGCTTTTGGGTTAAGGAGGGAAGGCTGGCTCGCCAATATGTCTACATCAATTTATATTTAGACATAGGTGTGTGTGTAAATATGCACATGAATCAGACTATTCATACTTATTTATACTTTTACCTATAAATTGTGCTTAGAACTCTAGCCATATAAGGACAAAACCCCCACAATCACATTCCAGAGCTCTCGGACAAAGAAAGCCTTGTGACTTATTGATACCATCTGTTACTTATGTCAATCCACACATCCATATATATAATCAATAGAAACATAGAATATGCAATATTCTACATTCCCTCTGTTTATGGTTTGTTTTAAAACCATAACACAATGTCACTAACCTGTCCATTCATACATCACTCGTATCACAGTCATTGATCATAGAACAAGATGTAGTCACAACTTTCTATTATATGAGAGTTCTTAGAAGGTCGAGTTTCTATCCCTCATACTACTTACTTTACTTCAAACTCCCTCTGTTTCATGTATTGATATCCATATCCATGTTACATCATAACTGCTTGAACATAATATGCAGGGCCGCCATCAGGGCATGACAACCGTAACGGTTGTCATGGGCCCGGCGGTCCTGGGGGGCCCGGACTGCTCAGGTCGTCCGGGCCCCACATTCAGTGCGTACATACCGGGTCGCAGGGGGCCCTGCGACCCGGTATGTACCCACAGGGCCAGCCTCTTCTCCTGTGGGGCCCAGAAGCCGGTCACCTCAGGGCCCCACAGAGGCTGGCCCTGCTGACACCCGGCAGGCACGTGAGTGAGCACTCTCTGTGTGCTTACTCTTACGCTCCCTCGTGCACCGTACTGATGCCGGAGCCGGAAGATGACGTCATCTTCCGGCTCTGGCAGCAGTACGCAGCGCGCGAGGGAGCTGAAGAGGAAGCACACAGAGGAGAGTGCTCCCTCGCGCGCCCGCTGGGTGTCAGGGGGAGAGGAAGGGAGGAAATTTGAGGAGGGGGGAGAGAAAGGGAGGAAATTTGAGGAGGGGGGAGAGGAAGGGAGGAAATTTGAGGGGTGGGGAGAGGAAAGGGAGGAAATTTGAGGAGGGAGAGAGGAAGGGAGGACATTTGAGGGAGTAGGAAGAGGGGAGAATTTAGAGAGGGGAGAAAGAGGGGAGGAACTTTGAGGGAAGGAAGAGAATTTGAGGGAGGAGGGAAGGAAGAAATTTGTTGAGGTGGGGAAGAGAGAATTTGAGGGAGGAGGGAAAGAATTTGAGGAAGGAAGGAGAATTTGAGGGAGGGAGAGGGAAGAAGTGGAGGGGGAGGGAGGAAGAAGAGGAAATTTGAGGGGGGAAGAGGAAGGAGGTATTTGAGGGGGGAGAGGAAGGAAATTGGAGGGGGGAAGAAGGAAATTGGAGAGGGGGAGAAGAAAAAAATTGGAGAGAGGGGGAGAAGAAGGAAATTGGAAAGAGGGAGGGAGGGGGAGAAGAAGGAAATTGGAGGGGGGGAGAAGGAAATTGACGGGGGGAGGGGGAGAGATTGACATCCATCACACACACACACACACAATGCACCCCTTGCACACAGAAAAACAAACAATGCATTACACACAGACACACATACACAAGCAATGCATCCCTTACACACAGCAATACACAATGCACCCCTTACACACACACTCAATGCATCCCTTACAGACGCACACACTGCATCCCATACATACACAAACTCACCTTGCAGCCCTTACACATACAAACACAGATTCACACAATGCATTCCTTACACACATCAGGACATCCCCCCCACACACACCATCTAGTGATGATTGTATCAGTACTTTACAATCATAGTATTTAATTTGAATATTCAGTAGGCTCTCACTAACTAAAATATACCAACACTACTTATAAGTCTCATTCAAAGGATGTGTTATCAACCATGAAATTCTACAATAATTCTTGAAATAATGTTCATGGTGTTGACAATACTTATTGTCCTAGAAATTCTCCACCCAGAAATCTTTCTAACATAGATTTGTTTTTGTTTACATAATTATAATTTTCACTAAAATTCCATCTTGTAGTAACAAACTTTTCATTCAACAGAAACATAGTTTACTTTAAAAGAACTTGGAAATAATAATTTAAATTCATTATCATCACTCTCTTCATTAGTATTGTGATGACTTATTAATGTAATACATCTTAACATAAAAGTAGGATTGTCCTAATGTTACCTTATTTGTTCTGACCAATCCATATTCCTTAGTACACTTCAACTGACTAAAATAAAATAAAATAAAATAAACTTGGGGTCATA